>VWYH01008228.1:46423-107453 GCA_013399365.1 Pampusana beccarii
AGGAAAAAAAAAAAAAAAAAGAAAGAAAAAAGATGGAAAGTGAGCAAGCAAGCTCCTGCTTAATTAATGGGATAGAGGAATGAGGCATTGGGGGAACTGTTCCGCCACCAGATCTGATTTGGGCAGGAGGAGATGGGTCTTCAGCTTGACTTTCTCACCTGGAAGGCACCAGCCCTGGCTAATCAGTGCTTCCACTACTTATGCAGGTTTCTGGGAAAAGAAACTACAGCCAGGGATGTTATTCTCCTAAAAATATGGTGACCTTAGGAAATGCAAAATAATTTGTCTGTCTAAAACTAGGCACCTAGGTTAAAACAGCTCATCTTTCGAAGTTGCTATGCCTTGGCAAATCTACGCATATTTCGAAACCATTGGGCTCTGCACTGTCTTTTCCTTACAAATAGGCACATTATCTATTGAGGTAATTGAATGCAGCTCTGCTGACTTCATTGAGCACGGAGTACATATTTACAAATATTTACAAATATTTACATAAAGCCACATTATCACCCAGGTCTATTTGTGTTTCGGTGTGCCACAAACACCTGTGCACCAGCATCACTGGTGAGCATCGTCCCTGCCCAGGACAGCTCGCATCCCCCTATGCCCCAGGCATAGCCTGGGGACATGGCTGTGACAGAACCACCTTCCCTGACCCAAGCAACAAAACCAAAGGGGGAAATATCTGAAATCTCTGTGAAAAGATCAGGCTCAGCTCTGTTTCACCCCAAGAACATGCTCATCTGCCTCCTTGAACCCCATTACTGCACTTCTTTAGCTGTTCATACACCTTGTGTAAACAGGCAGGGCCCACCTCCCCATCTCCTGGAGGCCCCGTGCTGTTCCCACTGAAGCCCCTGGGAGCTGTGCTACCTTGGGACACGGTTCAGGAACCTCACCTCTGGGTGCAGGGCAGGTGGGAGTGTTCCTTGGGACAAGAGTCTGTCTCAGCCGTGGGGGCAAAGCTCCCCCCACCCTGCCCTGCTCTGGGTCATCGTCTTCAGGCTGGCTCTGAAAATTTTCTTTCTTCCCCAGCCTGATGAGCTTTGTGATTATCCAAGTCTGGGGAAAACAGAAGGTAGTGGCTGGGGGAACTTAAGGACAGATTTGCTTATAGCTGGTCCATGTTACATTTTCCCCAATGCTTATATGAATCAAAACATAAACAAAGTCTCTCCAGTTGAAAAACAACTCAAATCCTTCATTTCACACAACATAAATTTTTATACAGATTTGGAAGTTGTTTTTAAAGTTCTTCTATAAAAAATGAAGTACAAGCTGAAGATAAGAACCATCTCAAGATCACATGAACTATCTTCTCATCTGAAAATTCCCTTTCTGTTTAGGCTCTGAGGCATTTTTCTTTTTCAGGAATCTGCAGCCTGCTTTACTGAAAGGAGACTTTGATTTTTCAGGAAAAAACATCTTGTTTCAAAAAAAGTATATATCATCTACCTCTTCCAACCTAGGAAGCAGAGAACAGGATCTTCTTTCCAGGTCTTTCTGTGGCCAGCAGCATCTATAACAGAATTCTGTGTTCCTTCTCACAAAACAATTATTGAATAATTAAATATCATACAAACATGTTGGTACAGCACTACAGCCCAGTGCAAAATATTCTATATCAAAAGTAAAGTATCCTCACCTCCAGGAAAATATTGTGATTCCAGAAAATTCTGAAGGGGATCATTGATGTGTTACAGCGTGTAGCAGCCGTAGTTCCGTTCCTCAGTCTGTTTCTTCCACCTGTGACTTGACATTTGATATAATTTTCAATTTTGTAATGCTGGGAGGGCAGTTCAGCCAACTTTTGAAGTTCATTGCAAGAATATAGTTCAATTTAGCCAGTAATTTGCAGAGACCATCCCTCTGATTGCAGGATGTTTTTCTGCCCATTGCAGAGAGCACAAAGAAAAGAGGAAGGCAGACAGCACCATTAGTGACCCCACATAATCTCCTCTAACACCAAATGCAATTGTAAGTGGACATATTAAAGTGTTGAGATACCAGTTAGCTACTTTAATGCAAATTATTCTTTTATGTATAGGGTGGTTATTCCTTAGACCTGAAATCACAGTAGCTCTGATGTTAGCACTGAGTCATGAGATAAATGAATCACAGAGCCAGATTACTGCATCTGCAAAGAATGTTACGTTCTTGAGTCTAACCTGATGCTGGTGCACTTGCAGATCTGTGTGTGTGCACATGTATCTGGCAGACGAAGCAATTCCCAAGGGATATTTTGGTGCAGCATCTCCTGTGCACTGGCAGGGCCAGAGGGCAGGATGCACAGTCCTTGCTTATGCCAGCGGCTACAGCTTTGTCTCCACCAAAGGGGTATGCATCCCGCCCTGCAACACACCAGTTTGGTGGGGCAAATGCCAAATGTACCAACGTGATCAGAGGGACCCTTATCTGAGAAGCTTATCCATCTGTTCCTGCTCTATCAGACTGGTCCAGTTGCTGGTCCCTATGTTCCTTGCCTGCCTTTAGAAACCCAAGCCTGTAATTTAGCAAACGTGAGCCAGCGAAGAGGAAACAGGCTGTATTATCTCTAAAGAGAGACAGACTGAGGTTTTCCAGAAAAATCTGAAGGTTTTTGCTCTGTTGCTTTCTTCGCAACACCTGAACTGACACCAAACCCACAGGGTCAGCTCCTGCACCACCACGTGAGCTGTCCCGGATGTGCTCCCCGTGTTCCCAGGAACAAAAGCTCCTCTTGCTCGTGATTCAGCACCCCCAAGTGTTGCTTGCCCCTTTCTGCACAGGCTTCCCGTACATCCCACCCGCACCAGCCACACCACCCCTGCTGGCAATTAGAAAACGGAACCTGGGAGTCTGTCGGCTACCGCAAAGGATCCACAGCAGTCCAGGAGGGAAACAGGTCCATTGCTGGTCAGTTTGAACAGACAGTGCTGCAGTCCACACTGAGCTCGGGAAATGGCTAAGAGACAACAGACTGAGCAGAAATGATGCTACGGAACATGCACACAGGCAGAAACAGGCTGATTAGCTCTTGGTAGAAGTCATGTAACACAATAAATACAAAAATGGAATTGTAGTCGCATCAAGTTTGGCTTTTTCAGTTCAGTTTCTAGGAGTGGAAATACTGAAAGTGCTCACAAATACTCTGGCCAACTAGTTACCAAATGTTTCTACGATATATCAGACAGCTTCATAAGTCCATTAAACAACTCACAAGTCCTTTTCTGCATGGGGTTCAGCATATTTGTTGTTATTTGGAACATATTTTTATTTTACTACGTTCTGGTTTCATCCTTTGCAGAGCTGTCCATTATCACTTGCAAACTGTGCTCTACTAATAAATACCTACAGAGAATTTATGGTGAAAATCTGATTGCACTGAGCTCAGCAGGAGTCTACCACCACCGTCAATATCTGCCAGCACATGTGGTCACTTCCAGACACTCCGAGCAGTCATTTCCATCTCATGACGTTTCTAGAGAGTGCCAAGAGGCAGGCTGGTGCCGTACCAGTCCCGATGAGATACTGGCTCCTGTTAGCAGCAGCAGCTGCCTCTGTGCTATTCGTCATTCATGCAGGCACACACAGAATGACCAGGGGAACTCAGGAGAGCCGGCAGTGTAAAATGCTCTTCAATTTCTAATTTTGTTATCATCGTTCATCTGGTTTGCTTGCTTGTCTCATGTCTCTCAGGCTTGATTTTCAGAGTGATTTTTCTGCTGGGGTGATCTCTTTCTGCAGGACTATCTGCCTTTCTCAGGCTGATTGTGTGAGTGGAAATGAAATTCTAATGAAATGGATTCATTAAAAGAAGATTAGTGAGACTAGCCAAACTACAACTGGTTTGTACCTTCCTTGTTGAATGCAAAGAACTGTGCTACAAACAACAGAGCCAAGGACCAGCCCTTCTCTGGAAGCGTATGACCTTGCTCTGTCTATTCTGACACTATCAGCAGCTATCTGCCAGTAAATGGATGATAGCTTCTGCAAGTTTCTGTTGCTATACATTCACATACAGAAAAGAAGGACTTCCATGGCAAGCAAGAAATCTCAAACATGCACCACACAGTGCTGAGTCGTACAGATGCGCAGAGTGCTGCTCTGTTTCAGACAGGTGGGCTCAGGGTGATGCTCTCATCGGCAGAGCATGGCAGACCAAGGGGGAGCTTCATTTTTGAATACACCTAAGCTGTACAGTTGCCTGTATTCATTCCATGGCACTAACGAAAGAGATATTTCTAGCTTCCCTCGTCTAAGACTTTCAAAGCTGGTTTCCAGGAGTGCCATAGCTGCTCACGGCTCTTCTCCAAATTGCTCAGACTATGGGTTTCCCACCCCAGGGCTCCCTGAGAGCTTTTGGGACTGCCCGTGGCACTCAGCTGTGCCTGACCACTGTGACCTGTGTCTTCTCTTCCACACACAAGCCCATCAGCAGGAGTACTGAGCATCCTGACAGGAACCCAGCGTTTTCCCTGACACGAGCATAGCTGAGGACTGGGTGGAGGCAGGGCAAGCAGTGCTTTGAAACAAAGGCAAAAAGAGCAGGAAAAAGAGCTTACCACACCTGCACTGCCCTGCACATCGCTGCCTCTCCAGCCTCTCTCACAGGTTGCTCCCACTGTGTCCGGCCAGTCTCTCTGCCACAGCGCTTTCTGCCACCTTCTTGTCCCCAGGGAGGATGAACAGCGGCCAGTCCCCAAGCTCAGCAACAGGAGAAGGGAACAGAGGGTGTTTCAGTGCTTGGGGACCACGAGAGGTATCTATGGATCTCATAGGAAAAAAAATCCTCCCGACCAAATTGTGTTTACCTCGGCTGCACTGGAAACCACCACCATGCGGTTGATGCCAGATAGGTTTTAACTCTTTCTAGAAACAACTGCGATCTTCCCACCTTGAATTTTCTGCAGTCTGCTTTTCTCTCCAGTTCAAAATGAAGAGAAAAAAAAGACAAACAAAAAAACAGCAAAGAAAGAACAAACCCACATCACAGCAGGTTAGGAAGAGCACAGAAGCAGATTAGGAGCTTCTGTCCTTCCCATCTCACAGCACATAAGCAATCAATGGCATTAAGAGCAGCAAACACGGAGTTGACGTAAAGAAGCGTTTTTTCAAGGAGCAAGTAATTGGACCAAGGAACACAGTGCTGCAGACAGACATCCACAGCAAGGACAGAAGGAAATTTGAACAATTATCTGCATAACAAGAATAGCAGAGTTTTAATAGCTAATGATTTTGTTTGTGTGGAAACGATGTGACATCATGTTCCTCAGTTTAAGCCAGCCTCCTGGTTGTCAGGATTAGGAGAAACCCTCTTGGAAACGCAGACTAGCCACAAAAGCTGACAGCAAGTCTCCCCAGGCCTGGCTGTGAGGTGCTTGGAGATCCCCGTTTGACCAGACAGACCACAGCCCTGCTTTGCCATAGCAACACACTGCCCCTTTCCCATTACATTCCTGTTATACCTACAGTACATTGAGATGAGAAAAACGGCAGCCACGATCCCATCCCGCTCCGCAGCTCGCCTGCCTGTGCCACACACCAGTGCCACCAGTGCCTGTCTGCGGGAAGGAGAAAGAACCAGGGATGTTAAAACACTCAAGAGTATTTAGGATATAGATTTCATTATAGTATATGCAATCTCCATTTGCAGCCTGAGCACACAAAGCTATTTATGAGAGGAATTTGCTGCTGGAGGTAATGAGCCAGTTTTCACCAAAGTATAAATCTGCTGGCTGCTTGTAGAGGCTGGCGGATTGTCAGAGCAAAGATCATCGCTACTGAGTGCTCTGCTAATAGTGTACACAGTGATGACATTTAGAGTATTGTTTAACTGAGGGAGGAGATTTAAGTCACTTCCACAGTATTATCTAACGCAGAGTAAACCTCTGCAGATCATACATCACAACTCGGGCAGCAGTCTGGAATGTCTTTAAGCTACAACTTTAAATCATGAATAATTCCTATTAAAAAATCATAACTGTTAGTTGTGGTAAGCATACCTGAGCAAACACACTGTCAGAATAATTAAACCCCAGATCATGAATGCAGTGTCTGTCCTCATCCCATGAACAGTTTGTAGGATCAGTGCACCCATTATAATAGTTTATTGCACCTTTTAAAACCAGCACACTGCAAAGTGCTCCCCACCAATGATCTTTCCACTTCCGAGGTGAGTTATGCCCCTCCTAAGTCTATAGCTGAGCATCTGAGAGCATGAGGAACAAGTAGGATGTGCATTATAAGGAAGTCCTTTGTAACTTTGAGAAAATTATTTCCGCTAGGCAAAGATTTGCTTAACTTGTAGCAAAGTAACTTACTTTCAGATGTCAGATCAGCATGACATCTCCTTTCTGTCCCCATAGCCAAGAAGCCCCTGGTTTGTGTCCCTGAAATCCTGTTCACATCTGTGGACTTATTTTTGCAGCAGTGCAAGAGGTGTGTGAAAGAAAGCCCCCACGCAGCCCTAGGTTATGTGAAAATTTACCCAAAGCCAGTTAGTTCAGCTTTTAGATTGAAGTGCAAACAACGCTCACATTGCTGAAGTCCATCATGGCACACATGTCCCTAAATTTTAGCCAGAGCAGGAACACGGTGCATTCTCTTGTACAAGCTGATGCTGGTCGAGCACCTTTCCCACCCCATGGAGGGTCCCCCAGTGCCGGGCAGACCCTGGTTCCTTCCAGCCACTCACCCAGAGTCTGTGCAAACAGTGCAGAAGTGAGCAAGCCGTGGGCTGGTGAGATGGAGAGGCTTCTCCAGCAAAGCAGCGTTACTGCAGAGCGTGTGAAGGCTGAGCAGGGTCTGCAGGCTGGTGGTGGGACTGGTGGCGGGGGACACCAGAGGGATTCAGGCCTCTAAACCCAAACGCGCAATCTGGCAACACGGGGCAGGGACACTGGCATGGTGGGGCAGGACCGAGGGCTCGGCTGCAGGGATATTTCTTCTCACAGAGTGTAAGTGGGACTTGCAGGTGTCGCTGGTGAGCAGGAAGAACTGAGGCTCTGCTTGTCCCTGCCTCCCTCCATCCTCTGGCCAGGAGAGCTGGAGCACAGACACAGCTGCAATGCTTGTATTTCTCTCATCACACAGACCAAAAATAGCACCTGGCCTTAATGCAAGCTTTTTCTCTAACCGCTTTTCTTCTAAACAGCTGCATAAAGGCCAACCACCATTTGTGCACCACAGAGCAAGACAGAAACACTGAACAGAACTGCTAGGTCACTTATTTACCCTCGAGAGTTTCATTTCTTGACTTTGCCTCCATAAGGGAGGAGAGGAACAGCCTCTAGCCACGTTAATGCTGCAAGTGAATTAGAAGCACCATCCATAGGCTTGCAGAAGGAAATAAAATAACCAACGCAGCACCACATAGGGAGGAGAACTTCTAGGAGCTTAGCTCAAGCTTTCTGGAAGAGCAGGCAAGCTGCAGACAAGCAGAGCAGTCAAAAAAAGTGTCTGATACCATTTTCTAATGCATTTTTTTTTCCTAGCAAATGTAAATATTGTTAAAGGTGGGAGACTGACAGTGCTGAGAAATAAAGGAAGAAGTGAAACCAGTAGCAGTAACACCAGATTTCACATACCCTCTGTCGAGCACCAGCTCAGGACCACTGCAAGCTGCTGAGGGATGTGCTTCACAAGTCTCAGGTATTGGACACCTCAGGGATGCAAGGATATCTCTCATGTGTAGTCAGGATCCCAGTTTGAGCAGTGTATTTTTGCCCAGGGCATTCAGTTTGCCCAGTTTGCCTCCTCAATGTCTACTCCAGCTGATGGGGAGATGCCTGCAGGACGAGAGTTTTTGGGGAGGGGCTGAATTCCTACCTGCAAATTGAAGTTTGCAGCTCATCAATCTACAAGAACAAACCTGTAATGAGAATATCTCTCAATCAACATCTAGTTTAATAAGTTGCATTTACCACAAACTATCAACATTAAAACGAGACAAACCGGCAAACACGCCAGCTGCACCTCTCTCACTCAGCACAGCATCCGAGATGGCCATTTTTCCTCTCCAGCAGCTTACTTCCCCTAAAGATGCCAGCTGCTGACAGCGTCAAGCTCATCTGTTTGGAACATTAACTCTCTCTAATTTTCACTTTCTTGGTGGGCCTTTGCCATAGAAACCTTCCTTAGCAACAGGGAGGCAGCGCAGCAGCGGCTCCAGCCAGAAGCGTTAATGAGGCAGCTCCGGCCCCTCTGCCGTGGCTCGTCACTTCATGCCCTGCCTCCCCACCTTACCGTTTCCAGCAGGGTGTAGCTAATAGGTGAACATTTCCAGCAGAATCAGGGTGTGGGGCAGGAGGAAAACAGCTGCACTGGTAAACTGTTTGGGACCACTTTGAATTCGCCGTTCGATTAAGTGCATATGGTGCAGTTTATGATGCAGCTTACCCAGGCGAATTTCTTGCATCTGTACAGCCCTGGCTACCAAGGATGATCAAGGGTGATGTCTGCTGTTTGTGGCTGCAGGCACAATGGGTGACAAGAGGAGACAAGAGGAAAGCGGGGAGGGAATGTGATATGGAGCATCTCAACGCAGGCTCAGGAGCCACTCTGCCTAAGCGAGAGAGAAACAAGCATGATGGCTCAGGATGCTGAAAACAGCTTTGTGAGCTGCATGGGGAAAGAATGTCCTGACCACAGCCCCATCCTGTGCCATCGTTTGTAATGCCAGTGGGCAATAGTCTCTGGTGTATGTAAGTCTCAGAGTAGTGCTGCTGTCAGAGTGATGCTGAGATGCTTTAGTTCTATTCCTACCACTGATTTCTGCTGTATCTCCACTTAACTGCTATTACTTTTACTGTTTAGAAAATCAGTATTTTCCTCTCTCATGGGAGGGAGGCTGTAAAGAGAAAATCAGTAGCATTTGTGATGTGCTGCATGAGTGAAGGGTAATTCCTCATCCTTGTACCACCACTGGGAGATGGCACACAGAAATGTAGGCAAGAAAAGCTGGCACCAAGTTCCTAACCAAGTGGCTCCAGCTTGTAGAAGCAGCAGTGAAGGATCAGGTACAGCTTTGTATTGCTTCTGTATCATCCTTCCCCCAGATCTGGGTCTGTTCCCAATGGCCACATTTTGACATGCAGGTAAAGCAGGAAGCATGTTGCTCTGAATTTCGTGCTTCTCTCAGGGAAACAGCTAACTGCTGCTCTGCAGAGGCTGGTTGGCTCTGTCTGTGCTGCAAAGCAGGTCTGAAGTGGAAGCATCTCAGCCCAGGTTCAGAGCCGAGCTAAAGCCGAAGCCAGTGCTGCCCCGCTCTTTCGCAGAGCCTGCCTGTGTCCAGCCAGCCTGGAGGCCAAGCGTCCTGACAAACAACCTCCCCAGCTGCATCCTCTGTGAAAAGCCAGCCCAAGGACATGCACATATGAGTATCGAGACGGGCACTAACCACCACAGCTAGCTTGAGGAACTGTAACTTTATCTTTCCATTCTGTGACTCATCCTGGCACAAACACACCACGCAGCACCGTGCTGATAGCAGCATCACGCCGTGAGTCACTGGTAAACCTGCGCTGCTCTCACTTCCAATCCTCCCTGCCAGCTCCTTCGTTATCTGCTCTGCGGCCTGTGGGATAACCACCTTGAGGAAGAGCCCTGGTGGCCCACAGCTCCAAACACCCCCCTGTGCCAGCCGGTCAGCACCCGGACATCACTAACTGCCCCCAGCCGACCTGAAGCCACAAATCTGGGGCTTGTGGGGAACAGGGAACCACCAACTCACCCAGCTTATCCTGTTCAGTGGGAAGCAAATACTTTTATCATCATCATGGGTCACAGAGTCTGCAGAAATTTTTATTACATATATAAAATCACAATTAGGCAGGAAAACAGTGTTCTTTTTTTGTTTGCTAGTTTGGTTTCACATTTTACTGTTTTCTAATTATTTTTTTTTTTTTTTCTGCTCTAATGTGAGAAGGCTTTTGTTTATGTCTCTGACCAAAACCCTGGCCCTGAGAGGGCTTGGGTTAAAACACATCCATTCAATACCCTATTGAAGAACCACAGGCTTGACTAAATGATTTGTTGGGTATGTTTGATCTTGGAGACATTTGGAAACCTGATTATATCAAAGGCTGCAATTTATGAAGTCCGTTTTCTTCTAATGTAAAAAGGTGAATCTAAACTTTTAGATGAACGCTTACTGAATTACATAAAAGAATCTAATGGTTTTTATTACACGTACAGGTATTCTCACATGGAGCTATGAGTAATTATGCATAAAAACTCTGTGGAAAAAAAATCAAACACGCTGAAGGTTAACTGTAACGTATTTTTCACCACCGAAGAGAGGAAGTTTCAAGACTTAGAATATTCTCGACACAAAGTCAAAAGTGAATATTTATTCCTAAGAAACAGGCCACCACCTGAGCAACAAGGATAAGATGTGGAGGTGTGGGCAGTGCCTAATCCCCAGGAACCTGTCACTGGCAGGTGCTCAGGTACCAGCTCACCCTGGCAGACCCCTGTTCCTGCAGGGAAGGGAGCTCTGCAGGCCCTCATGCCAGAGACAGTGCTCGCTCTCACGAGGAGCCCGGCACAGAAGGCACAAGGCAGAGACAGCCGAGAGCTTCGTTTTCTGCAGGCAGGGAAACTCCGGATACCTCTTCTACATATAGAATGAAAAAAAACTGGAAGTGTGATCCAACATAATGTCTGTCCTTAGTGCTTTGTTCTGACCACAGCCTCCTGAAAATGTTTTGTTTTCTTCCCCTCTTCCCCCCTCACAAGAAACATAAAAAAAGAGTGTTGCTCTCTATGAGTGTGTTTGGAAATAATTTCTACCATTTTAATTCTGATAAACAAAAAACACATAACTACTTTGTTCCCTACATTTTTGGCTCAAGAAAGGAATAATTCCTGGCTTGCTTGTAATTGGCAGGACAAAATCATCTTCTCCCTATGAGTTCTAGCATTTCCTTTTATCTTCTTATATATTTCTGTCTCTGCCACTACCAACTTCTCTGAGTTTTCAGCTTACAGGCACCTGAGGTATCAGCAATGGTGTTTTCTCCTTCAGTATGCCAGCTGGAAAGAGCCGTATCTTCATGGGAAATGGGAACGAGGTGCAATTTCCTCCATTCCCATTTATCTTGCAGGTACCTCTCGGAGCTTTGAAAAGGACAAGCTCTTGCAAGCAGATGGCTGAACGTCCCCACACAAGACAGGAGAGATCCTCCACTGCCTCTTTAGATCTCACACTCTTCTTAATCACAGAGTAAGATGACCTTGGCCCTCTTAACCCACTATTTTCTGCCACTAAATTAGGTTTTATAACCAAGTTCAAGCACTGATTTCCAATAGGCGGGCTGGGAAAATTCACAGCAACCTGCAGCTTCTATGTGTGTGGCTCATACTTCCTCTACAGGCTGAGTACCAAACAATTTAAATATGATTCCTGTGGAGAACTAAGTGGCAGAAAGTAAGTAGAAAGAAAATGGGATTCATGGATGCCACTGTTTATCCCTAACTATCTCTCAACGCTGACCCTTTGGAAAGGAGCGATAGAAATCACAGCTCGATTCATGGCAGCGCTGTTGGGGCTTCGTGGCAACTGGAGCACACATCATGCTGGATGGTGCTTACAGTGTCCCTTGTATGCACTAAACCTCATGCTAAATGGGAAATCTCACTCCCTGGAGATTTTGGTAACTAGACAATCATGCTACGTATTTGCATGTAGTAAACAAAAAATTTACACTGATGTCTGCCTGACTTCTTGCTGCCCTCTGCATACCCATCCATTGCTCACTTTCTTAGGTACCATTTTATTCAAAGCAGCTACAGTTGTTGCTGCACCTGCATGAAGCAGAGCATCAAAGCAGCCAGGGCCACTGAGCCATGGTGATGGCATCGCTGGAAGGGCCTGGAAATGTCTGTCCTCTCAGCAAGAATTACTCGCTCCATAACAGCTCAAATCAGTCTGCTGCTGTTCAGCGCATTTGGCAAACTCCATCAGCTGTTGCCATGCTAAAAGGACACAGGTTTGCAGGGAGAGGGGTTGTAGATGTAGCCCTGAGTCTCTGTAGTTTAACTAGTGCTTAATCAGGTGGTTAAACTGAGCAGTTTGCTTCGGAAACTTCAAACAAAAATCAAAAACTCCTCTCAAAATGAAGTTGATCTATTAAGTGCATTGGGGAGAACCTATCTTTATCTCTTAATTTTCTTTCCCCTTGTCTTTAACACAGCTTTGTAAAACTTCAACAACCACGTTACTCCAAACTTCTCTGGAGTTCTCTAAAGAGCTGACACGATAGCACGGCTCCTCTGCAGCCTTCCCGGAGCGCTAAGGGAGAGCAGATCCCGCCTGCCAGCCCTGAACCAGGCTACAGACACCTCTGAAACAGAAAACCTTCCTTGCTAGCCAGGAGGCTTGCTGCAGGGTGAAAGTAAAACCTAAAGAGCACTTCAAAGTTGAGGCTGACTTCAAAAAGCCCTGCTGAGGGACCTGCACCTGCAGCTTTTGGTGGTTTTGTACTACGTTTGACTGTTTATCATTAAACCATTCATTCAGCCAGCTCTGCACAATAAGCCCTTTAATGGATCTTAGGCTGAAAGGAGTTCAGCCTGCAGACATAAAATGTAAAAACGTAATCTCTCTTGAAGAAAGCTTTGATATACCTTAAAAAAATATTTTCAGAAGTAGTTACATATTCAACCTTTTTTCCTTCCTGTAGGTTTTTCAAGACTCAATAAATCTATGAGCTCCTATTGACCAAGCACAGTAAGTGCATATATTGGAACATCTCCCTGGAGTCTAGGATGAAATAAACAGCTCTGAAAATCTACTGCTGGAGCACCACACACACAGTCACACAGGAAAGCCTTCTCCTCCTGTGCCTGTAAGTCTAGGATACTCTGATCATAGAAATGTCTACAAAATTTTCAACTATCCTGATTCTCAAAGGATCAGTGAATCTACTGATCTATACCACCAAGGACACAGCTCAATCTCATTAGAGTCCAAAAACCAAATTAAAATATGTAAAAAGGTTTCTTGGCTATCTGCCCATCCTTCTAACATAGCCTCCATTACCATAGTATTGGAGTGCTTCATGATTTTTAACATATTTATGCTCACAGTACCCCACTGGGATGGAGGAATTCTGGTTTCTTCCTTTTATAGACCGGAAACTAAGGCATAGACAGACTAAAGAGACTGAATATGGGACGTATAAATATTTTTTAATATATAAATACGTATAAATATGGATGTATAAAGCACCAGGCTCTAAAAACAAGACCCTCAAACTTCACACCTTTAAGTGTTCCTGAAAACACACCAAGTCCTTAGCTAAAAGTTTGTCTCAGATGCTGGGCACCTTAGTCACACCTTCTGTGTACCAGAGTGCTGGAGAAATCACCAAGGAAGTGGTGGCTCAGGACAGAAAAGGAATCAGACTCTCTAAAATTATGAAAGGAAGTCAAATCAGAGAATCTTATTTGTGGCAACAGGGCACATCTGCCTTATCTATCTTACTGAATAGAACTGTTTGGACCACATGAAAATCTGCTTCTTCTATTGGCATCAGCAGCACCCAGGCCAGCCTGAGTGCACTGGGATATTTCAATCTTGCCTTCCCTTCTCAGACACTTAGAGGGCAAAAGTAACAGAAAGTTTCAGATGAAAGAGATATTATGTGGTTGTGTGACTGTCACATAATGGAACACTCTCTCTGAGTAATTACATAAAGAGCAATTTTGTGGCTTTTACTGAATAACTCAAGATAATTTAAGCCTCCATAAAAGGACAGTGAAAATAAAAAAGAACTCTTTTACAGGAAGACACCTCCTCACATAAAGAAAGCTAGAGGCACAACATTTATGAATGTATTTAAATTTTAACTTTTTCAGAAAACATTGCAACATTTCGAAAGGAGTAGATTCTGTTCAGACAGCCCAATTATTTATATCATAGCACACCAGTTCTGAATGTTGTGTACATATCATACACAGCATATTCAGTATTCACACGCTATACATAACATAACGGAAAGGAAAACTCCTGATCCAAAAGATTTTCCCAGCCACATAAGAGAAGGGGATTTAGGACAGGAAATACTTCTTTATGTATCAAGTCTGTCTCCTTGCTACTGTACCTACACCTACATCACCTACCGCCACTCATACATTTGCCAAATTAGAAATCAGACAGATTTTTGCCGCACGTACTCCTGATAAAGGGCTATCGCAGAGCCAAATCCAGGGCCCATTCAATGCCATCTCAAGAGCCAAACCACAGAAGTTACACACAGTTAGTTCTGGGTTTTGGAAGGGGAGCAATAGCATCAAGAGATTCAGCCGTCTACCCCAACCTACCCAGAACCTCTGTGGCACATCTGGAGAGTCTATCTTGGGCCTCCTGCCTCCCAGTTGTGCTTAGCCAAATAACAACAGAAGTTATTGAACCTCCCACTGAAGATGAAAGCACTGAAAACACACCCTGAGCCACAGTGTCCAAATTTAGGGACTGTTTGGTTCTCTGACTTAAAAGGGAAAAGTAATGCAACTAAAAGAAAACATCAACATTGCATCTTTCTCGAGGTGAGGATTTTGTGAGCAGCACTATTGCTACTCATGTGAGGGAAAAAAACCCAAATAAACAACGACAAGCATAATTCAGTTCAGTTCTTGCAAAAAAAAAACCAAAAAAACCCNTTGTGAGCAGCACTATTGCTACTCATGTGAGGGAAAAAAACCCAAATAAACAATGACAAGCATAATTCAGTTCAGTTCTTGCAAAAAAAAACCAAAAAAACCCCAAAAATGAAAACCCCAAACAACATTCACAGTGGCAGGGAGCTAGTTGCTGATCTCACTTACACACGGCAAAGCCAAGGCAACGGCAGTGCCGAAGCACCTGAGCAGCCCCTGCCACGCAGCACGGGGCAGCCGGTGCAGCCACATGCAGGCAGGATGCAAGTGGGATGCAGACAGCCTCTCCCAGCGCACGGGAGAGGTTCATATTGTCACTTGGAGCCAGCAGCGATGTGCTTATGCACCAGAAAAAGATTTTCCTGTCTCATTTAGGCATTTTGCTGTTAAACTTTTCAAGCCAACTCTAGAAAACCTGTGAAATGGTTTGGCTTAGGTTTTGATTTTGTATTAGAAGGTTTCAGGAATGTGTTTCCACTGTTTCTTAGAAAAGCTGGCCATGATACACCAGGGTTCTGAGGCACTTGCTTCAGGCAGGTGCTGGTGAGACTTTGCTGGGTGCTGGGGTGCAGAAGGATGCCAGGCCTAGCAGCCCCTGCACCCCCAGCTCAGCTGAAGTCACCGTGCTGAGCCATAGGGCTGCCCTGCAGACCCTGTGTGTGCTGATTTGGGTAGTGACTGCTGTCAGCTGGGAGATGTTTTGGGGAGTGCAGCAGCGCTCAGTGCTGAGTCAGACGGAGGGGGAATGACTCACTCAAAAACGTCAGTGAAAGACCATATTTCTTTTCTCCAGGCTGCCCTTGTGCCTGCTTTTCAGCCTGAAGAGCAGGGTCCTTTTGAACCATTCTACATAGCAACTGAACAGGTTTTAACAGCACACAGTTTCAAAATGCTGCCCTTTCTTGATGTTTCGCTCACAGCAAACGCTTTGTTCTGTGCCTGTGACACAAGACGCCGTGTGCCACTGCAGCAGCAGAAGGTGCTGCAGGAACCGCAGAGAAGGCTGGATGTAAAACAACACTAGGTTTGGGGGTGTGCTGGCTGCCAGAATTGCAGACAGACAACAGGACAGCCTGACTCCCACATCTGCACAAGTGGCCTCACGCTTGTTCCCCTCCAAACTACTCAGTGACTTGTTCTTTGCTCTAGGTCTGGGGTGGGAAGAGTGGGCAAGTCATTAAGTGCACACAACCATCACAGGAAAGTGTCTAACTGAACAAGTTTTTCGTACTTCATGCTTTCAAGAAACCAAGCTCATGTATCATTGCAACAGAAGAAAGCACAAACACTCTCAAGAGACACAGATACTGTCATTAACTTGCCATTCCATGCCCCCTCGCTGAGCCTTGTAGCCTCTCAGTAGTCACTAAATGGTGGGCTTACCTTTCAGGTTCTGCTCCTGAGGCACTCCACATACTTCCCACATCATTGGGATCCAAAGAGATGTCAGTGTGTCTTCGTGGATTGCAGCATTTTTCTTAGAAAAGTCACAAATGGCTGACATTTTACTGGTATAATTAGCACCCATAAAAAACTCTTCGTTCTAAGAATAGTCACAAGAAACAGAAATATGGAGTGTGAAAATTTTGTCAGTTTTGTCATCTCTTTGGAGAAAAACCTGCCAACTGGCCTCAATTTGTCATTCAAAGGTATAGTAAATGCTGGAAATTAGATTTTCAGAGCAGTTGTACTCCAGCCTCCTCAGAAATCTAAACAATTTCCCTTGATCTCTTTTTGAACAGCAAAGCTGAAGTGTGAGATGCCAGAGGTAAAAATTCTTTGGCTAATTAGTAAATTAGCTAATTGCACATGGCTGCCACATCTGAGCATTTAAGTAGAAAGAAACAGCATTCAGCTACAAATAGAACCGACTAGGGTATGACACATGTACATTTGCACAAAGGATCTGCAAATCTGCTGAGTATTATTTCACACTAGAATTTGCACGGGTTCATTAAAATCAAAATTTTGTGCCAATACGGGATAGAACTTTGGAAAAAAAAAAAACATGTGGACTTCTATTAGTCTGAGGGCTGTTAGCCACAAAGAGCACATTTTGCAACCAAGAGTCGAAACTCAAATCCAAACTTCATTCCAAAGCAGCAGCCTTTGGCTGCCGCCACTTGGTTGTGTGCTGTGGGGCTGCCCTGTTATCCATGGGGCAAATTGATCATAGCCCAGACTAGTGAGGAGCAGCTTCCAGACAGCCCCACCATGCAGCCCATGCCCCAGCACAAGGCAAGGCTCTGGAGACAGCTGATGGCTCTCAGTCTGTGGCCCTTTGCTTCATCGGTGTGTTACACAGAGCCTGCCCAGGTCAGTCAAACCTGTCAGTTTTTCTAGGTAGCGTAAAACTTGGGTAACTCCATGTTCGGTACTGCAATGTACACATTCCCTTAGGTCTACAAACTTAATCACCCTTCTAATATTGTGCTGTTGATGTGGGATCTAAGTTCCTTTATCACTTTTGTCCTTATCTCTGCTGTTTGGAATAGGTAAATGCTTTTGGATTGATCCAAGTCACTGTTCTTTTCTTTTACAACCTAACACCCATCTCTATTCTGTGCATCTCTCTCAAGGGAGGATTAGATGGTAGATTTGGCTGGCTTTTGCACAACAGTCAGGTAAATACAGAGAATATAAAATAACTATTCAGCTGAAATGGCTTACATCTCCCTTCTTCCCGTTACAACATGCGCTTTTCTCAGGATACCACGTTTCTAACTTACAGGCCAACTCTTGGTCCAGGCCTATGCTGAGAATAAGATACGGCATAAGGGAACATAGGCTTCTTGGGACCCATACATCTGCTCGTTTTCCCAGCTGCAGAGGCACACACCCATATAATAAGCAAGCATAGGTCCACGCAGCTTGCCACTTGTATCTGTAAATTAAGCAACATAGATCATCTTCAAACAAACAAACAAACACAACAGTAAAAAAATGAATTCATAAATCAGTTTCATTATGGTGGCATTGAGTTCATAGCAAGGGAAGGAAACTTTTGTCAAACCATTTTTTTTATAGTCTTTGATCCCACTGGGAAGCCTGCAAATTACAGTTAAAGTTGTTGTAATGAAAATGAGCTAATATACAGAAAGGTGTGAGGATGTGATGGTGAAGCAGTAGATTGCGTTTTTAACAGTGTGCAAAGGACATTTGTGGGAAGGGCTATGAGGAGTGATTCAGAAGATCAGAACACGCAACTCAAAGCATGGGGAAAAAAATAATAAGGTAACAACAGTAGCTATTTTTAACTCTTTGATGTGTTCATGACCTTTTAAGTGCTTTATAGATATTATTTTATAAAAGGGCTTGGCAAGCTGCTTTGTTTCCTGGAGTGGAAAAGATCAGCTTAATTATTTTCTCATCTGCAACTAAAGCTTAGACACTGTTTCAGAGGAAAGGAAATGCTCAACCTATTCTGAGATATAAAACACATCACAAAATCACTCGAAGTGGGACCATTTCAAGCTATCATAAATTCTTGCAAAGATTTCCCAAGATGAAGAACTTGCTCAGTCAGAGGAAAAGCACCATTAATTTCCCTTCCTCTGAATCACAGGACAGCCCTACAAAATGTTTTGCCAGCATTCCCTTGGACGGGGTTCTTAGAAATTATATTGAGTATTGAATACATCCCGTTCGTGGAGGGCTGATGACACACTGCATGCTTACCGCAATATCCAACTTAGCATAGCAAAATCACACTCCTACACTGGAACAAACCCAGCCAGGAAATTAAGAATTTCATTGCTACCGGTAGATGTACGTAATTATTAACCTTTCTCTGAAAATACCTGATAATCTAGCATCATCTTAAATAATTCTGCAGTTTGAAAGAAGTCCAAACATAGCTGAGGCAGTTACTTACACACACAAAGTGAAGGAGCACAGTATTCCCAGGTATTTTCCCATAGTTCCATGGTGCTCAATAACAAACTGCAACAGGAACTCATTGATGGCTTTCTAAAAAATATCCTGAACTCTTCAGCTGAAAGCAAAGACAGTATGAAGGAAAAAAAGAAACACACAAGAAAACTTTGCTGAACTTCAAATATCTTACATGGATTTTGACTCTGCTTTAAATTTTTTTACTGTGCTGGAAATTCCTTTCCCCCAGGGTTATAAAACATTAATTTGTACTTTTTATTTTACTATTAAAAAAGAAATTAGATCAATAAGTAATCTAGGACTAGGACTTGTTTTACTATACCTGGTATTGCTCTGTACATAAGCGTCAAAGTTTCCTTTCCTTTTTTTATGTTTAAATGCACAGCTCATCAAGCACAATTGTCTCATCCTGTTTGGAGTACTGTTTTCCTCCTTCTGGCATTGTGTGGTTCTTCCCTTGCAGAACCCTGCATTGCAAGACCACCATTTGTTCCCTTGTTTCATCTTGAGATACAAAACAAAAAAACCCTCTTGTTTCCTTTAGGAAGCTATTTTGTCACACAGATTTTGAGGCAAACCAAAAAGTGTACTCGCTCTGATTTGGTTTGGAAAACTAATGATAACCATTCTTGCAAATACGTAGAGAAGGAATAGACTGTGCCCTTTCGATACACGAGAACATAAGGAAAGGCAGGTTCAAACTAAAACATCTTTGGCCAGCTCCAGATGTGACTATGTCCAGATTTCAAACGTTTTGTAAGCAGGATTCTTAGCTAGAGCTCACCAGAAACAGAAAGGCAAGGCATGGAGGTCCAGGGGAGAGGCAAACTACTAAAAATCTTCTAGACAGGAAAGGTGTCAAAGTCAACATCTTAACTTATTAAGCAGGGCAAAGATTTCACCTGATAAACAGGAACCTTTCCACGACACACTCACTTTTTTTCTACCACACAGGTGTTCTCCATATCTCCCTAAATAACTGAGAAATCAAACCAGAAGACAACTTCCCTTCTGACATGCAGAATCCCCATTGATGTAAAAGCGCTAAATTCTACAACATTGCAGCCACAGTCAACAGAGTTAGAGCTCTTAATATGAGAAAACAGAACATAAATCATTGCTAGCTTTCCACAGGTCCAAAAGCACAGATCCCTTACATTCATCACAATAAATATGGCATGTCTTTCAGAAAGACAAGGGGGTTTTCAGACTCTTACTAGATAGCATCAATATTTGCCCAGGTCTTAAGCTTCAAGGCCAGTTATCTTCAGAGATAAAAGCCGCTAGTCCAGGAAAGATGGTGGTTTAGAATTTGAAATCGCATTTTTTCTCTCTCTGTCATTCCCTTTCCTTCCAATACAGTATTTGTCTGCAAAAGTGCATTTTCCAAAGGATCAAATTAATACTAGGCCAACACCTTAACTGGCCAACATCAGTTAACTTCATCGCATGCATGTCGTCCTTGACCAGCCAGGAAACTAGTCCAATAATATGCCTCTATCCAACTTTGACTGATTGTTGTTTGACAGTTTGACCTTAAAGATATATATTCCTTCCTATTACTAAAAATCTTGTCGCTCTGTAGGAAAGAGAGTAAATATCACAGGGTTATTAAATTTCTACCTCAAGGTACAACTGTGAAGAATGGGTACTTAGCAACCAGAAACAGAGGAGCACAAGACGTTCCATCGTAATGGCACATTTTGCAAGGAAATACAAAAGCTTACGTCAACCTGCAACATCCAGGCCAACGCAACTGTTCTCCACAAACAGTTCCAAACTTGTAATTGTCAGGAAATAACCAGATTTAAAAGCCTCACATGTCTGACAAACACAACTCAGATCCCAAATTCCTTGACATTTGTCTCCTTACCATCAACATCTTTTCCAATTGGATTTAAATGAGTAATCTCAGTTTTAAAAGGTTGGTTCGATATTTGTGGAGGTTATTAAAGTTGAGGAGTCAAGAGATGAGAAAGCTAATTTCTACAAATACATTGCCTGACATTTGAACAAGATTGAAAATTCCATCAATACGGCACATTTTTCTTAGTAAAAAGTTCATGTAATTTCTCAGGCATTAATCAGCAGAAATCAATCCTGAATGACGAAGAAATTACAACAACTCGGATCCTCTGTGCCATGTCATCCAACCTCACTGGAGTGTCCATGCAAATGGGAGTTACAGATGATACAGCAGAAGACAAATCAAGTCCCCCTCTACAGACCTCACATGTGACTGTGGAAGCTGTACAGGAATCTGCCTAATGGAGGGGATGAATGCAGGGATGCAGCTAAATGACCAGTTGTGAAAAGCCACCATGTAGGCACAGGAGAAGGTGCTGATGGGTTGGAGGCCAGGGGAACCTGCTGCAACAACCTGTATCCGTGTTTTCACTGAGATATTGAAGAGGAAGGACTGTTCTGGTCCCTGGACCCTGGGACGCCACACATCTGTAGTGAACGTAACCACGTGTCAGAGGCTGTGGGTGGTAAGAGCAGCCCGGGGTTCTGCCTGTTGCCAGAACAGGGCACACAAAGTGGTCTCAGCATCGGGATGTGCAGGAACTGGCTGAACTCAGCGTTCTTTTGCTGCAGCTTTTTCAAGCTTTGCTCAGTTCTCAGAATATCCACCCTCTCACCTGTTGCTGACAGCAGGCGTGGACCTTGCCCTTTTTCCCCATTTTGGAGCCTTCAGCCACATCAAATTAAAACATACTGAGAATCTTTTTAGCTTGGCAGGAGATGGGGAAATACACACTTAAGTGTGTGTGATCCAAATGGTTATTTAATGAGGCTACTGACTCATGTGGAGGCTGCAGCCAGAGGAAAAAAAGGCTTTTAAAGCATCTTCCCGATTGTTCAGTAAACAGACATCTAACACCATGATGGTTCCTTCTTTACAGACGGACATTCAAGTAACATCATCGTGCTGGGAATCACATGTAAGCCAGCCAGCTCTTCAGCCGCTCTGCTAACAGGGAATGCCAGGGAGGGAAACAGATCAGACATGTAGATGAGAATAATCTCAGGGTGAAGCCTATTAGTCCTTTTAGAGACTTAAGCTGAAAAAAAGAAATCCTTTGAAATTGCTCCAGACTTTCATTCATTTGTGAAAATTTGAGAGCTACTGCACTCTTTTGCTTCAAGAACATTTTTCCTTTCCAAGATCCTCCAAGAAACAAATATGGTGTTGAAAAAGCATTTGGCTAACCTGCACCACCAGCGCATAAAAAAAGAGGAAGGAAAAAAATCCTCACCAAAAGCAAGCAACCAACAGCCCCCCTCCCCAACCTCCCCCCAAGTTTTAAACTGCGATTAATTGCCAGAAATGATTCCCTTCAGTATAACAGCTGCACAGCCTCTCTCTGCTGTTTCGAAAGTTTTGTGACTGTTTTTTTGTTTGTTTTCTGATTTCTTAAGGTGTGAATAAAATTTTGGCTATGATTTACGGAAGATATGTTAGCCTAGAGGTCCTTTGAGCAATGAAAATTTGGGTACATGCTGCACTGCTGCTGTGTTCTGCTTCTGATGTCACATAGACTGGAGGACAGTCTATTATGTCCCGGGGAGCAGCTCAGAAAGACCCAATAGCTTGGGGGAAGAAAAAAAAAAAAAAGAAAAAAAAAAAAAAGAAGAAAAAATAAATATCTCTATTGTCCACCAATTGATGGTTGGTTTTGTAAGCAAGAGCCGTCTTCTCATGTGCTCTCCAGATAGTGGTTTTGCAATGCATTACTGAAGACAAATAAGACTGGGGCCTCTCCAAGTTTTGTCCTTCCTCTGGAGCTCCACATGAGTTTGAAAGGAATGCAAGTAGCATTGCATACACCCCTCTATATAGGTAATCAAATTCCAGGGAAAAGAAGGTTACATGCATGTACTGACTGAGTGAATGCTCAATTATTGGCCATGTTTGAGGTTTCACTGTTTTCCAGGAGTTCATAATTTTTTTGTTCAAAAAGCAGAATTTTGTTAAATTTCAACCGAAATACAATAAACAGAATAAGCCTGAATATGGTTGCCTCAACTTGTCCATTAAATCTACTAACACCTCTAGAAAACTTCAGGAGAAAAAAAAAAAAGAAAGAAAATGTGAATGAAGTTGCTTTGCAATAAGAAGCAATCAGCTGTTTCCTAATAGTTGAATTTAAGAGATCTGTATTGGTCCATTTCCGTACGTCCTTGTGGCATTCGTGGGATTTACGAGCTCCCTCTCGTGGCCATGTTCACAGTCATGGGCGGTTTTTTTCCTGCCCAGCAGCTGCTGTAGATTAATGGGCGACACAAAAGGGCAGTCTGTTCTTCTCTGAAGCAGGAATTGATTTTAGTCTCCTCGGTAGCTAAATGAGTCACCTGAGCTCCTGCTGAATCACCTGTCACCACCCATGGTAGATGTTTCTTGCTGCCTCAGGGCACACGGGAGATAGGCAGGATCCATAGGCAGTGGCTGGGGGATGCAGGTCAAGGGAGATGCTCCAGCCGATGGGTGGAGATGGGTATGTCAGGTGCAACTTTGGGTGAACCAGCTGTGCTGCTTCTCAGGACAGCCTGAGAGCAGGATGCCTTCCAAAAAAACATGAGCTGCCTTGGCAATGCGTGGTTTCAGGGCTGTCCGGTGAAGATGTGCAGCACATCACCAGCCAAGGGTGGAGGTGACACAGGACAACCACCGTGCTGCTGACCCCGGCAGGCTGGTGTGCGTGGGGGAGAGCACCAGCCTCATCTATACAGGCAAATTAATGGGTAGAAAAAGAAATATCCAGCCACCACACCCTCTGGAGAGTGGGCTGCAGGGAGGGAAAGGGCCAAGAGAGCAGTAGAGAGGCTTGCAAAACAGATTAAAAAACATTTGTGAAACCAGAAGTTTCCAAGTTGGAGACTGACTTGAAAACTACTATTTTAAAAATAAAAGGTCATATTGTGCAAGTGTATCATACGAATTCTGTCAGTGGCTGCTTTTTAAACTGACAGAATGCTATTTACAAACTTATGGTATCAATTTGCAGACAGTCATTAAAGGCATGACTGAGATTTCCCATCTATTTTTAACACAAGTAAAATAGAAAGAGAAAAAAAAAAAGCTGTCTCTTTAATCCTAGATTAATTTTTCCCTCAAACCAAACATATTGTCTCAGAAGACTGAGTGTCCTCTTGCCATTAAAAGCTGGACTACAGGTTTAGTAACTTAACCCTAGACAGTTTCGGGTAGTGCGCATGGCAATAAATTAGTTATAGCTGCCCAAATCCTGCAAAATTGCTAGTTTTGGAACATTATTACTGAAATATATTGCAGGCACCATTCCACAGGAATAACATAACACCTGCAGGACTGTATGTTTAATAGATCCCCTATTACTACCTTTTAACACAGGGAGTTTACTGAAGAAAAGTTCACTTATTAAAAAGAATTAATTAAAATTCATCAATAGCATTTAATTTTCTTGCAGATCAATACTACCTAATGACAAGACTACCAATACCTAGTGAAGTTCTGGACCATATGTTCCAGGAAAAGAAAAAATTTGTGCAAAAATATGCAAATTTAATTTCAGATCATTTGTATATGCTCAATTACCACAGTGCCATAGGCAAATAAGATGCTAAAATGAACACACGGCTAAAACTCTCGCTGCTCTTTTTGCACTGTCAGTTATCCGATTGTAATGCAGTATTGCTTTTCTAAGCTTGTTGATCTGGTCATGCAAATAGCAACTGTAATGATTAGAACTCAGGTTTCTTAATTTAAAGCCTCTGCCCCACCTTCTCTCCCCAGGACTGTAAGGGCTTCTCTCATTGCGTTGGTCAGACTTTGAATCCAGGCTCCAAGAGACAAACCCTTAGCGACAAGGCTTGGTGTCAAGATGCTGCAATAACACGCGGGTAGGGAAGTTGAATGCTTCACTCAGAAAGCAAATAACAGTAAAGCTGCCTCAAAAGGCTCCACAACATGCCAAGCTGTTGTACAAACTGCAGTACAAGCTCAGTTCCTCCTGCAAGTAATTATTTCACGTTAAACAGCATTTTCTTTTTTTCAGATGTCTCAAAGAAAGAAAGAATGAAACAAACAAAAAGAAAGCCCAGGGCTGAAAGGTAGATGCCAGATGGAAAGAGAACTCCATGGCCCCAAGGCGCTGCAGTACCCAGGGAGCTGCTGCCCGCAGAAATGGCTTCAGCCCCTCATGCTGCCCATTTCTGCCAGCTGGGCACCGTGCGTCACCGCGGCTCAGCTCCTGTCCCTGTGCCCCGCGCCCACCACCCGTGTGTGGGACCTGCTGGGGAGCAGAGGACAGAGCTCCTGGGAAAGGCTCCTTTGGGCTGCCCCCCAAGCCATACCCATGGCAGGATTTGCCTGTACAGGGGTCACCGTGTCCCAGCACCACTGGTGCCCCCAGACCAGCCCCTCTGAGCTCCTGCCCAGGGGCAGCGACGGGAGCTCGGCACCGCCACAGACACCAAGGTACCTCCTGGAAAACGTTCCCTACAGCTGCGTTATTCCTCTCTGGGGAACACCTCTTGTGTAAAGGTTTCTCCCTTCACTCCCACTTCCCGTGTATTAGTGCTTGAGAGGCAAAACAGATTTCAGAGACCACTCTCACCACCAGATCCTAGCACAGGTAATTATGTTAACGGGTTAATTTTGAGCTGAAAACTCACATGGCAGGGAAGAGTTTGATTTCAAAAGAATGTTAAGGGAAAAGCAGATCCAAAATGACATCTCAAAAGGACTCATTTCACCAGATTGTTTGTCTAATTCTGTCCTGCGCTGGGAACACCGTCTGCGGAACAGGCTTGGAGCAACGCAGTCACAATGATAGCTAGGCACTGACTACTGAATTATGAAGCGCAGATGCAAAGTTTGGCTACGACTTTCAAATGTTAAAAGGCTACTGTTAGAATTTTGGTTTTTGAATTATCAGTGTTGCGAGCCCTTTAAAATCTAACCACTTTTGCACATTTGTACACTGCATATGTAGATTTTTTTTTTTTTTCCACATTTTCTCTCAGGCAGAAAGAAATTAGGCAGACTAATAATGCATGCATTTTAGAGATAGTGCCTTTGGGGAAACAATAATACCCTATAGCTAATTTACTGAGGGGTGTAAGTGATACTCAAATCCTTCACTAGCTAGTGCGATATTTAAAGATACTGCAAAAACCTAATTACATTATATGCTGTGAAGCAGATACAAGACTAAAACCTGTTTAATAGTTAAGTCTGTTGCTATAACAACCACATTTCAAGGACATGGATATACAAAACACACGCAACAACATCTGCATTAACAAAATGTCTCATTGCAATCGAACTTTACCTGGCAAAAGAACCAATTACATTTGAAACTTCTTTGTTCAATAAAACTTAAACAAAAAAAAAATAGAGTCTGTTGTTATTGTCAACAGAATTCCGTCTTTAAACACTAACAGCCTCTCCATGGTTGATTTGCTATTTAATTCATCCTGTTTTGGATTCCCCCCCAGATGTTTGCCCTCCAAGGAAAAGAAATCAACCTCAGTGTTTCCACCTCAGTCAAGCAGACATTTAAGCGTCTGACTGTTTCCACTTAAGAAGATGGGAACATTGCTTTGGATGCGTATTGCACCATGCTCGCAGATATGACTTCTGCCAGCCTTAAGAAATGAGAAGGAAGAGCAGAAACGAATGCTTCAGTGTAATGTAACATAACAGGCCAGGCAAGCAATCAGCAGAATTTTTTTTTTTTGACAAATTGAGTAATCATTTGGCACAACTTCTTCCTTATTAGACTGTTCTTTAGCAGCCTAGGATAGGAAAAGGCTATCAATTTTTTATTTTTTTTTTTTAGGGAAATAAAACTAAGTCCAGCTGAAGCCAATAGACATGTGTTCAGTCAGGTTCAAGAGTAGTAGATGGTTTGTGTTGCTCTGAATAAATATGAATTTTTACAGACTAAGGAAGTTCAGCTCTATTGAATGTAATAACGCACAACGGACTGCTACGGAAAAAAAAAAATAGTGATAGTCACTGACTTGGATGCTAAGATTGTTACTTCAGAACAAAATGTAAGGAGAAAATGAACTTTTGCATAACACTTTAAGCCATTTGCATACGCTAAATGGTGACGCTATAAAGAAGCACAGCTCAACCTTACACAGCGATTATTTCCATAGTATCAGGAGATTTCAGTTCACCCATAAAATATCCCACAGCTAGAAAAGCCAAAGGTCATTTGGAACCATTTTAGAAATAATTATTTTAAGCATAAAAAGTATTCATAAAGAAAGTTTCAAATACATAATATTGCATAGAGGGTTGATAATCATGTTACTGTTTATAAAGGGATAAATCTGGCTTCCTCCTAGTTAAATCACATTGCTAGTCATGAAACACAGCAGTGGAGAGATAAGAGATAGTGGCAATATTTGTATACCTCTGATTTACAAATGATGTGACATTTCTGTACCCTATTACTCTGATCAGAGCATCTCAAACAATATAACTCCAACTATAAATACAAATTACTCTGACTTGCTCCATTCACTCCTCCCCAGTTTCTTGGATTTACATATTTACATACTCCAGGAAGACAGCTTCAGAAGCCAGATTAAATTCAGTGCAGGTTTCAGAAAGCTTTCCAGAACTCTGACTTTGTTAATAAGAAACAGAAAATACAGGTTTCTCTACAACTACCTTTTAGCTTCCTCTTGAAAATAGCAGCTGTGGCTTTGAATTAACATTATTGTTTTCATTTGACTGCACACCTTTTAAAGAAGCAACAAGAGCACTGAAAGCAGAAGTCAATAACTGCGTTACATTATTGTTCAAGCTTTCTGATTTCAACCCAGATTGCATACTATGGAGGCAGTTTGCCAAAGTCAGACCACAGGAAGAGGTTTAGCAATAAAAATCACACTTCTTTTTCTTCTTAAATGTAAACACAAACTCGGACATTCATGAGAGTAAAACTGTTTACAGCAGAAGGCAACAAGAACACACCGTTGGTGATGGAAAAACACAAGTTGCAGGTCTCTCGCTTAAACAAAACTAGCCCTGTCCCTAAGATGTGCTTTTTGGCTGGATGAATTTGCAATCACCCTCTTGTATCTGCTTTTAAATTCAGAAGCTTTCAAGCACTTTTAGTAATCTGCTTATCAATTACGAGACATACTCAACTCTTCCAATTCAGAGGTCTAATAGGAGGTGCATGGAAGGCTAAATGTATCATAAAACCTGTTACAGCAGCTGTTAAAGCCAAATGCTGAAATCCAACCAGCTAATGTGAAAGGGAGTCTTACCTTTGTTTTTACAGTCAAGATTTCACCCACTCAGCTGATATATTAAATCATAAGGTGACACTAGAAGATGCTACTGTGACATTAACTGTTATAAACAAAAGCCCCAAACTAGCAGCTCTTTACTCAAAAATGTGTTGCGATTAAGATTGGGAAAGCTAAATACGTGTTATTAACTTGCAAATGAGACCAAATACAACCAGCTAATGCTTGTCTGATTCCTACCATTTAAAGATCATGAGCGCCTAAACTAAATATGGAAAGCAGGTTACAAAATAGCTTCTAAGTACAGGAAAAGTCTGACAAGAAGAGAGGAAATTGCTTTATTGCTTCATTGACATAAACTGGCCACACTCATACCCTTATCTAAGATACAGTCATCTTCTTCCACACCTCACTCTTTTCTTCCTAAGAAGACAGGTGAGTGGTAATATTTTAGCTAAGCCAAGTGATATAACTGAAATAACACAAGTTATCAGGGATATAATCTCTAGTTCGGCTATTTTGTAGGCTTAAGCATCTGGAGGCCAGCGAAGAGCTACCTCTTCTTCGAAGAGCAACGATGCCGGCACTGCAGTTTCCCTGCAGGAGGGGCAGGTACCAGGGCACAGCAGCCTGGAGCTCCCTGCCAGACCTGCACGGGCACTGGTGGGCTCCCACCGGACGATAAGCTTCCTCAGGGTTATTGCGACATGTGCTAGGCACATTATTCAGTTTTCTTCCATTTCAGAGAGCTGTATTGTTTTCCCTGGTATTCATTTTCCTATTGCTAATCTCCTTTAGCCCCCAGCACAATTTTCAAATTACAGGCAATGATAAGAACAATGTGCATGAAGCAACTGATGTTAAATGTTGTCATCTGTCTCCACTGAAACCTTTTGGTTATTCAACATAATAATTGGCAAGAAGATAGATTACATCCTTTATATATTTCAGCAAATTTGAACTATTATAAATTATTTACGTCCACTTTTAGTTAGAGATGTGAGAGAGACAGCCCATTTTTCACAGTTTCTAAACTGAGGCTTTCAGGACTGGATTCAATTACAGCTAAGTTACGAGATAAAGTTGGGATAAACGGGATAAACATTGCTGCCCTCTAACAGTCTTCACAGAGGCTGAATCTCTGCTTGTGTGGCATAAGGACAGGGCCAAACTCCAGCTTTAGCCTAGCAACGCCGTGACAGGCCTACCTTGGAGCTGTCACTTCCACACTGATCACAAATGATCCTTTCAGTTCACCTGTACTATCAGCAACACCAGGAATTTCTACCTGCTCCTCATGGAAAGGGAAAATGTTATACGAAGAGCTGTTTCACAAAAGCATTTGAAATGGTTGGAAATCTTTCCTACCTCAATAATAACGTCAATGCTTTGACCAGAATAGAAGTGTGCACCCAAAGTATGCAACTCCCAAATCGTCAAATTCCTGTTTCTAACAAAATGTGCGGTGAGAGCTTAGCTGAGACACGTCTGGCTCCCATTTCCCTCTGCCTTGCTCAAGATGTTCCTGAAGGTAGAAGACCTTTCATGATGCAAAATGGCCAAAACCTATTATAAGAGATCACAAAAGCAAGCTTGTGGAGGGCAAGGAAAATAGGAAAACGTGGATTACTGGCTTTATAATATGCTGCCCTAGAGCAGACAGCTGCAACATTTCTTATGGAAAACAAATACTTTCTGGCAGAAAGCCCCCATAAAACAGAAATAGATTAAATGCAAAATGTTCATTTATGTCCAGGGATTATCCTACAGAAAGCAGTAAATAATCCCCTGGGGAAGCAGCTGTGCTGGGCTATCAGACAGTTGGCTCCGCAGTGCTCAGTGATGGGGCGAGTTCCACCAGCGGCAGCAGAGCCCTGGGGCTTCTCCCAGCTGAAGACCTGGTCCCTCTTCACACCAGCCACTAGAGGCCAACACCAGTACACGCTGCCAGCAGCCCCCGCTCCCATCTGCAGGAGCTCAGCTGGGCAGGTCGCATGCCTGACCATAGAATCAGCTTGGGTTGGAAGGGACCTTCAAAGGTCATCTAGACCATCCACCCCCGCCATGAGCAGGGACTTCTTCACCNATCCTCATGTCCGGCCTGAATCTCCCCTCTTTTAGTTTAAAACCGTGTCTGTGGCCATGGGTTTCTGAGGTGGGTTAGGGTCACTGCTGACCTCTGGGAGCTGTGAAGCTCCACATGGAAAGCTGTAGGCACCACCGTGTCACTGTGCAGGTCCAGTCTGGACCAGCATCACAACCATCCCATATCAGCCTCTGGTAAATGGGGATGCACAGTCACATCAAGAGCAAGAGGAAAGCAGCACATGGTGCTCGTTAGCAGGTGGGGAGTAATTATGTCATTCAGAGCTGTGGCTGGTGATCTGCCTGCACGCTGAAATGCAACACTAGGAAACCCAAGATATCCTTTCATACAGAACAGTGCCAAATACGCTTCTTGCACTGTTCTGATTCTCCATAATTTCCAGAAACAATGACCAGTACTTGCTTCAGCCCAGGCATGTAATTCTTTTATCTGTCCCAGGACCTTGCATAACTATCCAGCATCTTGGATTCTGAGAAATTAGTGGGTAGAAAAGGCATATAACTTCAGTGGAAAACAGCTTTCCAACTGTTCAATGACCCCCAAGAAGGAGATATTTTCTGGAAAGCCTGACACAACTGAACATTGTTATGAAATTATTTGTCTTTTTTACGATTTTACTTTTTACCCAAATTTTTACCCAATTTTACTACTGCATCTTGATAATTTCTTCCATAACTGGATGTTTGATTTTCATAGCATGTTGATAAAGCTCCTAATTTCACCAGTCTCTTTTTCCAACACAGAAACACATGGTAACATCTTCGTAATTTTCTGTCCAATACCATGTATGTCAACACTGATTTCTCCCACCCCAGTTAATTTTGTCACCTTCTTGTGCAGTGTTGGGCAATATTCAGTCTCGTTTATACTTCTTCCGTTTGCCAGCTTCATGAAAGGAATGACCTCAGTCCATTGCTGTACCAGGTGGAACCAAATATTTCATGTTTTAGCAAAAGACAAATATTACAAAGTTTGGCTACACCTTTATATGCTGGCCACCTCCAGAAAAGTGTTCAATAGCTTGAATTCAGCAATTCTTAAAATGGATTTTTCTCCATCAGTATGGATTTAAAGTTCAGGTGACAGCAAGTTCAAGTTATTGCTGCCTTCTGAAAACCTCTGTACTAAAGGAAAATATTATTATAAGCCTTATTATATTTCCTCCATACTGACATGCCAACATTATAGATGAACTGCTACCAGAATTGTGACTTATCGTAGAATGTAAATTGGGACCTACAGTGACACTAACAGCTTTTCAAGGTTTTTGTATAACAGTAATGCCATTTTCCTGGGGTGATAATATATATTTCTTAAACACTGCAAACTGCTTTATGACTTTAGCAACTTGCAATCTCACACTACTTCTACAAATCAGAATCCATGTTCAATTTTCAAGCCTGAAAATGTAGGACAGCTAATTAATAGAAGTTTCGTAAAGAGCCTTGATATCCTGTACCTATTTAAAAGAGATTGCAAATTTTAAATTATTCTATCGATCAGTAAAACATATTCTTACCTTTTGACTTTTCTTTTCTTTTGCTATTTTACAGTTTATGCTTGTTTGAGGAAAAAAAAAAAAGGAATATGACTCTTAAGAGACCACAGCAGAAGTACACACTGTTTTCTAGAAAATAGCATACAGCTGAAGGCATGCAGCAGAAATCAGTATTATCTTAGGAAGCCTTTTATTCAGGCTCTTGCTGGGTGCTAAGAGCAGACCCAGCAGAGGCAAGGAGTTTTGAGCTCCCTGGTCCGCTGCTGCTCTCCTTCCTTCCCTGGCACTTTCTAGAAAGCAGGATCTATAAAGGAATTCAGGGCTGCAAACTCTTGGAGGTGTCTGCTCCCTGGTGGCATATTCCTGTCCACCCAGTCTCCTCCTGCTGCCCCCTCGCTGGGACGCCCAGCAGTCCTGTGCTGGGCACACCAGTGGCTTCCCAATGTGAAGCCCTATGATCCTCATAGTCCCTGAATGCTCTCCTGTGGCTTCTCCCTGCCAAGACAGTCCCCATTTCCAGTGCTGGGAAAGACAGTGAAAGCAATGAATGCAGCTGCAGTAAAAAGAGGCACCAGGTGTGGAACAAGGAAAATTGTTTTTCAGATGAATCCAGGGTTCACATGTATTTCAGGCATGGCTTCAGCTGCTCTTACGTTTAAAAAAAAGAGATGGAAAAGTCTTCTCAGACCTCATGAATCATTCTCAACTAATGAGAGTGAAATGTGGTTCAGCTATCAAATAAACACACGTTATCTGCTCTTAGCCCTGGCGACGTGACTGCACAGCTGAACCTCGTCAGCAGTGCCTCCGGCTCCTGCAAAAAGCCTGTAAAGATTAAGTTTCACTTCACCCTTTTGCTGTTGTGTGTACTGATTTATTTGATAACCAAAAGTCCTCAGGGAAGACAATGCCAAAGCACTGCTGAGTTGCTGTAAGGTTAAGTTCATTCTTTTACCTTTAAGATTTTAGTACTTTTTAAAAAGAGAACAGTGGCCTTGAAAACCTCTCCAGGTCTCTCCCTGCTCCAGGTTTTCAGCCATTAAGTCCTGCAGGCAGGATCAACCAGAATTATCAGTTATAGCACATCTGGAAAAAATGGAGGGGGGAAAAAAAAAAGAAAAACAGACAAACACCAAAAACAACCCCAATACAAACCACAAAAACACACACCAAAAAAACCCCCAAACAAACACAACCCACAACTGTTAAGTTTTTTATGCCTCTCTCTCTTTTTTTCATTTTTTTTCTTCTCCTCCTTTCTGTTCATTTCTATCTACAGACACTGAAGATAATGAAGGCTTATAGAACCTCATTTCAGAAAGTAATGGCTCTGAAAGACAGCAGTCAGTGTGTGGACTGGAAGGTATATCAGAAAGCTAACACAGTCCTGGTAAGCACATAGCATCAAAAATGGGTTGAAGACCTTCCACAAAGATCCTCTAAACAGGCAAATTTCTCACTGATGCCACCAGGACTGCTGCTTAGATAAAGGCTGATGTCTCAGATCTTTGGAAGAGAAGAACACAAGTGAGCGTATTTCATCCCTTCAGAGACAGTTCATGCAAGTCACATTAGAAATATAACCCTAGTCACAATACCTAAAAATATTAATTAGATGTGTGACTTTTTTTTGCTTATAATTTTAGGAAAGTTCATACAAGACAAGATCTTATGCAGAACTTTCCAGGTAGATATGTAGCCTGGGAGCAGAGTGGGTGCTTTCCTAAATCAACGAATATTTTCCAATATTTCTGTATTCATATAACATAAAGATAAATCAATATGCATCACCTAAATGCAACTCATCCAGGCCTGTAGTTGTGAGCAGACAAAAATCAGATAACCCAAATATTTGCATGGGAAAGCCAAACAAATGAGTATCAAGTGCATTATAATGCAGGAAATATTACACAGGGAAATGTTTTCTTCTCTCCTAAAATGTAAATACAACTATGTTCTACAGATGTGTGGAACTGTAACCAAGTAACACCTGACGGCTCATAAGCAAATCCTGAAAACATCTCGAGGAGACTACCTTCAACTTTTAATTTATCTATAGAGAAATAAGCCATTTGAGGTTGATTTGTGATAGCGTGTAGCATTTGTTATCTTTGTGAAGTGTAGGATTTGAATGTCTAGCATTCCATCGTCACCTAACCCTCCAGGATCCAAGGCTCTGTCCTGGATCACCCTTGCTGCTCAGGCTGTGCCTGTGGTTTCAGTGGCAGCAGAGTGCTTGGTCACAGCTGAGACAGGGGACCCTTACTCTTCCCCACATTTCTCCTTCCTCCTATTCCTGGTCTCGGCTACACGGTTCAGCCTCTTCCTGAGATTTGCCAGGCACCAGCTGATCGAGTTTATCTCAGCATAAAAGCATTGGTGAGGCTTTTTGCTCAGTTAGTTAAATCGTTTCCTACACAGATGCAGTGAGGTAAAGCAGCAGGGGACACAGCTGGAGTGGGGCAGGTGGAGATGGGAGGGAGGGAGAAATATCTTCACCATAGGATCTCCAAAGACCTGTGAAGCCGCACCTTGTATCTCCCATGGTCTCCTATGGTTCTGTGCCCTGCTGAGCCACCTGGCAGCACCAGTATCCCCCCACCAGCATCCACAGAGGAAATGCTTTTCCCTGGGGTGGGAGGTCCAGGGAGGACAAGGGACTGGAAGCTGAGGCACCTGAAAGCAACTTACAGATTTGTTATAACACTCCCAAATACTCAATCTATTCATTTAGGCCCAAATTTTTTGCATTTGGGGATGAGATGAAAGCAGAAAATATCTTCAGGTTATTTCAGTCAATGTATATCTGCTCATGAGTCCACCAACTGATTTTGTTGTGTGAAAGGCTAACAGACTTTCACTTCAAGTAAAATTAAAACTTCTCACAACCTCTCTTCTTACAAATGGCACAGAATGGCTTGGGAACTGCTCTGCTATAACTTAACACTTTCACACTAATCACAGCTCTCTTTTACCTTGTGCTCAGCTCATCATAGCCACCTGCTGTTTTCTACATCGTATTGAGACCACATATGGAGCAATGGTCCTCTTCTACTGTATATTTGCTTGTATCTCTCAGGCTGCTCTCCAGCTGGGCCATCAACCTGATAAAAAAATGTAATAACATTTTATTACATACCCTGAAAAAGGGTTACTTTGCACGTGCAATCTTTCTGGGATAGGGAGGGCCTAACAACCAGCAACTTGATATTTTCTTCTTACAGCGACAGCATTCCTCCCAGCCATGTTTCAAATTAAACAAGACAAACAAGCAATCCCACTGCAGAGGTTTCCTTATTTGATTGGTAGAAGTATTGTTGCAATGACCTCCAGGATACGTTCACGGAAACAAATCAGGCTGCTGTTGGTAGTTCTGTAGCACGGTGGGAGTTCGCAGCAGTTGCAGCATCTCTGAGGTGTGGCAGCAAGGCTCACAGCCAGCAAGCGTGCAACCAACGCAGAGCATCAGCAGCTCATAGGCCATGTGCTTACAACAGCAGTTATCAAAATCTCACAGTCGTGTACCTATGCCTCTGGAGATTCACAGAGATAAAGATAATATGACCTTGAGAGACAGAACAGTCTGCTCTCTGCCAAACCGTGGACATTCAGGTGAGAACAGTGGGCTAAGATGTTTAATGCTTTATCTGCTTTTAGCATGCTGATGTATACAGTTTTAGCAAGACCATCCCTGGATGATGAAACAAACTAAAATGTTCACGTTAAAAAATAACAAAGGGAAGGTATTCTTGGAACCATTTGGCCACCAGATTCTTCCTAAATGGTGCAGAAATATCAACTTTGAATAATTAATGCCTGAAGTAGGTGATTCTCACTCAGGAAAAGGAAGCAGCGTATGCTGCTCCTCCAGTAGTCCTTCCCTCGAGAAGCAAGAAACGACTCAAGGCTTTGTTTTTTTAAAACACAGTCTCATGCAACTCTGAGTGCAGGTCAGGACCTGAACTCCAGCTTAGCTAAGTCTATTCAACTCAAGGGATATTTCAAATAGCAGAACACACATCCTGGAAAGGACAGTGCTGGAGCCAGGAAAGTAACTTCACTGATGGCTAAAGCTTGAGCCTTCAGGCAAAACAAATGACCTTTGTCCTTTGGAACCCAAGCAAAAAAATAAATCTTGCTTCACATTACTGACATATAACAAACTAAATAATAATAGTGACCCTCTTTTTTTTTTTTTTTTTCACGGAATATTATTTCCAGCATATCTCTATACAAAAGAAAATAGTGGTTGGCAGGAGGCTGATCTGAGAATTAAACACTTCCCTCCTCTGCTCCTTTTAAAATTATTTAGGTCTTTTTGAAGAGCTCTGAGACTCAATACAGTTGTGACTAAGAGCAAGTGTAAGAAATGAGTCATATCAAAATTTCCTTTCTGATTAACCTTAAGTAGCCCACTTGATCAGCCTAATACATTATCATTTTTTAAAGGGCCAACAGGGACAAGCGCTGGAGTCTGTTAGGATTTGCCATGTTTATGCTGATAAAACCCCTCCAGCTAAGTCTAAGACTTGGAATTTCTTGGTTCTTGCCAGTAGCACTGTCAGTGCAAGCATGCCTGGTCACCGGCTTACACAACAGCCACAAACAGTATCCTGGAGCAGCCTGGAGAGCCAGAAGTCAGCCAAGGAGCAGGGGTCCATTTGGTCTAAAGATGCCGTGTCAAGTTCATCTCAATCTACGTGGGAAGCCACAAAGGGCTTCAGCTTCCAGGCTCCAGGCTGTAACAGGCTCTTGCTGCCTCTCCATCCCCAGAAAGCACATCCCTGCCAATTGGTGACAATGACGCTTGCAGAATTGCCTACAGCGTTAGCCACCAAGCGGTGCTGAGAGATTAATGCAATGCTCTGGGTACATGACACAGCATTGAAATGCCACTTATCCCACCTGAGCATTCAAGGAGCAACAGTAGAAGAGACAACAAGCATCCTAAGCTCTGTGATTTACTCCCTGGTAAAATACTTCACATTAACTCCTCAGCCCTACAGCAAATAGAAGGGCTGTGGCACTCTCAACCAAAATCAAGTGTGCTACCAGAACAGGGGATCAGAGATATTAGAACACTCTGCATTAGCCAGAACACACAAAACAGTATGTTTGCAATGCCATCCCAACTGTTGAGCCTTCTCTATGTCAATGTGAGAAATCTGCGCTTAAAGGCATTTCTTCGAAGGCTTCAAATCCTGCCGTAGAGAAAATGGTGAAAGGGTGGCCAGGTCGTACAAGATGGATGCATGTGCCTGTGATACAGTCAATTAGACTAAATGAGGCTACTGCACAGTGATGGTGCTTGACAAGAAGCAAAGGAAATTGTTTAGGCAGTCCCAACAGGAACTCAGTTAATTATTAATATGGACTTGTTATAGCTGACATCTACTGTATTAGAGGAAATCCCCGGTGCTTTGGTGTGTGGTTGAGATATTAACTTCTGGTTAAATGAGCCGATCTGGCCAATAAAGTTGGGTAGCTTTTATTAGTTGGCCAGAAGCAGGGAGAAAATTAAAAGTCAGAAGTCAGGAGAGAAATCAATCTATTTGAACTCCTGACCCCATGACAAAAAGTCTAGACTTTCATTGTCTCCAATGCTTAAAGTTTATTAAGCCAATAAATGTAATCCAATGGCTAGAAAGAAAGTCTTTAACTATGTCTGGAAGAGTTTTAAGTTAGTATCTCGTTTCCCTTTCTTTCTTCTGTTTTTCAGATTTTGAAAAAGGGAGGTTGGCTTACACGCTAAAATATATACTTTGCTCTAGCTTTTCCTCTGTTGCCATGAACCTATTTGGAACCTGGATGAAGATAAGAATCTCTTATTCCTAACAAGAAGGTTGAACTGAGTAGGCTGATTTCTAGTATGGTAATGATTGCCAGTCAAAAATATTCAGACATCTCGTTTTTGCAAAAATCTCTACAGATTAAAAAAAAGTCATGTGTTTTAACTTGGGAAACTATTCAGGAGAAAATTTGCAGCTAGAAAACACCAAAATTTATTCTCCTCTACACAGTGCTTCAATGACTCCCATGAGAAATTAAAATAATATCATAGGGAACAAGAAGTGAGAGACCACTATGGGTCATTAACAATTACTTATCAATCAAGATGCAAGTTGCAGTGATCCCAGGCCCTGGTGTTGCAGCAGGAAGCTCACCCTGGTTGCTGGATGGGGGGGGTGGCACGGTTTTGGGGGCTGTTGGCTTCTCCTCCTTCCTTTTCCCCTCGCTGTTGGTGTCCCCACAGGTCAGGGGTGCCCATGGGCAGCATCACTCTGCACAGCCTTGAGTTCAGAACCTGCCGAGCGGTTCTGACTGCCACGTCTCAGTAACACCAAATGCTTCAGGGGCTCAGGGGAAAACCTGTCGCTCTCTAAAACTGCCGGAAAGGAGGTCGTAGCGTGGAGGGTGTCAGTCTCTTTTGCCAAGTAACAATGAATAGGAGTAGAGGAAATGGCTTCAAGTTGTACCAGGGGAGGTTTAGATTGTATATTAGGAAAAATTTATTCACAGAAGGGGTTGTCAGGCGTTGGAACAGGCTGCCCAGGGAAGTGGTGGAGTCACCATCCCTGGAGGGGTTTAAAAGACGTGTAGATGAGGTTCTCAGGGACATGATTTAGTGACAATGTTACGTTGATGGTTGGACTTGATAATTTTGAGAGTCTCTTCCAACCAAAATGATCCTGTGAAAACAGGGACACACAGCCGTAAAGCCTTTGGCAGCATTATGTACAGATACTCCCAGAAAACCAGGGGATGAGATCATGAAAACTGGGTTAAATAGAAAAGAAGCTAAAAATACACAGAGTTCGTAACTAGTGTCTGAACAAGCTTCACCTGCTCCTGCACTGAGCATCACGACACAGGCAGATGTTTGCAGACAGTTTCTAAGTGCTCTACCTTGCAAAACCCCACAAAAGGGCTCCAGGCTCTGTTCCGTAGACAATGTCTGTCTCACAATCACAGTCGAGAATATAAACCAGGCCATAACTGGAGAGAACAGATTTCTACTTTAGGATGAGGTTTTCCTTTACATGGGGAATCCTTGCCTCTCAAAAGCCCACTAAGTAATGAACACAAGCAAGCGCGTAGTTAGCTGGGAATGGTTTTCCAAGAGTTTAAATGTGGGACAGTCTCCACCAGCTGCTCTTGTGAATACTCACTCCTCTGAAGGAACAAACTTACGACTTTTTCCAACTGCCACATTCTAAGACTTTAATGCAACCCGAGAACTGGGCACACACCGCTTGTCTGCATGCAGGGCATGTGCAACTTTGGCTTGGAGAAGCAAGCAGGCTGCTGCTTTCCTTCATGCTGTCTCTTCCAAGTACCATCCCTAAGCCTTTCCTCAAGGCTAGGATAACTACACATTGCAGTTTCTTAATGTTGAGCTTAGCCTGGGGCAGATGGCATTGACATTGTGGTTAGATTTGTGACCCTTAAGGATTTCTTTGAATTTAATTACAAACATAATCCCTAAGCATTGCACCTGCAAGTAGTTCACCCCTGCAGAACCTGGAAGTCTGGGGGAAGGAGGGTTCGGAAGCACGTTTTGTTTGCAGATGCAGTTGGAAGTGTCTCTGTGAAATAAACTGTTTTTTCTCAAAATATTAGAGCTCTGAAAGATTTCTGAACGATTTCTGAACACCACAAATATTGGAATGCTACCTGCTGCTTCCAATTAGCTTCTAATTACAGTGTAACGTATGGAATATAATACAAGAGGCAAATTTGTCCATTAATATGGATGTGATGAGACCGCAGAGAATGCGTCTGTATGAGCTGCTAAACTGACTTGAGAGTGATTGATCATCTTCATTTCAGTTTTATTCCCAGTGTTCAGTGTTGCTTGGTTTGGGGTTAGGAATTTAATGAGATTTGCATCTAGAATATTAGAGCTGGTAGCTTTTATCTCATCTGGATTTCCTGAAATAAGTTTAAGAATTTTAAATAAAATATGAGGCGGGGGAGGAGGGTCCTAAACAGCCAATGCCAGAGCTGTACTATTTTAAAGGATTCTGAGAAAGATGTGTGGAATTTGAGAATGCATACAGATACAGTGTCTGCTAAAAAAATACCTTGCCCAAACCCATGGACCCTCTCAAGAGTGAGAATGCACAAACAAAATTAAAGAGTTAATTGCACATTTTTAAACAGAAAGAAAACTTCCAGGGAAATTAAATATGAGTAACCTTCCACTGCCATTACACAAGCTCCCTATGGAAATTAAGGATAGAGAACATGCAATCCAGGGGGCTGAGTTCCACAATAAAGTCTCTGTATCTTAACCAGCTACCATGTTCAGCTGGGCCAGCAATCGATGGACGCTGAGTCCTAGTTTGAGGTCACTGCACACACAGGGGACAGCAGAAATGCCAGGAAGTCCCTGAGTCATGCGTGGTGGGAACCTGGGAGAAGGAAAGTGGAGATATTCCTATATGACTCTTCTAGCCCTGCAGGCGCTGGATAGCCACGGCCACCTACCTGTTGTCTACAGACACCTAGTTTTATGTAGTTTAACTTATATATTAGTTGCAGCAGTGTACATAGATTCCTCTTATTTGAGTTTATCTTCCTATTTTTTTCTCTCCTCAAGCAAAGCCAATACTTTCAAAGTCGATACCTTGCACAACCTGTACTCCTGTAGCAGCATGCAAGGTGAGGAAGGATTTTTCTTTTTGTCGTGTCATTCACAGGTCACTACTGACATACTCTGTGCAATTTATTATGGCTATAACATACCTGTTGCAAGTCATACTGTGACTACAGCCAGGTCATGTCCTTGCAGGTCATTTATTCCCCAGTACTAACATCAAAAAAGTGCTTTGGGAAATCTTTCCTGCAAGTACTTTTTATTTCACCACTGACATTACACTTGTACGGATGACTGATGTGACATGCCATCTGTGCTTCCACTACCCTCGCTTACCCTCTCTTATCCCCAGGTAGCATTAGTTCTGACAGGCACTGACAGGAAAAGAGACTGTGCTGAGGAGTTAATGAATGTGAGTGCCTTGCTAGAGGTGCTTTCAGAAGGGGGCAGAAACTCAGAGGAAGAAAAGAGCAATCACTCTGCAAGGGCTGAGCACCCACAGAGTAATGGACATGAAACACTTGGGTCCTTTTGGGTCAGTGTCTGTGCAGTCCAGCTTACACAGCTGGGCCCCGCTTATAATTCTGAACAGATTTTTTTTTTTTTTTTCCCTTGCTTGGCTGGTTGTTTTACTTTCAGATCACTTAACAAACAGGAAATAAAGAGGACATCAAACAAAACAACAAACAGAGCTTCACACACTACATTGCTCAGCTGGGAAGCTCAGTGTGAGTCTCTTTGAGGGTGGGAGTTCCAGGGGTTGTGCATCCCTGGTTGGAACCCGTTTCTTCTCAGCCCTTCCCTTTTATCCTACGACTATGAAAGGACTTTTTATTTAACCAGCATGGGGAATCCTTCATTTCATCTGCCCCAAAGCCAGACCACTACTTAATTTAAAGCATAAATGGAAAGAAAAGAGTGAGAGTTAATGAGAAGCACACAGCGTCCATTGCCTCTGTGGACCAAGACGGCAGGTGGCGAGAGGCAACTTTCAGCATACTAAGAACAACAAAAATCTATGTTTTATTGCTCCCTTGCCAGAGTCATTCAATCTTGTATTGTTCATTTTATTAGCTGTATATCAAAGACTTCCCTTTGGCAATGGCCTCACAGCATTTCAGATCAGAGAGGAAAAAAAAGTAAACACACAACCAAAACGCAAACAAACAAAACCCCAAACAGCCTTGCTTGTGCATAGCATCAAATCAGCATCATTTAGCTCAAACGAAATATTTTTAATGGAGCAAATGACACTTGTTTAAGCCCAGCACAAATCCGCATCCTTGAACCTAGTTAGTGACTTTAGCCTTCACTCTCATATTGCACAGCTCTGTCTTGAATGAGCAGGCACAAATCATCCCAGCCCATTTCAACTAAAAGAAGAGAGTGACAGAATTATTCTGATTTTATTTTGAATCGCGTTGATGTCACAAAGATTGTCTGAGGTCCTACCTCAGCAGATGGAGCTTTTCAAGCCTCCTAAATTTGGACACCATCAGGGGGAAAAAAAAAATCAAGCAAAATTATTGGAATTTTAGTGAATTCTGCAGTCACATTTTCCCCATGGAGAAAATGTTCCTCTACTTATTTACCCAGATAATTGTTTGATTAGTAGAGAGCTGAACCCTAAGCCACAGCTCAAAACTGACCAGCCCTGCCATAATCACAAATCCCCTCTTTGAAAACGATGTCTGGCATTATCTCATGTCAGCATGGGCAAAATGGTTCCTCTTCCATCTGCATCACAGTCCAGTGTCCACACAACCTGTACCAGCTTCCCACCAACATTCATGGGAATTCAGCCCGCAAAAGAACATTTAAAAAGGTGGGTTGAATACTCTCTTTTATGGGATTACTTCCGATTTCTATGCCTATATAGAGATACATAGGAAATAAACTTACAGTATGACAGGAAGACTTTACTTTTTTTGCAAAATAAGTGTTGCTGTTCCCTCTCTTTGTATGAGGTGTGTGGCTAGTGAAGCAGGAATACTATGTGGAGCTCTTGCTAAACACTCAGGTTTGTATTTCTGATGGATTTACTTGGCTGAAGCAGCCAGAAGGTTTGTGCTACCATCACATTTATCTGAGATATGCAGGAGCCCAAACCAACTGCAGATGGTATGAAGCCAAGGGTGGAGATCAGATTTAAGAATCTTTAGTTATTTTTGAAAGGATGTTTCTCAAACAGACACCAGAAATCCACATGAGCAGCTCATGTTTCCCCTGCACTTCTCCCACTCACCCAACTTCACGTGGGCTCCTTCTTCACAGTATAGCTCAGGCAGACTTTGAATCCACCACAGAGGAAAACACCATACTTGCACATCTCCCAGACCAACTAGAAGGGGAATGTGTTGGAAAAGTCACGAAAAATCTGTTCGCAGGAGATCTCAGCAGTCCCACGAGTTTATGTTGCTCAGTTACATTTCAGACGGACAGCAAGGAATACAGGATAACGTTAACAAACGGAGGTGGTACAAGGTCCTCCCCGTATCTTCAGCAGGCAGGAATCTCCCTGTCCTGCGATACCGCTGGGCATCCGCGCTAGAGAATTGCTTTCCCTTTCCTGGTCTGTTTTCCCTGGTCTGCAACCGATGTTGAAGCACAAGCACATTTGTTAATGCAGGAAAAAGCAGAGTGCGTGGAAACGTATTCTCTGCTTTTCAAACTCCTGTTGTGACAACTTCCGAGCTAGCTTTAAACTCCAGGTTAATGATAGCAATTAACTAAGCCAGCCTTATTACAAGTGCACCATTTTAGTCTATTAAATTAGTAAAATTTTACTTAACACCTATAGCTCAGTCATAAATACCTCTCTATATTTATATTTTAAACAAATAGAGCATAATTCACTGTAGCAGGAGTGACTCAATGTTCAGCATCATCAGAGCTAAAGGCAGAGCAGGGTGTGACACCAGGCTTCAGCTGCCTCTTCCACTTGAACCTGCACCACAGCATTTAGAGCCAGAATCTGTGACAAGCTTTTCTGACTTCCTCTGAGCAGTAAATATGTTATCGGTGCCTCAGAGAGATCCGAGGACACAGGAAAAATATAAGCCCAGAGTAAATATGGCACATCACAGCAGGCAACATAGAGCATCCATAGCCTTACCTGCACTTACTAGCAATGCTGGGAAAGTTCAAGGGTGCTTTTAAAAGGTTTGGTACACCCCAGGCTGCAAAGCTGGTGCTTCCTTAGGCATGTACAGCTCTTGCTTCTCTAAACTCATGTAGACTTCACAATCCAGCCTCTTGTGAAGGTGGGCAAGCCACCTGGGCATGGGCAAAAGCAGGCTGCACCTCACTGCATAAGATGTATGACCTCTGCGGCACAAGAATATGACAAAGATTTCTGAAAATGGTTTGATATGCTGCTCCATCCTCATGGCAACCTGACTGGAGCTGTACCCAGGCAGTCTGCCTTATGATCCATTATGTGCTCCAGGCAAGCTATCTGTCAGACCTTCCTTGCTTTTGCAACATCTTTGAAGGATTCTGCAGCATTCAGACTAGTAATGAAGGTGAGGGAATCAGGAGCAGAACAATAATGAATTTGAGAAAGATATTCCCACTTAGTGTTTGTTGGAGGCTTAACGAGCTACAATAGGTACTACAGAAAGCAGTGAAGTTAGAGATCACAGAGCACAGCAGCGATCTTCCCAGTAAATTTTAATATTTAATGGCCTAAAGATCTATAACCTAAGCTCACAGATCTACATAATTATTAATAATTTCTTACAAGGTTTTGATTAAGTCCTCAAGCCTGTCATCAGCATATATGATGGACAAAATCACGTTATACTACAGCATTCCTTGCATGTGAAGGGTATTTGCATTAAACTGAGCCAAAACTGAAACCTGATCTACTTTTTCTCTACTTGTTGTACTCCCCAAATAAGACAGGGTCTTATATTAATTTTGCTCTGAAACTTATTACTTTTTTTACATGTATAACTGCCTGGACACTATTTAAACTGACTTTTTTAAATTAACTGTAATTAGGGCTTATTTTTGGAGTAGGGCTTACGTTTTGAGCACCCTCAAAAATCCTGAAAAATCATGCTAGGGCTCATTTTCAGGGTAGGTCTTATTTTTGGGGAAACAGGATATGGTAGCCCAGTTTTAGGTTTGAATCTGGTGAAGAAATGAGAAATTCTAAAACCCGCTTGAATTCAACAGGGTTACTTCCAGGTAAAAATATCAGTACAGAAGGATGCTTAATTTGTTGAAATGCAACTGATGGCAGGACTGTGGTGCACAGTCTGAATGTCCCCATCTTCACCATTTTCCATTCACAGGTTCAACGCCAAGTGGAACAGTTACAAGAATGTAAAGGAAAATAAGGCCGGCTCTCCAGCATGAACCATTGCTGGTATAGGGGTAAACTAATGAGATATAACTGACATTTCTTTGGCTGCCAAAGCACAAGAAGTACAGAATTTCAAAGTCCTTTTACCGGTCTGTCTTATTTCACTCAACAGATCTGGTAAACTTTATTCGCAAATGCACTTTTCCTTCAGTAAAAGATGGGCCTACACAAGGACTGTTTTGTTAGCATAGTTATGCTGGCAAATCTCTTAAGCAGAGACTGATCCCCACAGAACTGCAGATGGAGGCCAAAGTTCAGTTTCATAAATCAGAAACCACTGGGTGCCAGCTGAGCCCTGGTAGTTGCCTGTGAGCATGCTTTTTACTTGCAGTTAAAGCAACTTGAGATAATATAATAGCTTTAATGCCTTTCACTGTGGCTCGAAGTGGCTCATATTTGCTGTGAACTAAGAAGATGATCACAGGCAACTTACTGCAGGTTTTTTTTCATGCATGGTAACTTGTTAAACCAAAATAAAGTGACCCAAGCACCTGCAGAGCAGTCAGAGGAAGGCAATACTGAGCTTTCCTGTTCTCACACCTGCCACAGAAATGAAATAACCCCTGGCATGTACTGACACTGGCTGAAGTACACGTTTAGTTCTCCATCACTGAAGTTCTATTGAATCTTCAGACCAAGAGAGGCTTCATCTTTCATTTTGTTGAGTTTTTTAAGCTAAAGCTCTTGCAAGTTACGTTTTTGTCTGATTTGTTCTGCTAAAGCAGATTATAACTCTCCAGGGACAGAGACCAAGTCTTCTCCAATGTTTATATCTAACCAAGCACACTGTAGACAATCAATAAATCAGAGATCATCACAATAAAAGTTTGTATACATTTCATTAAATAATTTAAGCACATATGTAAGTAACTGTATGAACAGCCTCCAAGTGGAGCACTGTAAAACTCCATAGCAACGGTGATGACATCAGGGAAAGACAGCCTTTGAAAAATGGGTAACAGCAGAGGTCATGGCTTTCAGCCACACTCAGTCCCTTGACATTGAGCATAAAATGTGCTGCTCTTTCCCCCGACTGGTGAAGACCTGAATAGACAGGAGACAGTTTAAATGGGGGGTGATGCTCTCCTCCCCATTTATGCCATTTTGAAACACACAATTGCTTCCCATTGAGTTCTTCGCCTGTGGTAACTCAGGGAGAAATCCTGGACAGGGCCTTGGCTGGCTGCTATTAGAAGCAATAATTAGGACACCCAGTAATGATGGTCAGAGAAAACCCAGTGCCCCAAGAGGTGACACAAGTGACTGTTAGTACCTGTCCCAGCTGTTACAAGCACAGAAATGTGGTGCTGCAGGGAGTGCTGAGGCTGCTTATCTGTACATGCAAAGCTGGATTTTGCCAAGAGCTCGAATAGCTTCCACCACTGAAAGAGGATGAAGAAGGACAGAAACCCACGAGGAGACACCTAAGCACTGGATTTGCCACGCACAGTGCTGCAGTCACTGCTCCTGGGGGGATGCTCTTTGCCCTCGCAGCAGCTGCCACTCCACCGTCCTCCCCTGGCAGCAGTCGGCAGGGAGTTCCAGGTAACTTGGGATAATCAAGGCAGACAGCAGGGCCATAGCTCCTTTGCTGCCCCACCACTCCACTGTTCCCACGGACTGTTCACTTTGCCTAAAACAAAAGCTGTGCAGCCTTGTTGCTGGGCCTGAGCAGCCTGAACAACATCTCTCTGACTCATCCTCTCTCCCTCATTACGTAGTAAAGTGAACTCCACTTGTGATCCTATTCCAAATCCTCTTAAAACACAGCAAAAGCAACATTGATCCCATTTTCTGCCATCAGCTGACAGTAAGTCACAAAGACCAGCAGGAACCTAGGGACAATGGTTTCTATCCTATCTTTATATAACCTGCAGTTTGATATGTGATGTTGGAAACAAGTTCCTATTTCCAAGTATTGCTCTGCAAAAGGTCTTTTCGTACAACAGCACCAATTATTTCAAGAGTTCATCGCCATAGCTCCTTAACTTGAGTGGGGAAAAAAAGAAAACAAACCTCTTTAACCCTTGTCCCAGGTCTTTTCAACTGTACGGAGCATCTGCAGCATGAGCATCTCTGCCCTTTTTGGTGTGGGTACCACACCGCATCTGTGTACAAGCCCTGACTGCATCCAGATGTGGAGAGCAATTGATAGGATGTGGATCCACAGTCTGAAATGAGGCCCAAACTGCCTGGCAGCCCGAGGCTGCTTCCTGTTGTAGGGATGCTGAGGAAGAAGGACCTGCCTGGGATATCTACAGGTGGCTGATTTGCAGAGAAAACAAGCATCCTACATCAGCATTGCAGCACACAGGACTGAAGTGTCACTGCTGTGGACTTGGGTGACAAACCCAAAGTGTTCCCAGCACATCTGCCTTGAAGGGACAGTCTGGACAACAGGGACTCAGCTCTGATCACCTTGGAAAAGACTCAGCCAGGAAAACACTCAATAGAGTTGACTGAAAAATCTTGCAGACATTTTAAAGAGTACTTATTATTTTTAGTATCTTCATATCAGATTTTCCTCTGATTACTATTATTATTCCTGTCCTTTAATAGGCAGAAAAGGACAGGGAAGAGCCAAGATATTTTCTGATGTATTTTGGTTCCCTTTAGATAAATAAACCTGTAAGCATTTCAAAAGATGCTCTGGATTTTGGTTTTCAATACACATCACCCATGTCATTTCCTCTCGGAAACATATTTGTGGGAATGCTCAACCAGTTCTTGTACTGACATACAGAATAGACAACTTCTGATTTCAAATTAAAGTAGTCAATAACTAGCACCTCTGTGCATGACTGGGCTTCATCAATGTGTGGGAGATACTTCTGTCGCTGTTACAAATTCATATACTTGGCTTCTGCAGGCTGTGATACTTTTCCTAGATTACTGACATTCCTTACAGGTATTTTTTTTTGCCTTGATACAGAGCTATGTCAGCAACAAACACAGACTACAGACTAAGGCATACTGGCAAAACATTTTTTCTGATGGCTCATTTTGCCTCAGAACAAACAAGTCAGTAGTAGATCAAGTGAGTCCTTGGGATTGATTTTACCTGTGCTAACAGAGAACATAAGTACAACTGTAACAGCAAACCCAAATAGCTCTTTTACCATCCGGCATCTGCATGTAAAGAGTCAACTTCGGGATGTTCTGCAGAGCAATTGTTTTCAAGTGGCTTGGCTGAGATCCTCACAAATATCAGCCAGTAACCAATTTGTGTAATCCTCAGTCCATCAGCAAAGCAGATCTACTCACTCACAGGAGCAAACATCCCAAAGATCCCACAACTCAACGCAACAGCATACTCTTGCTGGGGAAAACAGAGCCAGCATGCTGGATCTGAAATGCCCAGCCTGCAGGAAAGGCTATTGCTAAGTTTATAGGTGGAGTTCAATGTTTCTGTTATTCCGTGGCATGTCGAAGGAGGGAATGTGAGGTCATAAATCCATAATCTTTTAGCTATTGACAGGTCTCTGACTAGAAAGACACAAGATTATTTTGGTATGCTGCCTGTTTTTGTTCAGTAGGATATCAGATTTGTTATATATTGGGATGAGTTTCTTTGTAAGAGATAGAATGCATCAGGGCACCAAAAAAAAGGGGGGGGAAGGGGGGGCACAGAACCCCACTCACTTCAACCTTCAAGTTCCAAGTGTTTTATTAAAGTTTATAGAGTTCCAAGCCTTTATTAAACAAATGCAGGGGAGGAAAGGTCTCTGGTGCTCATAGGATATGAAGGTAACCTTCAAAGTATGAGTCAAATGTAACCTCTGCAGTAATGTCTACCCAAGTTCCCAAAGAGCCTGTAGCAATAACACATGAACAACTATCCAGTTCTGCTTCTGTAATAAGCATCCACCCAACTATTTCAATGCTCAAAGATCTGTAAAGGGAACAGGGTTATGACTCCAGAGATCTATAAAATACAGTGTTGACAACCTCAAATACTGAAAAATGTCCCACATTAATTCTACTTCCCCAAAAAGACAAAGGATCAGGTTAAAATTCTGAAATTAAATGCTATGGGTATTGTTTTATGCCTTTATAATTTCAATTCTCTCATGTGCACTGAGGTCAAAGTTTTAGACTTTTATTCACATTCAGAAGTATAAGAAAAAGATATCAAAGTTGTCTTGTAGCTGCTTGGCTTTTAAGGGCAGGGAGAAGTATGTCACTCTCAAGCTCACAGTTAACTTCTGAGACTGCTGACAAGGTCAGCAACTGAATGTGACCAGCATCTTTGTTCTAGTGCTGGGGACAGGTGATTTGTGGGTTGTGAATCAAGTTGACAGATCAACATCACTTCAGCATATGCTAAACTGGGCCAAAAATGTTAAATCCTATAGATGAAAGTTGAGGCAATTTTGATTGCACAGGTGCTCCATTTATTCATCACACTTATTCATCTACTCTGGTAAAGACCCACCCCTCTAGACCAATCTACTAGAGATCAAATCGTTACTGTAAGTCACCACCTCCTTCTTAACGAAGGATCTCATCCTTGTTACTGTATATTTATGTTACTGCAAACCAATGACAAACGCATGCTGTGTGAATAAAGCCACAAATGCAGTCCTGATAACCAATGTAGGAAGAAATACAATTGACACAACATGAAAGAGAACCACCCCACAAGCCTGCACCCCCAAGGGGATGCAGAAAAGAAGCCCATTTCCAAGCTTACTTCAATGAGAGGTAAAAAAAACCAAATCAAGGTTGTTAAAATACTGATTGTACCTCACGGCCCCTTCAGTCCAAGAAAGTGAATGCCAGAACGAAAAAGCAAAAGCAAAAATGTCAGCAGTGAGAGCCATGTTACAGCCCTGCTTCTAAGGGCAAGCTTTGATCCCATGCCGAGCGTAGGAGATGAGAGGGCAGGGTGGCATTCCTGTTTCGAGACATGTCATGCTGATAGTTTCCTTCACTCTGACAAAACTCTGGATTTGTGTCCAGCACAACCAACTGCCATACTCAGAACAAGAAACAGAACCGTACAAGTTTCCCACTATCTTCCCCCAACCTGCTCTTGTCCTCAGGGAGGCTCTTGAATCCATAAACATAAGCAAAGACAGTTCTTTTGTCTCCTCTGCAAGATTTCCCCCAAGTCAGAGCCTGGTTTAATTTCCTTCACAATACCATAATATACATTTCTGCCCCTAGTTACTATGAAGTGCAGAGAAGGGAGAGGCAGGAAGAACAAGTCTTCATGCAAGTGATGCTCCAAGCAATGTTCCTCACTGTGCTGTTGTACACTGCCCTTCTGTAGCATCAGCCATTCATTAAGTCAAAGGCTGTGCTCTCTAGGTGGTTAATAAATCATGCTGCGTAGAGCTACGGAGTCCTCCTCCAGGCTACAAGCTCTTCCTTATTGAATTCAATTCCACTGCACTTACATTTTGTTTGCACATGGACATCCACAAATTTTGGAAAACAAAACTGGTGTAGCATTAACAGCTTGTCGTGGCTCTGTTTTTGTTCTTCTAAGATATACAAGTTCAAGCTGGACAGACTTGAGAGACAATCTATCTGCTTGCAGACCACTGTACGTGCTCCATTGGAACAGCGCCCAGTGGAAAAATGTTAGCTGCAATCCAACTGCCTGTTGAAATTTTGCCTTGATTTAATGGCTAAAAAGACAAAGGAACCAAGCTTTTCTAGTTTTCCACAAAGGCTTTTTACCACTGGGGTTATTCTCATCACTACAACAATAAGAGTGGCATAATAAAGAACCTTGAGGCTTACAAAAACCAGGTTTGGACTAACCATTTTTGAGCCAGAGCGGAGAGGCCTAGTGCAGAAAGCCTGCCACCACCACGTTCCTGTCCCTGTCCTTCCTGGCATTGTGCGTTCCTCCTGCCGACCCTTTGCAGGGCCCCTCGAAGAGAAGACCACGAATAGCCAGAGTAGTGACCATCCTGCAGAGCTTGTCCTGCCCACCACCTCCCATACCAATTCTGGAGCAACACAGGGGCTGGTGGCTTCTTATCGGTCACCTCGCACCAACGCTATGCACAGCAAGAGCTGACTTCTGCCTCAAGCACCAGCTCTAGCTAAAAAGGAAGATAAAAAGCATATTACCCTGCTGTTTCACAGGGAACCAAAGTTAGCACAACATAGCATCTCAAGACAAAATGCTTGCTGCTGTCAGATCTATCCGTCATCTCTGGGAGGAAACTTTTTTTTTCCCAGCCTTACTTGTGTAGGTAAACAGGCAGCAAATAGTCTTTTATCTGAAAGTACGTTGCCTTGGAGATCAAAAGTGTACTCTTTAGTTTTCAAATCTTCCCTCTTTATCCTCACAGTTCCCATATATGGGAAAAAAATGGCAAAATGTTAGTGAGAGTATATATAAATCACACCAACCACTGATCCTCTTATCCAGTAACCATAACATATCATGCATTGAAAGTCTTTCTCTGAGAGAATAAAATAAATTACGTTTTTCTTGCTAGCATACTGAACCTTATGTTGGTTATTGTAAACTACTGGAAGCACAAAGGTATAGCCTTTGTGCGTTCTTCTTCGAACATGGAATATAAACATCAAAGAACGCAGTTATCAGAAACTGCCCTTTCTCTGCCTCTGCCTTTCATAATAGGCTGATCTCCCATAGATTACAGAGTTAAACAGACCAGAATTACACAGTTTGAAAAAAAACCCAAACACTTGCTACGAGAGATAATACATCATCTTTGTTATAATATAACCATAAATAAATAGATTGGCATTAAAATAATTATAGGATAAAATCTTAAATAGAGCTAGTGAAAAAGAGGTGAAGAAAATGAATATTTTTGAAAAATATTTTTGAATATTTTTGAAAAATATTCAAGTTTTTGAACATTTTATCAGCTCTGCAGTTGATCAAAAGAATTGTCATCAAAATTCAATTTTTAAACAGTAAAAGATCATCTTGTATGTGAAAACATTAGTCAGTGTGAAATCATCCTACCTCAAGAACAATTTTTTGGCCCGTTTGTTGTCAGAGTTAATACAAGCACGACTCTTACTTTAAAGAAGGGATAACAGACATCGAGTCACCCGCCTTGTCGTCAAGGGATTCTTCTAGAACAAAACTGCACTTTTTGATTCCTTCACCACAAACACGTTGAGAATGTGTCTTTCTTGCCAAGAAAAACATCTCACAAACATCACCACCATATGTGTTTGTTCCATTAAAGCTCACAAATCTATTTTAATCCCAGGAGTATCGCAGTTGTACCCCACCTCTAGTTCTCAGATTACCTCAGAAATGTTGCTGCTGTCTTGTACAACTTAGGCTCAGGTGAGAAAGTAAAGCAACCTGAAGTTACTTCATGAAGTACCTTGCAGGGACTGTTCCCATCATAACAAGACAGAGGATAGCTGCAACTTTTGCTTTACAACAGTTTTTCTTGAGCAGCTAATATTTTTACTTGCAGGTTTCTTTTTTTTCACTTGCAGGTCTCTTCCCAACAGATTGATTAGATTCAGTGCTAGCTAAGACTCTGTGTCATGTTAAAACTTAAACCTTCTTTCAATCAACATATATGACTCAGCAGCTCAGTAATTACAACAAATAACCCAAATTTCCCCGTCTGGGGCACTGTAAAGAGAGACCACTTAAAATCAGCGCCTACAGATGCTGTTTCAAACATGCTACAGAAATGGCAAGAATAAGTAGCTGCAAATCCATCTGACCCCTTGGTGCAGAAGAGCGGCCTCTGCTCCCCCCATGCCCTAAGCAGAGAGAAGGGAGATGTGAAAGTCACCCAAATGAGAAAAGAATGTCTCCTCTCCTTGTCAAGAATGGCATTTTAATTATGTTTCTCAGTTTTAAAATGCACCAAGATGACTTTGTCTTATAAGTGCTCTGGAGCCCAAAGCACACATTTGTATTACAGTTGGGTGCTTTCATTGCATATTGTATTTTTAATTGTGCCTTAGAAGATCAAGCATTTTTCCACTGAGAAATCTAATACATTATTATTATTTCTGATTCCACAGTTATTTGGATCACCGTGGTGCATGTCAGCCACATGACTTTTGTGTGTCTTTCTTTTTCCTCCTCTCTCAAAGGATTCTGTTGTTTGGATTATGCAATCATTTTGTTAATACCAGGACAGATGGCCACAATGAAAACAGACAGGGTGCTCTCTCTGATAGACACTTGCCAATATAAACAGGAAAGAACAGAATTAAATTCATGAACTTTAGAGAGAGAGCACAAGCTTGTTCTTGAGCAGTGAACAGCATAATGCTTTCATGCACACAGTAATAGTTGGTGACAATCTATAGACATGCAGACTGCAAGACTAGAATAATCCAAAATAGAGCCTGAAGTAACCTTTAGAGGTCACATAACAGAGGGCTGCAAATGCCCTGTTTGTCACAGGTGGCACAAGGTCAGATTTGGAGAGGATGCAATGAGGATCCAGTGCTTTGCTATCCCAGCCACCCAAAAGGTTTCCTAATGTCAAACCTAACTCACCACCCACCTGCTGCAATTTCGAGCCACCATCTCTCAGCTCTGCCTGTTATTTATTCACCTCCTTTTTCAGCAGCCTTCTGCAGTTTGGAAGGCTGTTCCTGTATCTCCCTGCTGTGACCTCTAAACCAGGACGAACTAAGCACCCAGCTATTTAACCTCCTGCCTCCACAGCAACACACCATTGATGCTTATTCAGAAACTTCTGCACCGAGCCCAAAACTTGTGGGGGGAGCTCCAAGGTGTGCAGCTGAGCACGCGTGCCCCATGCTATGGTGTGAGGGGGGAAAGACGGTTTCCTACCCAGTACAGAGACAATGCAGATTTCAGCTTGAAGGCTTGCAGATTTGACTACTAAACTTGCCAGACTCCAGTTGCTGAAAGGAAATCTAACACAGCTGGAAAATTTCCATCCTCCTGATGCTGCTGCTTTCCCATGACGTTGCTGCTTGCTCTCAACCAAGAGAGAGGCTTTTAGATGTCACTCAGTAACACCAGGTTCATCCCCACAGAAAGAACTTGTGGTGCAGAAGGTCTCTGAAGGACTGCAACATTTAATAAGAGAATCCCTACCACCAATTAAAAATACATATTTTTAAAATATTTTTAAAAATAAATAAATGGAAAAGCTAAAATTTCAATCTGATACTCCTGTTACCAGCGAAATTATGATGTTAAATTGGGCACTGGTGACATGAGAAAGCTGGATGCAGGACGAAACAAAAATATAACCTTTGCTTTGTTAAATATGTGGCCTCTGACATGGTCCACACCTGGCGAAAGTTTGTGAGAGCTTGGTATATCCAGAAGTCTCAATTAACCAGAGCAAGGTGCAAGACAAGAATTGGGCATCATTACTAGAAGAGAGATCTGCTTATCTTTAAACCAAGTGATAAAGACCAGATCCTGTTCAGGCCTATATTCCTTGTCTTTATAATCAAAATGCAGATACGTACACTAAGCAGACACTCTACCAAAGCTTACATCTATAGATTCTGTGAACTGAAACCTCACGATGAAACATATTATTTCCAGCACCCCAGAAATGTCAATATAAATTCCTTTGGTGTTAAGTCTAGTGCTCACGTGCCCTCACAAGTGCATTATGATACAATATTTGCTAACACGATTGTATTGCTTTCAAGCAGAAATAGGTAATACAGATTTGGGTCTAATGGAAGTAAAACAACATGGTATGAAATTCCTGCTACTAGTCATTCAGAGAACTGTCTTTGCACTCAAACAGAGGTCTTACAGTTTTTTCTTAAAAGCTCTGTCAGTTAAAGCAAAAAATATTGATAATGAGAAGACTCTTCCTTGATTTCTCTATGCACTGGATCAAAATGTTCATACACTGTTTTGCAACAGTATTTCCAGAAAAAAAATCTTCAGCTGTAAATAATACAAGGCAAGTTGGGTGTACCTGTGAAACGGTGAGATTCAAAACAAGAACTCCTTTGCAAACATGACCATACTGCCCTATGTACAAATTCAATGCCTACAATATATTGAAACAAATAATTTTAAAAATAAGACAAGGGAGTATTTCTGTGTTCATTCAAGTGGATCATATTAACTAGTCTCAGCTTTTTGTGAACTTGACCTTCTACTGGAGAAATTTAACAACTGGCTTTTGCTGTCCAGAATTAGAGTAGATTTTGAAGAACAAATATTTGCCAAACCCAGAGACCAACCTCTGGGTAAGACGTGCAAATGTCAGGATTGATCAAAACCTTTCTTCCAAGAAAATGGGAACAGTGCAGCCTGTGTTTATCTCAGCAGACATCTTTCAGTACTGGACTATAGCTAACACTGTGGTAAATAAATACAGAGAAGTGCAAAGTCCCAAATTTATATAGTGTGTTCTCAGAAGAGCTCAGGCAACTTCCCCACAGGATTCAAAGTACTCATGCAGTGGTGATTTATTGCTGACCAGGAATATTTTTTCCTGTCTTGACATTTTAAAATTGATTTTTTTTAATATTCATTCCCATGCCAAACCAAAAAAATGTCACGAACCAAACTATAATCCTCATAAAAATTGATTCTGATTCCTTGTTTCAGTCTTTGTATTCCTTCATTCACTTATTCCAGCTGTCATTCTATTGTTTTGATCATTTTTCATTTAAAATGGTTTTAATGAACGCATATTTTATAATGAACAAAAGTTGTAAAAAAGAACCCAGAAGTATTTTAATCCATGCTAGTTCTACAGAATATTGAGGAAAATGGGAAGATGACACATCAGCTAAGTTTATTTTCTGCATTTGACTAATCCTAACAAACGCTCCGCCTGACTTAAAAGTTTTGTTTCAACTTAGAGGTCTTTAACTGGAGCAATTGAAGAATTAAGACAACTGATATGACTACTAGTGATACCTTCCCTAAACAGACCACTTCATCACAGCTGTTGGAGACTGACAGAATCCTGCTCATTTCATTTGACAAGCAACTCCAGATTTCAATCATACATTTGAACACAGCAATAAGAATTTACCACACACCTATGACACCACTGACGGCAGTAGAAGTGTATTTAATTTCCTACAGATCACACTGAAGTGTTTTCTCCTCCAAATCTATCAAGTGAGGCTTTCCATAAAGCTACTTGCTAGCCCTGGGTCTCATCTCCCTCCAGCAAGTTATAAGTACAGCAAAATGAAGATGCATTTCCCACGTAAATTAAAATTGTTCTTATGATTGCAATATTTGTATCCCCAAGAGGAGAAGAGTGTTTGAGGTGGGTGGATAAATAAATATTCTAATCACATTCTTTTGAAAGCTGAAATTTGATTTCAACATCAGTACTTTTTAATTTCTTCTCTTAGCTCAGTGGGAACTCTAAAAAAAAAAAAGGTCCTCGTAGCTGACTGCTTTTCGACATGTGATGTTTTATTGGCATGTTTATTTTCCTTGTTATAATGCTTGGTTTAATATATTTTTCTTTTTTGTTACTGTTTTCACAGTGCATTTCAGGGGACAGCGTTCTCTTGATTTCCAGCTGATGAGTGATTAACCCAGGGGGAGTCAATCTGCAAATCCTACCAGCCAATTCAGTTCCATTCACTCATGTTTCTAGTCCAACTGGCTATATTTTTACCACACTTCCAGTGTGAGTTTCAGTTATGCCTCTATGAACACCAGCGAGGAAGACAGTTTGAGATTCCTATACACCTGCATAGTGGCCCAAGACCATGCAGATACAACACAGACCACAGCTCACAGCTGGTTGGGACATACTGAACCTGGATATGGTACCATGTCCTCCTTGGGAGTCCGCCACTGTCTTATCTTCATCAGGCCAGTGAAGGACAGACAAGCTGTCTTTCCAGAAGGTATGAAAACCATGTCTGAGCATGGACTGTGGGAAAGGTGAGAAAAACCTCGTTGTGGGCTGCCATGTGGCATGCAAGCTAAAAGCATCGTCAAGCCAGCTATGTGGTGAAAAGGCCCCAAGGATGCTGCCAGACAAGCACCTACTTTCTGACTCACACTCCCACAGAGTAGCTTAAGCATTTCCATTGACTTTGCTGGGGCTGCAGGGGTAAATGCAAAGGGATTACAAAAGATATTAGGAAAATTTAGGAAGAGGTCTCAAAGCAGTGTCGATATGCATCTATTGTGCACACTGAGCTTACATAAGGAAAGTGTGGGAAGTGCTTAGGGGCAAATTCAAGAATGTTAAAGTTGTTAAACCAACAGCTCTGGAATTAGTTTCCCATGTAATGTAGCTGCTTTAAATATCATCCATTTTTCATGGGCACATTGTCATCTCCAGCGGTGGCACGTTAACAGAGCTTTTAGCAGCAGCAGAGGCAACCTCTGTAGTCCTTTAACTAACGTGATCATATCCATTTATTTGATTTGCAGCCTAACCATGCAATTTCTTTGTGCTTTACAAAAAGCCTTACATTTTGCCACCTACACAACCCACAAGGGTCTGATACCTTCATATTGTTTCCCCCTATAAGCCAATGATACAAAACAACACAAGAAGACTTGAGTGGAGTGGGTCCTGGATCTAAACTGGAGGGAAGGCAGCAAAGACAGATGTGTAAAGGAACAGCAGGACGTGGTGGAACCAAGCAACACTGCCATTTATATTTCTGTGGTCTGATCACAGGCACCTGCCTCCCCGGTTAGCAATATCTACACCTGGTGGAGCAGAAGAGAGGCCAAGGTGACTAAATCACTGTGTTTCATGAAGCTAGGTAGCTTCTGAGAAATGGGAACCCACATTAGTGCCCCAAGAACAACATGAACACAACCTACTCTTGGGTTTCAGAGGACCTACACCCATAATACTGGCCTGCTCAAACTCCCTCAGGAAAGGCTTCCATTTAGTCCTTAAATGGGATCTATATGTTTTCAGAACAAATCTTTAAAGAGGGTTCGAGTTGCTATAGAGACCAAGAGCAACACCAAGCAGAAGAACAAGATTTACAGGGTCTGGAAGGGAAGAAATCCTGAAATAATGACCATAGGGAACAGAGAAACACCCACAGCAAGAGCAGCAGACCCAGAACATCAAGACCAAGAAAACAACAGCAAGACCAGTAGCAAGACCAAGACTACAGAAGTGAACTGAGATAGAGGCTCTCAATATCATCGTGGGCAAACACACAATATAAAAGTAATGCTAGAGTGACAGTTCACTCTGCATATTTACATTTGTCTTCACTCTGTGTTCACAGAGCTCTTTGAAATACAGGAGTAAACTTCTGGGAGGCTTAAAGGGATTTAGCCATCAACCTAAAACAAACAAAACACTCCTGCCTGAGGAGGAGCAGTAGATAAGCCCAGCTACAACAGACATTTTAACTAGTTGTTACAAAGAAAAATCTCCATTCCTTCTTCCTTGTTAATTTTGCCTATGTGAGGGCATTGCTGCCTCTCTAGCTGATTTCCTACTGCATCACAGTTCCTGTGTAGAGGGCCTTGGATGTTCACAGCAGAAACCGTTGAAAGATGGAAACATAACAAGGACCTGGGAGAAACAATTCAGAAGTTTGTTTCTGTTCATTCAGGCTGTCCCTTCCACTCCATTAACTTTCTTTGTGTCCTTGCTCCCTGGGGATTTTTAGCTGGAGCAGGGACTGGTGAGAGATGGGCTTCGAGAAGGCAAAGACCAGCCTTACATTGAAAATATGGAGTTTCTGCTTTGAAACACACAGGGGTGTTCAGCGTCAAACAACCAGACCACATGGACACATCCCAGATATAACCACACCACTGTATTACCAATATTCCAAGGTTATTGCCTCTCCTTACTTCCACCATTATCTCTGCCCTACATGCTTCCAACAAGGGTTAGTAGAAAAAATTAACAGTGCTCAAGATATTCATGTTTCAGACAAAATATAGGAGAACCTCCACTCGTACAATCCCTACTCAATGTTTTTGCATCTCATGAGCTGGCAATTACTTGAAATTTTAGACGGCACACTAAGCAAAACCACAAGAGTTAATCTTCTGAGATTCATCCATCAAGACAGTGGATTCTTTGTGTGAGAAAGCTGAAGAGAGGGCAGAGGAGGGAAAAGAAGATCATATATAAGCAGAATCAAGAGAATCATCATCCAGCCACAGGTGAAAGTCTCTCTTACTTTTGACACAATACCTTTCATTAAATAAAATGTTATTTAATGACATTTTGAGTTTAGTTAGGGTAGATAACTGCAGTCTCAAGTGAAGTCACAAAGATTAAAAAAAAAAAAAAAAAAAAAAAGAATGACCTTGAGAATATGAAAATTGATGTTTCAACCACCCTGCTTCTTCACAGACAGTGAAAGGTTTAATTGTGTTCCAACAGGGAATTTCAGAACCTTAAAGGCTGTTGCAAGACAGAATTTCTGTTTTTTCAGCCAGGTCTTGTTAGCACAGTTATAATAATCATAATAAGAGATTGACGTATTGCCTTCTATCCCTGTAGAACTAAAAGCAGTTTGCAAGTGATTGCGATCATAAAAAGCATGTACAAAACAATCACGCTCGCACTCCTCACTGAGCAAGAGAGGTTAGTCCACACTGAAGCATGACAGCTGTTGGAGAAAGCAAAGAGAAGAATAAGTGGGAGGAAAATCTAGCAGCTAATTGAACAGCAAAAGGGATTCAAGTAGGCAACTTACTATAATTGATTTTGCCTAGAAGATGAAAGCAAACAAGCAAGCAGTCTTGTCTAAGAGGATGTGTAAAAACCTGTACATCATCTACTGTCTGAAGAAAGACTCCTTCCAGCTGCATGTGCCCCTGTAACCCCACAGGTTCAGTCCCTAAGCTAACTACCATGAGCCTGGCTCCATCTGATAAAGCAAAACCCAAGTCAGAGAGGTTTGTGCATACTGTTTGTTAGAGTCTGGAGAAGTTACCACTTCACTGTAAACGGCTTCTCCAAAACTGCCAAAATTGAAGTGGAATATCAGAGTAGCTGTTTCCTCATCTCTCATTTATGTGATTCCGGATTTTTTTTTAATTGTTGTAAATACCAATTGATGCAGTTATTTCCATAAAAATTGAGGCATAGTTATCACATCTATGAAGTCAGTTGACGTGAGTCCAAATAAGCAGAAGAGGCTTTTATCATTCACACAGCTTTAGAAGATCCACATGACAACCTCATATCATTTGGGGCTTAAATTCATAGAATACTCCTGTGAAAGAGCATTACACAAAGATTATTGTATCAAAGAGCAAAGCAGAGAGAGCACTGACAAGGAAGAAATTTCCAAGCACTTACTGAAACAAGCCTCAGCTGAACCCACAACTTCTGAAGTAGAGCTGCTTCTTGGAGAAAAACTGCCTCTGTCAAAAGCAAAGACAAGAGACTTGTGAAGCACCGCACAGGAGAAATACAGAACTTAAACAAGTGGCCAAGTGCTGCAAAGAAGATTGACAGGAGCTTTGGCATTGTTGTGAGAGAAATTATGGTTGTGGGAGGTCATTGTCACTGCAGTGAACGATTGGGCACTGAAGGCAGAAGAGACAACAATAATAGAGTAAAAGATCGCAGGATTAGTGAATGAGAAGCTGTATCTTCTGAATCTGTTTGAATTTATTAGAAAAAAAAACTTTTTAAAGAAAAAAATGATTGATAACTGGAATCTTCTCATATCAGATTTAATTGCATTTATGAAGTCACATGTAAGCCAACAAATAAAAGTTATTTTAAAAGCCTAATCACATTTACAGTCTAGTCTCTTTGTTGCTATAATAGAATAAAGGGGACAAATTAGTTAGATTTGACCGTCTCCTTAGTGTCCTCAACCAAAGGGGAATCTTACGGGAGATTTAAAAGCTTCTCATATAGTGGAATGAGCCAGGGTCACTATAGAGACAAAAATCCACTCTTACTCGCTGAGGCTGTCAAGTGCACCTTGGTAGGAACCGAAGCCTGAAGGCACTGTAGTTCAGAGGACATGTCTGTGGTGCCCCTTGCCACGCACAGCCAGCAGGCAAAGGTAAGTCAGTCCAGCACGTTTCTGTCACAGACTACTTTGTTCAAACCCGGCCAGCAAAGTATACCTGGATTCACTCTAAACCTGATGCTAGAAGTCATGTATCTAAAATGGGAAAACAAAGCAAAACAAACCCAAAAAATCAAAAACAATCAAAACCAAACCAACCAACCCACACACAAAAAACCAAAACCCACAACAGTTCATGTAACCAACCAAAAGAAAAAGCCCACAAGACAAAAACACAATTTAAGCAAAGCTGAGAACTGATGGGACTGGTAATCTCTGAAGCCAAGCAGGTTCAGTAGATGTGGACCAAAACTAACAATAAGGAAAGATTTAGAAAGGGCAAAGCAACTTCAATAGAAACCTTGTCTCATCCAGGTAATAATTGTTTCATATATTTTCTGCTGAAAAATTTCCAGAGGAGGCTTCCCAGGCAAGAAAGGAGCACAAAAAATAGCAAACGGCCCTGAGAATTCTTAACACAACTTAAAGCAAAGAGAGAAATTAAAAGCAGACCCTGAGTACAATTAAAAACGCTGTGGCTGTTTTGGTTTGTTCGTGGTTGTTTTGGGGGGTTTTTATTTGGTTGGTTTTGGGTTTGTTTTTTATTGTTTGTTTTGGGGTTTTTTTTGTGTTTTTGATTTTGTATTTTGTTGATTGTTGAGGGGGTTGTTTGTGGGGTTTTGGGGGATGTTTTTTGCTGGTTTTTTGTTGTTGTTTTTT
>VWYH01008237.1:0-20172 GCA_013399365.1 Pampusana beccarii
TGGACTCGATGATCCTAAGGGTCCTTTCCTACCTGCCCTGGAGACCCACTAGCAGAGGACACTGGACCAGAAGCATTTCCATAGCCAGATCTCTGCAAACCTGGGAGGAAATCTCATGTACAGCAGGAACCCGGGGACAGAGTAGAAAGAGCAGAGCCGGCTGTGTCCAGATGGACATTAGACAACCCCTGAGATGTTTTAGAGCAGGGAGGATCCTGGCACAGGGAGGAAGGGGAGAGGTTTGCTTGGAGGGGTTTTTTTCCCTTTAGACCTGCAAAGTTTAAGCTTTGCCTATGACTGAAGTGCCTCTGGTTCAGAAACTCCTTTGCATTATCCACATTTCATTAGCCATCACAGCATTTCAGATAATGAGTGGAGAAATAGCTTTCAAACCAGGCAATAGTTTGAAAACATTCTAATGAAAAGTACCCAAAGTAGTAGTCTGAAACTTCAGAGAGATTAGTAGGCTAAAGAACAGGCGAGCTATGAGAGTGTCCCTCATGTGAAAGATGACAAAAGTCCTTGTCAATGGCATCTCCTTTCCCAAGGAGAGGGAGGCTGAAGGAAGTAGTGAACCAGAGGAGACTTTGTACTGAGGGTTCTGGGAAAGACACACTGGACTTAGCATGAAAACAAGCGAGGGATGGATATCCAAGCTGTTCTTGGGCACAGTAAGGTCAGAACAGTCAAAACATGTCCAATCAAGGTCCGACCAGACCAACAGTGTTTCTGAGCCAGTCACTAGCAGAAGAACCACCCCTTCTGTCTTGAGCCTCCTACTGGCTTTGGGTGCTCCCAATTCGCATAAACACAAATGCAAGAGCCAAGGGCTTCTCAGGTCCTGAGATAGCTGCCAAGGGCCAAGGCAAGGCACCATACCAGTGGGGCTGGAGGAGAGACCCTGGACCTCTGGAATTTTTAAAGTAGATGGGATGCACAGGTGGGATGGAGTTTCACCAGGGAGCACGATGGGGTGGCTCACAGTACCATGGATGTCTGTGAGTAAGGTATGCAGTGAACATCTGGTAAAAGGATAAAAATATAAAGCAGAAGTGGATGATAAATAGAAGCACAGTTGAAAAAGAGAAGCTTGGCACTGTGTCTGACATGGCTGCCATTGAGTGCAAACTATTGCATCAAGAGGTTTTGTGCTTTATACTCCTAAAAATACAGTGCTCTTCAAGCACACTCTGTCTTAGGTGCTGTAATGTGCTTGGACAAAAGCTAACTGATGGATTTTCCTTATACTCTGTACATTATTTAATGCACCGATACCACTCACTTCTTGTATTTTTGTGGCTGAATCAATTCTGGATTTTCAATTTTTCAGTAATATGTAGTTCCCTCTTTTTTATTTTCCTTTTTTTTTTTTTCTTTCCCTAGGCTCTTTCTTCGACTCCTACTCTATTCCGTTCTCTTTTAGCTTGAGTTCGTACACCCCACCACTTTTTCTTTCAGGATGGTCTCTGTGAGCTTTCCAAAGAGAGAACCACGAAGACGGAAAGGGATAATCGAAGAGTTAATGACAGAATACTACCTGAATGGGAGGGCAGCATTTTGGAGACTTAAGCTGTGAAATCCGCTCTGATTTTTAATGTCTAAAATAAACTGGGAAGATGAGCATTGAGCTGGGGAAACGCCTCAGACTGATTGTCACACACGTGAAGTGCAGTACTCAGGAGAAGAAGGTCACATCGTGCAGCATGCCAAATCTGATGTTAATGGGAACATGCCTCGACCTGCACTGGTGTGCGAGGGGTGTTCCTGCAAAGCAAGCCAGAGCCTCTCAAAAGGATTTTCCTCAAGCAAAACCACAGGGGCAGCTGCCCAAACAGCAGTCCCAGCATCAGCAGCTTGGAGCAGGAGTTTCACTGGTGTAAAAGCCCACAGGAGAAAAGTAAGGCTGTCACGCATTGATCCTCATCCACAACGGCAAAGACCCTGTTCCCACCACACCTTGGGCTTGAACAAGTGGAGGCTGGCCAGGGCTGTCCTAGGGCAGCGTCACCAGAGCATGGTCAGGGAATAAAATGAGACAAGTCCCTGTAATCACCGGGGACTTACTCATGCGGCCTCGCTCCACTAGTGATGCCCCTAACTCACGACACCAGCTTTTTCTGATTTCCAAAAGAAATCAGGAAAGTTATTTAAGAGCTATTTTCTTTCTTCTCTGAAGGTTGTTGATACATACTGAAGCTGGAACATTCTCAAAAAATGGGATTTCCAGGTCCCACAGGTGAGACATTTATTTTGCAGCATCGCAGCCTGAGTCATGCTGCTCAGTGGCTCTCGTCACAACAAGTCCCTTCCCGAGACAGATGGTTTTCAGAGGATGTCTGCCTTTGAAGGGTCCCTGAAAGACAGCTAAGAAAAGGGAGGATATGGTTCATGGAAGTAAATGGGAACCCGCACTGCCCCAGGGAAATGTTTAGGAGTCAGAGACGCATGAAACACGGGCAAGCAGTGCCAGAGAACACGCGGTTTGTGTTTCTGGCTGCTTACCCTGTGTGGTTTCTCCTGTGGGCTTTTATTTTTTTTAGTGCAATACCACACGTAGTTTACTTTGAGTGTGACTTGGTGTAGGTACGCAACAGGGACCTGCTGGCAGACAGTGGGATACAGACTGATATTTGCACATGCAAACAACTGGATTACACACACAATCATGGTGAATGCTCTCTGTGGGCATTCCTCAGCCACAGGGTCCTTAGGGACCCAGATTCATTACAAAGTGCAGTGATACTGGAGAAATGTCAGTTGCCAGTTGATCTACACTCGCTTCTACAGTTAATCGGTTTTATTACTCCCTGCTGTCTCCATTGTTTCAGTAGCTATGAGTGCACAAAAGCAGATAAATAGGAGAAAACAGGAAAGCCCCGTTCTCAACTTCAATATCTTGAGGTTTGGTTTTGTTTGTTTGTTTGTGTTGTTTGTTTTGGTTTTGTTTGTTTGTTTTTTTCTAATACCAGGAGCAACTGCAATCTGAACTTTAATGTTTAATTTTCTTAAGCTGAGGCTGCTGGAATTTTGCACTTGTGCAAAAGCAGTACAATTGTCGTGCCTCTCTGCATTGATACCACAAAAAAGGTGTCAAGCTAACATTAAACACCTTTCAGAAGACTGAAACTTTCTACACCACATGCCAGCTGAGAGCTCCTACATGAGCAATGCCAAGCCTCTTCCATGGGGCTTTCTAGTGACTTAAACTTGTCAGTTTAAATTTATACTTCTGAATGGTTTTTTGAAAGCAAAACATGCCAAAAAAGTACTTTGGCTAGGCTCCTCCATCCCAGTGGCTGTGTGGATGTGCAAAGCCAGCACCTCTCCTGCCAGGCAGCAGCTCAGAGCCTCTCACGAGCTCTTGGGATTCTTGGAAACCCTGTGTCCCCATGGCCAGGAAGCCAAGCAGCACTGGGACACAGTGTAAATCTTCCTGTAAGTCACTGAATGCTTCTTTGAGGTCCCAAAACAGGGAGGGGAGGAGCCTTCCTCAGCCAAATAAGCCTCCATTCATGTTTAGCTGGGAGGTGACCCTTCCTTAGCTTTCATTGATGCTCCCTTCCAGTGATGCTGCTCCGGCAGGCCCTGGCTTGAGGAAAACATCTCCAGGGCTGCCTGCTGCTTTTGGGATACACCATGAGGCTCTCGTCAAACAGAAGTGCTTGCTTACTGCTTGCCAAGAGCAATGGATTTCTAAGAGCCTGGCACCTTGTCCCCAGGCCTGTTTCAATCCATAACAGGCCCCATACCTCTGCTGGGAGGGATGTTGGGAAAGACAGAGTGCTGTTAGCACTGGTGACAGGCCCGAACTACCACGTATTTCTGACAAAGGTTAGAAGACTGATTGATAGAAAAATCAAAGTCCATCAGAGGAGGGTGGTTCTCCAGCTCAACTCTGAGGAAGATCGTACTGTCATGCAGCTGTGGCTCCTCCATCTAGCTCCTGTATGCTGGTAAACAAATCCTTATGAAAGATAGTTTAAATAATTTGTTACAGACGCTTGGCTCTGGCCCTCTCTACGATTGCGCTGTAGGTCAGTTCAGCCAACGAGGTGTGTGTGCCACGTCTCCACAGGAAAGCAGCTGGAAGAGACCAGTTACAGAAGATTAGTCTCAACACAACCTTTCCCCAAAAAGTGACTGTTTTACTCTCATGAACACCTGATGCTTCTCTGTTGCTGAGACCCCAAAATCTTGCATTTTATCAGGTCCAGCATGGTGTGTATGGGCTTCATTTTGCAATATGCTGCCCTACTCTTTTACAGAACCACTGGAGGAGCTTCCGGCAACCGGAGCTCATTTCTTGTGCATGAAGTAAACACCTATTACCTTGTCTGCCACCCTCCAGAGAAGCTTTCTTGACAGGGTCTCAAAATGGCTGATTTAATGAAGGAGAGGTGACTGCTCCCGGAGGAGCTGCAGCCAGCCTCACTTGGTGGGGAACCACATCAGGCTTTGCTCTGCAGGCTTCAACTCCCTGGCTGCCACAGGCTTTGTAGCAACCAGAGTTAGTTCACAAAAGCATTGAATGGGGGGAAATACTCCCACCTTTGGTGTTTGGCTGTAAAATACCCAGATGGGGGGGGCTGCACTGCAGGGCATACACTATTTCTTACCCTTTGCACCAAAAGGAGACAGTAAAACAAAAATATGTCTTTGGGGCAAGGAGATACCACTTGTGGTTCAGAGGAGACCCAGGCTGAGTGTGATTCTGTGTGAACACAACCAGTGTGGCTTAAACCTGCCCAGCAAAGGGCAGGTCAGAGGCAGTGCCCTCACGATGGGTCCGTAGTCCTCTTTTATTTAGTAGCGCAGAGATACTCTGCAGCGAGGCTGGAAACAAACTGGTGAATGGGAATGAGAGGTTTCCAGGCCAGATCAGTTTTCCAGGTCATGAGTCTCTTCTAGTACGTTTTGATGCTTGAACTTTTCCGGGTTGTATTGAAGAGAAGACAAGTGGTATCCAATGGTGGAAAGAACAGAACAATCAGGCCTCTGCTAGTGACATATTGAGAGGCCTTAAACAGTTTCTTTATGGTTTACTCTTCAGCTTTGCTTCTGCAAGAAAAGACATGGCATTTGTAGGGGCCAGCTGCAGTGCCAGCTGGTTGTGGTGGCCCATCCTGTGGAGACCTGGGCAACAGAGTTCAGAAGTGGTCCCTGTGCCAAAAAACTCCCTGTCTGAGATAAGTACAGCACTGCAGCAGGTAACAGGAGAGGGACAAACAGAAATTTCCCATAGCAAGAGTCTCTCACACCAGTGGAAAGATAAACCCTGCCTGTCACTTGCAGGAGAAATAAAAAAATTAAGAAAGAATTAGGAGGGCAAAGTAGTTTTCTGCCTGGCCATGGGGTAGCACCATTGAGCTATTCACAACAAAATCCAAAGCTAATCTGCCTCAATTTTTCAAGCAGCACTTCTGGAAGCACAAGCCACCTGTCGTTTTACATTGACTAAATAAAGAAATTAGGTTAACCACTGTGCTAATTCAGTTTTGGTGATGAGTCAGGCCATGCCTACCTCTCTTGGCCGTTTTTCCCCTTCTATGATCTTTGCAATTTCTTACAGAAAATTCAGCGTTTTATTGATCATGCCCATATTGTGCTCTCTAGCAGGGTGTCTCTGGGCCCCTGGCAAGTGCTGGCGAATGCTGACTCTGCCAGGCACTGAGCAGACCGGTGCTATCTGCAGCCAGCCCCACCACACAGCTGCCCAGGGGACAGGGGATAAACAGAGAAAGCTGCACAGGCTCAGAGGGTGACAAAGTGGAAAGCAGGGGCTCTAAAAAAAACCTTTACGGGTTTGAGTGGGGAACCGAATTTGAGCTCCTAGTTTTGGACTGCAGCCAAGAGAGTTAATGTGGTTAAGCCCATGAAGAAACAGATAGGAACTGAGAGGAGCTGGCAAATCCATTCTTGGACAACCAGTGCTGTTTATATTATCCACCTCTTGAAGAAGTTGAAGAACTGGAGAAGAGCACAGTTTGCTGCCAGACAGAGACACTGTCTGGAAAACATCAGATCAGGGACTACAGGACATCCACTTCAGGGCAGCTCTCCGCGTTGTTTTTGTGTGCTGTTGCCAAGAAAATAATTTGGTCAGGACGGGGTGAAGAAATCCAGCTTGCAGAGGCGCCTTGCTGGCCCCCTGCAAGACCGTTGCTGTAGATGACATGTTTCATCCAGTAACAATGATCTCAGGGAAAATAATAGAAAAAGACTGTCTAATGAAAAGCTATTTCCATCTGCAGCTGCAAGGCTGATGAGGCCCACTCGAAGGCGATTAAAGCAACACTACTCTTAGCATTTGAAGGAGGCTGCATGAACATCAGATTAAGCTCTTCAGCCCTGGAAAATGCTTACATTAGGAGGAGGACACAATGCTCCCCAGAGCTTCTAGGGACACAGGCTGTGCTGAGATCCAGTGAGATTTACCTCCCCGTGCGGCACTGCCAGGAGCACTACAGGCATTACCCAATCTTTGCTGATGACGTGTCTGACATACAATAGTTTTTTTTGCAGTGGCTGATTCGGTTGCAGCAAGATGTAGTGTTTTGCTTTTGAGGATTACAGCAGGACTTCCCACGAACATGGGAAGCTGGTGGCAGATGTACACTGGTAACTTGGAAGAAAACATGCCAGTGCCATTGATGGAGGCAGGGCAGAGAGGGGAAAATGTTACTGAAGAACCGTGGGGGAAAAGGAGGATTTTCCCCAGCCTATTGACTGTTTAGCAGCAAGCTTCATGCTTTATAGGATGGAAAATGACCTGTAATTCCAACAAACACCACAGGGCTGCTGACGTGGAGGCAAGGCCTATGGGAAGGAAAGCTCTTGGAATTTTTTTTTCAGATGCCTCAGTCTGAGCTGGAGCAGCTGTGCTGCAGACAGCCCCACACCACTCAGAATTAAGTGGCAGTCCTCAGGGATCAATCAGCACTGCTCAGGCTCTTCGGCTTTCTGGTGTCCTGTCTGCACACAGGTTTTGGAGGGAGGCAGCTTTCTTATTTCTTTCATAATTCTTACCCTCGACAGACACAGCATCTCCAGACCCCCCCTGACTGATGGGCCAGCTGACAGACAAAAATCTCACACTTCAGTTCAGTTCCTTCTAATCCTCTGAATATCTCAGTGAAAAACAGTCCTCTAGTTAAAATACTGCAACAGCTCCATTCAGTGCTGTTGATAGGAACCAAGTGTGGACAGTGGTGGTGGTGAGCAAGCATTACTCGATGCACACGTGTGATAAGGGCACATAGATGTCCCCCATCATGTAATTCTCCTGCATCTGTCTCCGCTGAATTTAGGCTAACCACGGCAGCGATGGAGTCCGTGGCTATTTTTGTACCTTCCAAATCAGAGGTTTACAGTCACAAGCTCATGTTGCCCAGAGGGTTTGCAGGACCAGTGGCTCTCAACAAGGAATGGGGTGGGCAGCAGAGAAGTTTGCCAACTGCTGTCCTGTGTGGAACAGGGTTGTGGCATGTTATTTTTCAGATTAAGAAGCCAAACCTCTTCATTTTGGTAGGATTTGAAAGGGTTTAAGACCACATACACCTTCTTCTCACCAAGAAAAGCTGAGCAGGCTGCTGTTCCCTCTCTGGTCCAAGGGAACCAAAAGACGACGAGCTCCAGTGACTTACCTCGTCTGACTTCACAGGTTATCAGGGACACTGCAGTCGTGTCCCCTGGATTTTTCCCAGGAGCACCTCCTTGGGTTCAGGAGCTGTACACAAGAGGTGACAGACGGCCTCTGCTGCTCCAGTTCCACAGCAGAAACACACCATGCTCACGAGTGAGTGCTTGGGGTTTGCTCAGGGCTCAAGCAGGTGGTCACCACCAGCAGTCCTCAGAGATGGTGTGAGGTGGGATCTTTCCTATCTGGTGGATACATATATATACATATATACATACATACATATGCATACATATACAGGGTGTACATATGCTCCCCTCATGCCTCCCAAAGCCTTCAGGCAGGAGAGTGGCTTAGAGGAGAGGAGGAGATGGGTTGCTGGAGGGATTACTCAGGGCAAGGCCTAATCCACCAAGTCCTCACAAGTGAGTCTGAGTCTCATTTTGTTTGTCAGTATTTCAAAACCTTGAGGGTGAAGCTGTTAAAACCCTTTTAACAAGAGGAAGAGTGTTTGACTCTTGGCTGATGTAGGTGTTTCATACACTCACTGCATCAAAAATGCCTCTCAGTCCCACCTTCCAGATCCCTGCTCCTGAGTGAGGTGGAAGAAGTCCCCTGTTAGTGAGTGCTAGACTACTGAACAGCCCAGCTCTCATGGAGCACTCTAAAGCATATCTGGATGGTGGGTGTTTGGATGTGAGGCTTTCACTGCCTGAGCAAGAGGTGGTTTATCTTGTGTATTATGCTGAGTGTTTAAAGCAAAAAACTGGTCCATTCTTAGAGAACACAACTCCATTTTACTCATCCACGCAGGCAGCACACTCCAGAGAACAGCAAAGGTGAGGATTTAGCCTCCAGCAGGTTTCTTACAGCTGAGTTTGCTCCTATCCTTGTCATCTTTTTCGGTTGCCAATCGTCTCAGAGAACTTCTCATTCATGGAACACTTTTCTGCAAAGTTTTAGCCCAGAGGTGCCTTCCCCAGCCTTTGAAAACATGCAGGGTAACACACAACTCCTATTAGTGGGAAATGGCCTCTTTATTTTCTGTTGAGTAGAAGTCTTCCAGAGTAATTTCACCTGTGTCTGTTATAAGAGAAATAAAACACGTGGCAGGAGAAATTATGCTGTATTTAACACTGCTTTCTTGTCCCTCTCATAGGCTTTTGCATTTTCAACAGATGCCTTTTGAGCACAAAGATGAACTTGCTTTCTGCATTGCCCCCAGCCCTTCCCACCAAAACTGCTGCTTTGTATTATAAAACAAGGGCCCCAATCGAAGAGGAAGGTAAAGTTTAGGCCACAGAAAATGGGTGTGAGACAGACCAGCAGCAGGAACCTAAGTAGCAGATAGGGGTGAGAGCAGATATTCACCTAAACACAAAGTTACACGTCGAAGGAAAAGTAGCGTGGCTCAGGGTAGCCCTTTAGAAATAAGCACTACAGATCACAGCCTCCCCGTGAACCAACCACAGCATCATACAATGGGTGTTAGTCCTCTGTATGAGGCAACATGGACATACGAACCACCCAGGCTGAAGCTCTGCTTTTCTATTTTAATTATCATCTCATTCTCAGCTGGTCCTTGTCAGCTCTCATAGCCAAGGATGAGATGCTCCAGCATCTGCAGACAGATGTCTTGGCTAGCCAGCGCACAAAGCACCCAGTCTCTGGCAACATAGCCAAAAGCAGACTGTGCCACAGACACACAGCTCCTGCCAGACCACCCCCAGCCAGCCCTGCCTCTGTGTCTGCCCAGGCAAAAAGCACAAAACGCTGTGATTTAGTGGTGTTCCAGAGGAGAGGGTGGCTGAGAAGTGCTCTACTCCCAAGTCCTGACATTGGCTCAAAGCTCAGGCAAACATTTATTAGGAAGGGATACCTGCAGATCAAGCATCACCTGCCTTCCAGGGAAAAACACAAAGTGCAAACAAAAATGAATCGGCTCATCTGTGCAGAGCAGGGAGGAAAAGCCACACAGCCACTGTCACTTGTGCTGCCTCTTCCAGGCTGCGCCCTGGAAAGGTGCTACACAGCCACACGTTACAGCTTCACTAGTCCCAGCCTGGAACACCTCTCTTCGGCAAACTCCCTGGGCTCGCACGGTCCTGCCGGTGGTGGCTGGTAGCCTGTGGGCTGCAGGATCTGCTCCTCCCAGGAGAGCTTCCAGCAGCCACCCCCCAACACCACAGGAGGCCAGCGATAGCAGAAGGGGCTGGGGGAGGTCAGGTTTGGGTTATGGTATATGAGGGAAGAGACCTGAATGCGTGCGTGGTGCTGGGGAGGGGACATGAAAGAAGGCTGGTGGAGAAAGTTTCTCCCCCCATCCAGCTGAGGCCCAGATCCCTCTTCAGACCAAGGCCTGAGCAGCTCCGGAGATGCGGCTGCCCGCTGAGCACCGCTCCTTCTCTCTCCTGCTTCTTTTGCCTGGTCCAGCCCGGGAGGCAGCCCAGCTCCTCTGAGAAGGCAGAGAAGGTTTGCCGGCGGCTCTCTGCTAAGGACTCTGCTCTGCTGATAACCCCACCTGAGCCCTGCAAACGAAACAGTGATGCGCAAAGGATGCTTAGTCTGTCTTAGGGTTGTCCGTGGTCAGACAGCTGAGGGGCTCTAAAGAAGTCTTCACCTGATTATATTTCACAATCCTGATCGAATGTAATGTTATTCTTGTTTTGTTAGTGCTTGCAAAAAACAATAGGAGGATATCCCTGCTCCCTAATTTAAGAACGCCAGTATCCTTCGTATTTTCTAGAAATCTTTTTTTAGACCTATTTTCAGAACATAAATGCTTTGGGCCAGCTCCCATGTGGATGTGGTGGATATCGTACTAATGCCATAAGGCCCTGTGGCCTTGTATTTTCTTCCTAGGCATCCCAGAAGTGACCATGAGGCCAGCCCTCAGTCTACAGTTCCCCAGCTGTGACCTGCACCACAGGAATCACTTGTGGCACTGGAGATAGAAGTATATGGTTGTTTCCCGGTGTGAGTTTAACAATAAGGATGTGCAGCTCACCCAGGCAAGTGTGTTTCCCTTCCCACGCTGGAAAAGAGAAGATGCAAACTGAGGGAGCAGAAATTCTTAAAATAAAATCTATATCACACCCATGCAATACAACAGTAAGTACAAAGTAAACCGAAAGCAATAACCAGGAAATTAATTGCCACTTGGAAGCCCAGATTCACTCTGCCAGTACAAACCTGTTAGGGAGGGGGCACTTGGTCCTGGCAGCCTTCATGGTGCATCCTGCACTACCAGAGCAGCCCCAGCTTTGTACCTGACCACGTGCGGCCCTGTCCCGCTGCAGCAGGTGGAAGAACAAAAATCCAGCTCACGCCTGTGGAGCACATGCTGCTGAGATCAGTGGAAACCCACAGTGGGCTCTCATCCCACCTGGGTCAATCATGCGGCACTAGGTGAGTGAGCAACACACGGAGCCAGCGCTGGTGCTCAAGGGAAAGTGCTCATGAGCTTGTCCTCGTTGGGATCGTTCCGAAACAGCCCAAGGCCGAGCAGCGCTGTGGGGTTGTGGGACGGATCCTGCATGCAAGCACCCCCACCTAGTGGCCTGAGCCCCCCTGTGGCACCCAAGGCAGCGGGGAAGAACCATGGGAGGGGAACCAGGGCTTGCATGAGCCGTCTGATTAGGGGAGCATCATTCTACTTCGGCTTTGGGAGCCTAGTGGGCAAAACCAGCCCTGATTCTTCTGCTTCAGCCTGCCCATGGCCTCCTGGCTCTTGCTTTACTTTGACTGTGTCAGGTCCAACCCTAAAAACAGCGCAAGCTCTGAAACACTTGGCACCTTCTAGTCCAGGAAGATGGGTGCTGCATCCTGCAGCCCCCAAGGGGATTTCCAGGCCTTCCTCCTCTTAATGTGACTGGCTGATACTTTCCTACCTGCCCAGGCCTGCCAGTCTCTTCATCTCCTCTCTACCGCACTTGCAACTTCTAAATAAAGTGAAAGCGTCAGCTGGGGGATGTTTGGGTTGGACATTAGGAAAAGGTTCTTCCCCCAGAGGGTGGTGGACACTGGAACAGGCTCCCCAGGGAGGTGTCACGGCCCCAAGCCTGACAGTGTTCAAGAAGAGACTGGACAGTGCCCTCAGACACATGGTGTGAACTGTGGGGTTGTCACATGCAGGGACAGGAGTTGGACTCGATGGTCCTTGTGGGTCCCTTCCAGCTCAGGACATTCTATGATTCTATGATCTCCTTCCAGCACACCAAAATAACTTGTTCAGCAGCTGCCCTCTGCTGAGAGTCACTGCCAAATCCCCTCAGAGGACTCTCCAAACTGCTCAATATGAGGGCTTTTTGCTTACTGTTCCCCCTTCCTGGCACCTTTGATAGAAGCCACCCCAAGGGGACTACTCTGCAGTGAAAACGGATGGCATTTTTCAGAGAAATGTGGTTGAGGTACTGCTCTCAAGTGGGAAACCTGCTTTTGGGCCTGTGGTGGTCTTCACCAGGGCATTTCAAGACAGCAAAGAGCTGGTGGGGAGGGTACCAGAGCGATTGTCACTCCTTGGTAAACCCCGAGGAAACAAGGAACTGTGCCAGCAGGAAGAGCCAGATCTTAGAGCCGAATTTATGTTTGGTTTTGCCTGGTTCTCATGGTAGATCAGCAGGACCGTTGGGCAGTCATCAGGCTGCACATGTAGAAAAGGCAAAAGATGACAACAGGGACAGGGTCACCTACTGTCTTGCATGCTGTTGGTGACAAACAGTGAGTTTTTGGGGGAGGGGACGTACCCACAGGCAACACTGGCTTCAGGTGAAGGTCATGTCACAGGTGGCACTGCACATTGGTGATTTTAATAGGGAGCATGAGGTGGGATGGGTGCTGGAAGCAAATGGGTTCTGAGCAGGGCTGGGAGATGCATTTGTCCTGGTGTCAAAGCCATCTGAGGTGGTTTGTCACCACCCCACCTCACCAGGTGTGCTGATGCGAGTGTTTGTGATGCTGCTGTAAACCTGGCCAGGTAGATGATCGAGCTTTTTCCAAAATCTCCCCCTCTTTCGAACAACTCCCAGTTATCTCACTGACTCAGTTGCATCAGTGCTATTATTGGGATGCTGAGCCACAGCCAGAGCTGGGGAGCAGGAATCTCTTTAGGAGCCTTTACCACAAGAGAAAACATGCCATGGGGTTGTCCTCACAGCATCGCGGCTCAGCGGGAGGCAGAGCATTTGCATCTCCAGACATCGCAGATGAGCCTGTCTATTTTTATAGTTGCTTTTCTCAGCTATGAGCCTCTCCAGTCATTCCCGTCATGGGCACAGGATGTCATGGCTGCCAGGGGACGGCTTCTGGAGAGGATGAGAAGTAGGAGTTATAGCTGAGCTGTAACACACAAAAACTTGCTAAAGAATGAAAAAAACAAGGTGTTTCAGGGTGGCCTTTTTGGGGCACAGTTTCTGTTTTCATGGAGTATTTCCTTTTTCTTCCCCTATAATTCATAACATTTACTTCTTTATTCCCATCAGCAGATACCTCTACACAAACATGATGTCTACAGTTTTAGTTTCCATCCCCAGGGAAATACACAGCTACACTTATCCAAAGTGCCTTTCTTAATCAAATAAATTTATTTATTCACACCTCTGGTACCTGATGGCAACCCTACGTACCATTGACACCTCTAGCAATAATTTCTTTTAATGTAAGAGTCCATATCCAGGCAGTACATTTGTTGTGGCATCAGGTGAATAATAAAAAACATGTTTCCTTTCGACAGCTTTAGGGAAGAACAGTGCAACTGCAACACAAGTTGAAGATGTTAAACGAATTTAGTAAAATTAGTCAGACACGGTACAGGCCCCATGCTTGTGGAGAGAATTTTCCCTCAACATTAACCAGAACTGTGTACATTTGGGGTATGTTTTTGGTAAGATTCAGCACAGCAACATTTTCAAACTAGTAAAAAGCTGATCTTCTTTTTACCATTTAACGTTCTTTACATTTAGCCCAGTCTGCTGGTGAGCCTTTTGCTTAATCAACACATACACATTTACTTTGCAGGCAAACCTGCTAACACCAAGCAACTTTATGGTGAAAAGTAACACTTCTGTGAAAACATGATAAATCCAGCAACTTGAACACTTCAGGTAGATCGGAGTGACTCAGATGGTGCGGCAGATGAAAAACGGGAATTAAAATGGAAAGGCATGTGTGATTTGTTCCAAAGTTAGGAGGGCTGGTTTCTAGATTCCAGATGAATCTCCCAGGACCCCATTTTATCTTAGGTTATTTTAGGAACCCAGAACAATTGTTCGCTCCATGGTGGCTTCTTTCAGTCTTTTCTTACGCAGCCTAGAATCAGAATCTTAGACAGGAATACAGCACTACTGTCTTAAAGCCATGTCTTTTACCCAGTGCCCACTGGAGCTTTGGAATAATTCATTCACTGTTTAATGACATGAGCTCGGAGCCGGAAAGAAATGACTTCTCCAGCCAGCCTGCCAGCCTTTGTCTGCAGCTGTAATGAATACCGGAGGTGGCTTGTGGGAAGACGCTGTTCAGCTTTATCTCCGAGCGTGGCACAGCGTCACCCAAGCACGCTGCCCTACGCCACAGTCCTCCTGCAGCCCCCCTTTCCTGGGGCTAATCGTGGGGATGGGCAGTGCTCGCACGTTCTCCTGCTGTCCAGGCCAGCCTCTCCCTTTACAGGCGTGCTTACGGGATTAGAAGGTGAAATACCGCCTTGAAACTGCGTGGAGTAGTGCAGGGGAGAGACGGAGACGGGAACCACATGAAGTGCCTCAGAGAGCTGCGTGGCACGGCCAGCTGCCTTAGCCTCAAATCACCTCCTCCTGGAGGCAGAAGTTCTCATGGGTTTCTCACAGCTCCTCAAACAGCAGTCACTGGGTCCCACAGGCCTGGTAAGGGTGTGCTGGGCCCTCAGTGCCCTTTGCAATTAACCGCATGCCAGGCCCACAGCACAGCGTGCTTTTCTTTTTTTCCATTTGGTTATTTTTACATGGTGACATTTCCAGACAAGAACCGTATTCCTCAGCTCTCTCTCATCCATACACAGGCCTCGCTAAAATCTTACTGGGTGAAGAACCAAGAGCCACGGCTGCCAACAGAGCTTTAAGACATGATTGGTACATGCAAGGCTTGTCACTCCTGCTGCCCAACAGACTGCATCCCAGCACAGCTTCAGACACAACAGCCACAGCACAAAAAGGCCCCTATAGCAATTCCTTATCACTGCAGCAGCTGCTCTCCACCTCCACTGCATCCACCTAGAAAACACATGCACACGATTGACAAGATTTTACCTGTTTACCTGTTTACCTGTTGAGAAGAGAAGGGCAGCAACTTGGCAGTGNTTAGGAAACTCTAACAGGAATCTTGACTTCGGGTGTGCAGTTTCACAGCCAGTTCCCCCAGTTTGAAGGCAGTCACGGCCCCAAGCCTGACAGTGTTCAAGAAGAGATGGGACAACGCCCTCAGACTCATGGTGTGAACTGTGGGGTTGTCACCTGCAGGGACAGGAGTTGGACTCCATGATCCTTGTGGGTCCCTTCCAACTCAGGACATTCTATGATTCTGACATTTGCTGGCCAGAGACACCTCCTTTCAGCTGGGATGGACACGGACCATGGCCACTGGGGACCTGTTGCTCCCATTCAGTGAGGGAGGAAACAGGCACGAGGATCTTCTTTAGCATCAGGAGCCTCAGGAGAGAACAGCCTGGGTTCTAATTTTTTTTCTGTCAAAAAACATTTCTGTGCCTTTCAGGCTAGGATAAGAGAGAGAAAGAAAACTGCCCGGCCATGCTTACTTATGGCTATACTTTTATTTTCTTCATTCCAGATATAAGGGATGCTGTCCCAAGTGTCCCCATCAAGTCGTCTCTCAAAGGCAGGATGTGCTGAGCATTTCTGAACATGTCACATGTCACACAGACAGACAGAAGACAGAGGCTAAGCAAGTATTGGAAGCCCAGTTTTAAAACACTCTCCTCACCAACCCTGCTAATTAAGTTACGGCAAAAGAAAAGCAGCTTCCAACATTTCCCGTCGACTTGTGCCGAGACGTTGGCAGGAAAACAAAACGATTGTATATGCTGCATGTGACTGAGTGAAAACGAGAGCCCTGGGAATAGTGTTAGAGTAATCTTGCATTCAGCTCTGCTCATTTCTTACAAATCCTGTGTCAGTTTACTACCTCATCTTATTTAAAACCTTGTTTTTAAAACAAGGCCTACAATTCCCCAGCAAAAACACATCTGCATAGCTGTGGTCAAGTTCACCTTCACACAGGTGATGTATTACATCTCCCACTACCAGTCAGGTTTTCTCTCCTGGCTGTGGTCCGCCTGTCAAACCACTGCTGTCACTCAGCTAGAGGGTGCCTGCAGAACTCTCCTCCAGAAGTGTCTCAGAAATGTACACCTGGGTTCTGGTCACAGATACACCTGATACAGCAGTGGGAGTTACCTTGAACACGAGCTGGACTAACACACATTGAATGAGTCGGTCAACAGCTTTCCAACCTGGAGGGGCTGCTTCCTCACCCTCCTGCAAACACTCCCCACAGAACCTGGGAGTGCAGCTTGTCACACGATGTCTCAGAGCCAAGGCTGAATCCACATGGACTACCCAGAGAGGACTGGCAAGGTGCAGAAGTCCAACTTGCACAAACTTCAGCATGCCCAAGGTTTTACAGGCAAAGGGGTTCAGGAGGGTGGTGGTTCCATAGGCCCATGAGCCAATATGCAAGTGGGGTGCTGTGCTCTCAACCCTTTTCTCCTGTCCTTTCTACAGTCTCATCCCTCCCTCACAGCAGCAACAGCTGTGTAGTAACACAAGGAACCAGTTCGAGATGCTGCTGTAGCTGAGGGACAACCGCTTGCTTTGCTAGAGTAGTTTGTGGCTGGCTCAGGTGCCCAATCTGGTTCCCTGCAGAGTCCTACGGGTGCAATGCTGACCCAAGAAAAAAGACAGAACAAGGGGTGTCAAACTCATTTTCACCCGTGGCCACATCGGCCTCACTATTGCCTTCAAAGGGCTGAATGTAATTTTAGGACTGTATAAATGTAATTACTCCTACTCATCAAAATGAGTTTGACACCTCTGGGATAGAAGGAATGAGGACGGGACTCAGCAGCCCCAAGAGAGATTGGTTTACACTCACAAGGACCTCCATCCATGGTCCAACTCTGAACAGGATGCTGCACCAACAGGCACCCCGCTGGCCACTGCGAATCTAAACAGAGGGCAAATGTGCACATGGTTTTCAGAAATAAAACATTTCTTTTAATTGGCAAGTAGAACACACATTACAGGTCATTAGTATTTTATAAACAATATTAAGTTACAAATACATGTTAAAAATTGCAGTTCATGGCAGCTAAAAGCTTGGAGTCCAAAATGCATCTCTGCAACACTTCATTACTTCCCTTTCCCCAGTCTGCTGGGTGAAGACGAATAAAAGATTATTTATCATCTACAAGGAGGTGGTCTACTATATACTCAAACAAAAAGAAAACCTCATTCCTAAGAGCATCACTAACAAACAGAGGCATTCAAAGTACTTCAGCCATCTTAAATCATGTCAGATGTGATGAGGACACAGGTACGAGTTACTCTGTAATACTTACAGCAAAGATACGGGTATCTTCACATTAAACTCATAGTCCAATACTTTCTATTCCACTTCAGCTTAAACCCAACACTAGCTTCTACCCCACAGAAGCTTAAAGTCCCATATGCAGGCTTCTGTGCCATCAAAGCTAGATGTTTGTAAATCAGACCCTTACACAGAGGAAAGTTACGGTGTACAACTAAACAGCATACATAAATATATACCTTATATTTAGCAGATCTTTATTCCCCTCCTTAATGACTTTTGTTGGTATTAGTGAGATACACAGCTCATTCCGTTTTCACTACACTCAGAATATTAACAAGTTACCATTACGCGTGTTAATATACTAAATATCATTGGCAAGTCTCTTCAAAAAAGTATTTTAAAACATTTTTTGAAAACTAGAAATCTATTTTCCAGAAAAAACAAGTAGTACTGGGATAGTGTGGACTCCAGTGCTTAAACATCCTTTCAAAGAAAACCCATCTTGACGGCTTTTGTGCCTGGGAGTTTCTGTGTCTCAGCTGCCAGACTCGTGTTCTATTCATCCTTCTCGCTGTGGCGGTCAAAGGTCCTCAAAATCAGCTTACTTTGCCTTTCAGTTGGCAGACTTTCAGGGATTACCATCCACTCGACTGCACAAAACAGACACGTAGCTTTGACAGAAGTTCATTTCTTTCTTACTCATATTTATGAGAGTCAGTTTTATTATACCGCTGAGATTGCATCTTCAAAACCAAACGCTGCTGAATGCGCCTGGAGAAATGACCTTGTATCTCAAAAATATCAAGAGTACCATTCAAGATCTGAATTTCTATTAAAAACTGTGCACATTTAGCAAAAATTACGCTGCTGTAAAAAGAAAAGGCCTGCTCCTTGGCCTGCTCAGAATACAAGCTACAATGCAAGAGACTACACCAGAGTTTTTTTTCTCTGCTTCTTTTCTATAAGCAGGCATTAAAAGTGTTACTAAGCTTTTCCTACGAGAGCACGCAGGGGTGTGGCATAATATACATTAATCAGGAACAAAAAACAGTAACAAACAACCATTTTAGAAAATGCTGCATATTAGCAGCGTGCTTGGTTTCTGAAACATGAGGAATTGTATGGAAGTTGTCAAGATGAAGTCCACACGCCTTGATCATTGAACTGATCACTAGACTCCAAGAAACCAAAGCAAATTTAAAAATACACATGACAACAACTGCCTAGAAGGCAGAGTTTTATCATCTGTCAATAACCAGATGAATAAAGTGCATAGCAACTCTTATAACAGTTTCTTGAAAAGAGAACAGGTTTTAGCAAGTCTCAAAGTTTGTAAGCTTGACACTTCTCCATACATTTTGCTACATGTGTGGCTTCCCTTTTGTTTTGCTATTTAGCTTCGTGGATCGACCCTTCAGCACTGTCTTCTGATTTCCTTTGCACTTCATATGGAATGTGCCGAGATCTCTGACTGCTGCCTGATGTACGTCTGGAAGCTCTTGTCACCAATGGGATGTTCTCTAAAAGAAAAGAAGCAAAAAAAAAAAAAAAAAGAAGAAGTATTATACAGAGAATTTTCTTTCAAGACATCAAAATGTCAGAACGGAAAGTGAACAGACAAAACCTTGTCCCTAAGTTTGAAAATCAAAGTTGTAATTGTACTGGTAATACTGCATCCTACTTGAACTGCAAGAGCTGACTAATTGAATTGATCCTCTTTTATTGTCAGCCATGCACAGAATGCTCCTTCTGTGTACACAAAATACAGTTACATGTGGCTGTATCAGCCTCTCTTCCCCTTTTTAAACCAACACTCTAAAATAAGCTGGTAAGTCCATCTATCTGCCGGTATTTACCGCTCATTCCACGAGCACAGGTTCAAAATTCAAAAAAAAATGACAACAAAACAAACCCCCCACTTATTTTTATGAATGAAATTGAATTAAAAAATAAACATTTTTGAATTCCTTACAGTTCTTTAAAATATTGTGATATCAATCCTAAATCACAATCCTACTTTGTATGTATTCGCAGGATCTTTTTGGAACACGAATATGGTGAAGGCCAGAACATAAGCCAAGGAAATATCATTTCCCAGGATTGTTCCTCTGATTGGACAGCCCATTATACTTACTGGCTTCCATATTTTGTCTTCTTAAATTTATCCCTCTTATATTGAGCATGTTCCTGCTCTAAAGTTCCAACACCTTCAATAATCAGCTTTAGTGTTTTATACGTCTCCTTAGGGTCATCAATGATGAATGTAGAATATTCTTCTTCTTCAGGTCCATCATACACAGATTTGCTGCCACAGGCCTCTGGGGGAAAAAAAATAAAGTATGGGAATAGGTATCAGATAGGCAGGGAAAAAAAATGAAGACAAGCAGACTAAAAATATTCAGTCTGGGGTTTATACAGTTCCTTAGTTTGCTTCCGTACGACCACCACAGAATTGTGGCCAGACATAACAGCAAGAGCAGAAGGAGCATTTCTCTGTGCTTTTGCTGGGCTGCTGGCAGGCACAGAGCCTGTCCATGCCCGTCCCTCCCCCTCGTCTCGTAAGGAAAGGGCAGCAAGCCTGGGAGCTGCTCATGGCTCGGTGCAAAGCTGTCCTTTGCTGCCCAGGCAACGCTTCCGTCTCAGTTACCACTAGCAGTACGCCCCCCACACCATTTGGGAACTCTGACGCAGGCCTAACTCTGCCACTGGGCTGCAGCGTTGGCCTGCATGCATCACAGAATGGCTGCGGTTGGAAGAGGCCTCTGGAGATCATCCAGTCCAACCCACCTGCTAAAGCAGGTTCACCCAGAGCAGATCACACAGGAAGGTGTCCAGGCGGGTTTTGAATGTCTCCAGAGAAGGAGACTCCACAGCCTCTCTGGGCAGCCTGTTCCAGTGCTCTGGCACTCTCACAGTAAAGAAGTTTCTCCTCATGTTTAGATGGAACCTCCTGTGCTTCA
>VWYH01008237.1:20196-61749 GCA_013399365.1 Pampusana beccarii
CTGGACTCCGTCCAGTAAATCCTTGTCCTTCTTGAACTGGGGAGCCCAGAACTGGACGCCCTTCTCCAGATGTGGCCTCACCAGGGCAGAGTAGAGGGGGAGGAGAACCTCCCTCAACCTGCTGGGCACACTCGTCCTAACGCACCCCAGGATACCGTTGGCCTTCTTGGCTGCAAGGACACGCTGTTGACTCATGGTCAACCTGCTGGCCACCAGAACTCCCAAGTCCTTCTCTGCAGAGCTGCTTTCCAGCAGGTCACCCCCAACCTGCACTGGTGCCTGGCGTTATTCCTCCCCAGGTGCAGGACCCCACTCTCGCCCTTGTTACTTGCCAGATGTTCCATCCTAAACAGCAGCTGAGCAGCAAGTACGGCATCACAAAACAGAGTGACTTCAAAACAACTACAGGTTGAAGTAGTCACGTAAGATGTTTTACCACATTACCCCTAAAAGGTTCATACAATAAGCACAAACAGAATATGCCATGACTGGCGCGTGGCTGTCTGCTTAAGGACGTATCCTAAGAAGGGGCAAGTCTTACCTTACCAGGAAGCCTTCCTGGCTAAGAGATGAGGACACTGGTTACACGTGAACATTTGCAACACATTCATCATGTGATCTACTCCTGCATTGCAGCCGAGCGTATTAGAAGGGGAGAGAGAATATTTCGCCTTTTCTCAATTTTTGCCCAGTTTTAACAGAGTCTCAGCTTTTTTGTTACCTTCCCCTTGCTGCACTGTCTGCACCAGACCTGCGTCCTTTTCCCCAGCGCTGAAAGTCGACGCTGGCTCTGGCAGTGAGGAGTGGTGACAGGGAACGCTGGGCATCGGTTCAGACAGCTCGGAAGTGGCGGGGATCTTAAGTTTGCAACTGCATGGCGGCCAGGAGTGGATTAAAGTGCTTTCCAATCTGTGTGTTTGACACCACTGGCTTATCTCATATTATAAAATAACGTCCTATTTAAAGACCAGTGCCACAGTGGAGGCTTCCCTGCCACTCCCTGTGCTAAATCGAGATTTCAAGTCTGGCACCGTGTACACCGGATACTTTTCTTGGCGTGCCTAATAGTGTGAACTTCCTCTGCTGCCTCCTCTTTATTTTATCCTTCGTGTCCCATCTCTGTTCTGCTCAGCTCCTGACCGTTTCCCAGCCCAAACTTCACTGTTTGACACGTCACAGACATCCACAGGTCACCTTTCGCTGATAATTCCGAAAGAGCCCTCCTGAGGAAACCATTTGTATCCAGCCTGTTCTTGGGATTTGAATCAGGGAATGCACACATGACTCCTGGTAACACAAAACCACGTTCCACTGAAAGCCCAGCTTTGCTGGTGCTTCTCTGCAGGATCAGTAAACTTCTGGTTCGCTGTACGCTCTGATTTGTCAATTCAGAGCATCCGAGCAATGCTCTGTGCCTATGCTATTTTAGGATGCTGTGCTTAAGACCCATATTTCAAACAACTGTTTATTGTGCAAAGAACTTTGTACAGACTATGAGACTGCACCAAAACCAATTCACACAACTGCCTCAAGAGAGCAGAAGGGGAAACCAGTTTAATAATGGCTACTGTGTTCTAGAATGTGATTTGCAAGGCTGGTCTAACTAGAACATCCCATTTTTCACAGGTGTTTTTGCCTTGGTAAGTGTATTGGAGATGCAATGATCTTTCATCCTCACCTTGCATTTTCTCCAATTTTGGCATATACAAGTTGAAAAGAGAGTAGATGCGCTCAGTTTCTCTATCTCCATCTATATCCAGTTGTATATTTGCTGGCAGGCCTCTGTAAGTCATCAGGAAGAGAGGCAGAAGTTACATGCTAAACAGTGTATTATGGCACAAAAAGCACTTGACAAGGATGAAAATAACAGTGGGTACTCATGAAAGCCAACAGATTGTGTGTAACAGAGCTCAAAACTTCCATTTTTTGCGAAAGAAAAGGTAGACAAGTTCAAAATTCTTTACACCTAGATTTATCCAGCATGTTTTCACTCTGACTTGAAAGAGAGGACTGTATTGGTATCCAGACATTTTGGTGAATTAGTCTGCTACAACCAGATGGAGGAGCCAAAGCACTGAACTCCCAACTGTCCAGCTCTTATATTCTGAGACTTAACTACCACTTGTTGCTTTCCTCATTTTAGATGATAATAGTCTCCTATGAACCAGACAGTACCTCTTCATTTAACAGAGAGCATGAGTGGTCCCCTTAGAAAAAGATTAAGTTAGAATTAAATCCAGAAGCTGATGATCGTCTGTTTCAGGAATTTACAAACAGGACACTGAAGGGATTTCTGACATTTTCACTAATGACGGATGGTCCGAACCAACATATCTTATCCCACAGTCAACTCCTATCAATGTCTTGAACTCTAAATATTTCAACATTTTGACCAAGATCTGCAGATACTGAAAGTATCAGGAAAACAATAAAGATGGCCTTTGAGAACACCACAATGCATGCACACCTGCAAGTCACACTGGGGAGACGGACAAACCCCTGGCAATACCTAGACCAAGGGCACGTTATTAATCCTTACCCTGTACAGGGTGTGCAGCCAGGAGTATTATCCGCGGTAGCTTTACAGCAAAGCCAGTGGCCATTAAGATAGGCAGAGGGATGGTAGACTGTGAGGCGCTTCTTGTTGCATTGGCTAACTTTGGTGAGGATATCAATCCAGTCCTTGGCCTCCACACAATTATTTGCTTGGATATACAGGACTCTTCTTTCAGGCTGGATCACCTGGAACATCTGCAAATAAAGAAATAAGGCACAGAATAAACCACCAGAATGAGCTGGTGAAGCTAAGACTAGGCTCAGGCTGATGATTTTTTAAGGGAAAAACACAGCATACTAAAAGAACGCACCAATCAATACATACCATCACAAAACTAAGCAGCAAATCTGCCCTTAAAACAACACGACCTTTCACCTGGTACAAGGAGTAAGATACTGTTCCTGTACGAGATGATTTACAAACAGCAACAGCTAATACCAGCTTGCTGGTGGGGCCTCAAGGAATCAATTTCAGTAATGCTGCAGCTCCAAGTTTTGGAAGGCTGACAGAGGAACCCAATGCAGGGCTGAAAAGCAATGTTAGTCAGCAGGGGGCACAAAAGAGAAAAACGAGAATTTGGATCAGGCCTTAGCAATAGCTTCGCTTTAATACTGCCGTATCCCTAGTCTTTTACCACCCATTTTGGCATGATTCTTTCTTTTTAATAACTTCCACGCTTCTGCACCCAACTATAGTTGCTATTAGCAAATTGCAGCAATATAGTTTGCCTTTAATCACCATAAGGCGGTTCAAAGAATTACACAGTAATTCTACATTATGGCTTGGCCACTGAAAAGCTAAACTAGAGCTCTCCCGCCTGCTCGGAACAGCTTGCAGCCTAAAATGGCACAATCACATTTATTTTTCTCCTCTCAACGAAGCAAGTTTCTGATGCACAGCCTTACTGCTTATGCACTGAAGACAACTAAGCTCAAGTTAGTGATCTTAACTGCAAATTCTGGAAAGGCAAATGTCAACCATCTTCATTTCTTCTAGCTTCTGCAAATACTTAATTGTAATGGGTTTTCCTCTCTCAGGTATCTGTAAATTATCTTCCCCTGTCTACTTCTTCATTTGACACTACACTGCCCACATCATGTGGAATATTATTTCCGTATAGCTGGTTTCTCTGTGCTACTTTAAAAAGAAAAATAAAGAGGCACAGAAAAAAAAATACCCCACCAAAACCGAAATTCATTGTTGTCTATTACAAAGACCTGAAACACTGGCCTGAATTTTGCACCTAGCTGGTCAGGAGAATGTTGCAGACTGGCACCAGGCACGATGTTTTCTTCCCTTATGACACTTTTAGGTGCACATACTTTGAAGTAGCTTGCAAAGACACTTGCTAACTTGCGAACAAACAGGTTTTTTTAATTACAGTCTCTCTTCTAACAGGAAATGGAAAGGTCCAACAATCTTTTCCCTGGATTTAGTATCATTATGGATGTCAGACAGTAATTAGAAAGGTGCAACACACAAGAGCAGTGTAGGTGCTGCTAGTGCCATCAGTCCATCACTGCCAAAATACACACCAAAGAGAGAGTCTTCTTAATAAAGCTTTTCAGGACATAACTGGCAATTCGAGTTTGGGGAACAGTGAAGGAAGGAATGGGGAAGACAGGGGTGTGCAGCTCAACCCTCTGTTTACACAGAACAACAGGGAAAAGAATTTTAATGTGTTGCTGGGGTAAGTGGAGCCTTCTGCATTACAACAAAGGAGCAGATTTAAGGAGTATGGCTTTGTGTAAGGGGATACCAACCTAAATGAACTAACATATGGCAACTGTTACTGAGAAGACCACAACTAAGCCAAGAATTTCAAGTGGTTGCAAGACCTTTATGCTACCAAAACCAACAGTTGCTTCTCAGGCAACACAGAAGACCTGAACAGTACTTAAAGCCACCCCCCACACTTCCCAAACTGTGCTTAACGAAGACAAAGGCTACTGGCCTTACTGCCACACAGGCAGATTTACCAGGAGTGAGGAAGACACAGTGGGTGCAATTCCGAGCACAGATACAGAAAGAATATTTATAGAAAATGTGGATCTTTAATCACACATAGCACCCAGGATGGAATACCCATCGCAAATGCATCTGCTGTGGTGTTTTGAGAATTCTGTTCTTGCTGCAGTATTCTATTTATATATGGCAAGATAAACGGGAATATATTAGCATGGGAAGGTGATAATGGTTTTTTCTACTGCTTATGGAAAGATTCTGAACCTTACTTTCCAGAACGGGTGTAGTCACCTTCATTTCCTAGGTAATACTGAATTTAAGCAACCAAAATAGCCCACAGCTTCTGATGTTAGCAATGAAGGGATATCTTTCCTATAATAAATCTTTACAGTACAGGGATATTTTGGATGCATTCTAGTCCAGTAGACTCAACATAAGTTAAAGACTGCTCTCACTCTAAGAGTTGATCAGAATTACAGCTCAGCTCCTCTCCATACACAGTAAGTTTTCTCTCAACTGTGTGGCTACTTTTAGCTCAATCGAGTTATTTTGCAGAGTACAGCTGGCAACAGTTCACCGCATGTTACAGCTGCCCTCTGATAGCTTGAGAATTATTTTGCAGTTTGGTTGCTTTCACCTATGTAATTAACATGAGTGATAAGCAGCAGAGACAGCTACAGTACAACAAAGATGTGCTACAGAAGCACGTGAACTGAAACTTATTCCATCTTCTAACAGAGAGAGATATGCTACCAAAACAACACCTGAAAGAGGGAAAGTACTGAGGAGTCAAGCATTGTATTTCACTTTAACAAACTGCTGTTGGAAGGACCTAATGTTTAGGGCAGGTTTGAGCACTGCCCTGCATGGTGTCCACAAGCAGTGTAGATGGCAGGAGAGACTTAAAGGCAGAAAAGCTAAAAGTCACAACCATTTATGTGTATAAAGAAGACTGCAGTAGATGCATGTTTAGAACCGGAAAACACTGAGCTGGTATTTTTATTTTTAAATAAAACTTTTTAAGGACTATACGCAGCTTTACAGGGAAAAGAGCATGAAAAAGGCTCCTAATATCACCTAAACTGATCGTGTCTACTAAGAACTGTTCTTACACAACGGATGGCATGTCTCACATACAGAAGTTGGCAGTAGCATTCCATGCATGAGAAATACAGCTGTACTTTATTCCCTGATGTGGCAATTAAAATGCTAAACCACACTGGCAACAGCACAGATGCTGTTTTGGCACATGACCTAACCCAAATATATATATGCACTTTCATTAACTGATAAAAGAACCCTGAAAGAAGATGTGATCCTTCCCAATTATCAGCAGACAGTTCCTCCCAGACAGAGAGGACTGGCAGAAAGGGCAGGGACTCGATTCCCTTACCTGTGTCCGACACTACGGAGCCCAGACAGCTGATCAGCAGCGGTCAGTACTGAGTGTGCTGCAGATCACGAAACCCAAGGACTGCTGACTGGGCTGTTAAGAATCTGAATGGGCTGTACTTTTGGAAACTCCTGCTACTATATACAGAACAAGCAGCTGCGGTTGTACGTCTTTCAATAGAAACCCAACCCGGGCTACAAAAGGGAAAAAGGCGATTAGGCTGGTGGATCCAGACCAGCCTAACAAGTAAATTAATGAAGATGACTTACTTACATTTTTCATTTTAAAGGATTCCTCCTCCAGTCTTTCCACTGCCAGAATGTTTTCAATTGGAATGCTGCACAGGGGGTGATCACCTGCAGAATACACACACACAGATACTGAGCAACCTATTCACAACTCAGCTTCACCCTCTCCCCTTATTCTAAGGGCTGATTCAGTTCCTTTGAAGATCATTTTGACTGCACAAGAAAAAAAATATCTTTCACTCTGCAGGGATTTCCTAGCATGGTCCTTAAGTATTATCTTAAGTTGATTTCCGTTTTCAGCTGCACTACCTTACGCTAGTAAATCCCTTAGACACTGACTACTGCAGCAGGACTCAGACTATTTCCTGAGAAGGTGACAATGAAAGAAATCATTCCTGACAGCTCAACTGAACTAGTTGATGGTGGTGACGTAAGATCTCAAAGTTGAGCGTGAAATGATGACTGGCATGATCTGAACACGTTTCCTTATCTTTCTCACTCCCGTTCTATTCGTATGATGGAAGGAAGTGGCATTTGTTGTGTACCGCTAAACAGTCTGGAACAATTTGTGAAAAGCAAAATCTTTGATGTTAAGCAACATTAAGCAAATACATTTTCGCAAGTTCAAAGCTTGCAGCCAAATCCCTGGCTGCTGCAGGCAGTTGTGCCAGCACTACAGAGTTTATGAGAACACGCTGAGATGCACCTAAAAATGTTCAATACAAACCCAAATCCCAGTGTAAGGTATTTATATCCCAAGATTTATTTCCTCGGACAATCTACTACATAACTGCGAAACCTCCAGATAATGTTGGTAACTGATATTAGACAAATATTACCAAATATTCTGCTAATTTACAGGGTACTGTGGTACCCAAGAAACCTCTCTAATGGTCAGTACAGACATACTAAAAGAAGGGCAAGAGCACATGGGCTGACAGACTTGCCTGCACCATGTCTTCTACAGTTACAAATCTAGATGTCACTCTTCTGCTTTTACACAATCCTTACACTTTAATGTATCAAAAAAAGACTGGGCCAACTTGTGTTACCTTTGCTTTTCTGATAGGTAAACTCATGGTTTGTCAGGCGAAACCATCTCTTCTTGAAGTTTTTCATACCAAATCGTTTTCTTCCTTGTGCTCTCTTGATCATGAACCTGGTAAACAGGACAGCAGTTGTTACAATACATCGGATTTTACATATGCGTGCATACATATAAAATATGTATTTATGTATATAGATGTATACGTATATACATTATATATACACACATACATGATGGCACTTGCGAAGCTTTAGGAGGGGACACACACTGCTTTCTAATCATTGAGGCCTTGTCTTGACAAGGAAAGGAAAGTCACATTTGGATAGGTTTAGTGCACTTGTTAGTTAAGTCTGTCCTTTTTCTAGATCTAGATAAATGGCAAGACATGTAGCTTGACTTGTAGTCTATACAGGGGCTCTAGTCAGTTAGTTGAACTGCAGCTTGTGCCCTTTCCTTAGTTACAAATCCAGGCAAATGGTTTCCTACTACAGCAGAAAAAGGGCAGAACATGGTTAGTACTGCTCTGCCGAGCTTCATCTGTTAACTCTACAAGCTTTTTAATTTTCTCTTTTTTTTAAGCTGTGAGAAAGCTCAAAAGGTTTAGAGTATGTTTAATAATTAAAAAGTAGGTGTAAGGCCTCTGGAGCACAGGGGCTGTACCCTTCCATGCTTTAGTCACTCTCAAGCTCTAGAAACAAAGTCGGGATACTCCACAGCTCCATTTGAGATTGCACACTGATGCTGCAGTTGGAAATGCGTTTTCAATAACACACAAAGCATCTGACGGCTGAAAGCTGAATCCCCCAACACCACTTTTTTTGGCAGAGGAGGGCGTTCATTTAGTGAGTTGTCAGTTTTTATTAATTTCAGACTTGAATTAGCTTACAAGAAAGTGTGATACATCCACCACCTTCCTAACCACTAAATCAATCCAAAAGCTTCAAGGTGACTTTGGAAAGCCTAGTGGCTTCATACTGGTGGGAAAAAAAATGTGTGCACATACACAGCGAAGAGTTGATAACAGCTACTCTACACATTAACTATTGTGCCAAATACAGAATTGTATAAAGGAGCCAGTAAAAACTACTTATACAGAGCAGTTTTTATCAAGTAGGAAGGCACTATACAACACAAAGAGCACACAGAGAGAACATCTAATGGTTTGCTCGAAGGTTTTCAATAGCAGAGCTAAAACGCTTAGAACAGCTAATACTGTTTCTTGCTTCTGGTATCTTCAGTCAGAAACAACTACACTGTATGCGACGGAGCCACAGGTCTGTTTAAAGCTCAAACAGAAAAGCTCCTTCAGACTTTTAACTGTTTTGTAACCGGCCGGGCTGGTGCCTGCTGCCCATTCCAAGTTGTGTGGGTAAAAGCTGACCAGGATTGTACACTGCAACCAGCTGTAGACACACGCATCTCTCATTCTTAAAACGGCCAGTTACTGTTTTGGTCCTTATTCCTGGATTACTTGAGAAATATTTAATAAAACCATATGATTCAGGTCATCACCAGGCCCACTGGTGGTAGTCTTCATATTTCAAGGTTAAGGCAAATTTCAAGGGAAGAGCAGATGTCCTTGGGTTGGACAATATGCTCGAGATAGTTGGTCTTCCTTCTCATGCCAACACTTAAAAGGTGACATAAAACTGCAAAGTCGTACAGACCCGCCCTCTTTGACAAATGCAAACTCCATACTGCAGAACTAAGAGCACATTTCTAATTAAATTCTTCATAGCTGGCATAGCCAAGGGAGTAATGTGCTTTTATTTCCCACAGACAGGTGACAAGCATTCAAAGCTGCAGAAGTTATCAGGTCAATTTAAAGGATTTATTTGTTTCTAGCATTCGCAGGATGTGTGAGCAGTCAGAGCAACAGTCGGCAGCACAAATGTAAAAAGAGACCAAGATGAAACCTATTTCAGTGCTGGGTGGCTGGAGATACTGTTTCTTCTCATGTTTATGGTAGACCTGAGTTTGGATCTACCTTAGCCTTGCTTGGATGCATCGGCAGGCCCCTTTCACCTACAAGAATGGCAGGACTAGTTCTCCTTTTAATTCTCTTGCTTTTGGAAAGAACCAGGCAGCCAGCTGTCAAGCAGCGATGGCATGATCCATGCCAGCAAACCCACGTGCCAGCAACTAATCTTTGGTACTGTACGTTCACTCAGAAGTACATTTGCTATAGCTTTCCATCTAGATACTCTCAATAGAAGCAAAAAAACCCAAAAGCAAACAAAAACATTGCGAAGGCAAACAGAAACCCCATTAACAAGCCAATGAATCTGGAGAAAAATCAAATCAAAAGCTGGGAAAATTCCCACCCACTCTTCATGATACAATACGGCAATAATACAAAATGTCAGGAAAAACAGACGGCTGAAGGCCACTCCTTAACCTTGAGAACAATTTACGCGAATGCTGCTTAAGAAGTGCCTAGAAAATATATGGCCACTTCTTAATCACTTCCAGTGAGTTCACTGGGATCTATACACCGAATATTAAGCAAATCTCAGTGCTTCTTGGAGCCTCTACCTACAGATAAAAGTGCTTTACTCTCTACTTACAGCAGGTTTTTGTTCTAAGGAAGGGGAAAAATAAAGGGGGAGAAAAAAAAAAAAGTTGGTCAACATCAAGAAGTAGATAACGAAATGTTCTCTGCTGGGTTTACAGAGGCATTTCAGGATTGTTAAACAGAGTACTGCTTCCCCGAAGTTAAGTCAGACAAATCTACTGCTGCGAAGGGTGGACATGCTGTCAGCCGGCAGCTACAGCAAAGCACCAACTGCCCCTACCATCTTACCTGCACGAACTATTACCATCAACTTTCTTTACTGTTAGTTTAAGAGTCCTTACAACAGCAGCCACAGGCCGAGCAAGAAAAGACAGAAAAAAATCAGACAGGAGCAAAAGAAAGACAGAGGCAGAAAACAGAATGTTTTAGAGTTAGAGGGAAAATGTCACAAACTATACATTTATTTTCAAAACCAAAAGAATGGTAAATGTACAGTATTAAAATAGACAAACTTGCTTCTAGGGACAGATGCTCATCAGAGAAGTGAGGTGAACTGCAGAGGTTAACTGGAAGGGGTAGGTATGTTTTCACCGAAAATCTAATTTTTGCATGACTTAGAGCTAGCATGAAAGCTTGCTTTCAAGCAGCACTTCAGCTTACTGAGCTCTGACAGGAAGAACTCAGATTTTTCACTTTCTTCCTCCCAGCTTAAGCTGTTTCCACAATGCACTTAGATGATCTTAAAAACTCAGGTTTGTAACACAAAAAATGTCAGCATATAAAACTAATGCAGCATAAGGAACATGCTTCCAAAAAAAGGAAAGGTACTAAAACCAGAAACTGTTCCAAGTGCATCACAAATTTTCCTCAAAATGGCCATGATAAAGATTAGCCCATGGATTTTACAGGGCAGCAAAAGCAAATTCCATTTGCAGGTTTTGCCCTCACTAAGATATTCAATATCTGCCTTCACAGTGATATTTTACAGCTTTTGTTCAGTGGAGTTCAGAAAAAAAAATCAACTTGATTTTAATAAAATGCAGATTTATTTTGCCTCAGCTGCGCTAATTAAGTTCTACAGGCTTCTCTCTCCTTCACTTATTTCAAAATATACTTAAATTACGATGTCTGAATCAAACGAAAAGATGTTAAAATCAGCTATAGCAGCCACAAAGAGTAGAAATAGCAACACAAGAATCTTTCCATATTCCTCTCTGAACACATGGATGGAATAGGGGTGGCAGAGAAAAAAAAATAGCTGCCTTAGAATGGTAGCAAGCACACAAGTAGAGGATTTTGTGGCACACGCATGCTTACCCTTCTTTAAGCAGTATAGGTTGCTCTATGCTCTTATGATCTCTCCTTCCTGAAGATGAAATTAAATCTAGAAACTAAAAGGTGAACAAAAAAAAATAAATAAAAATGAAAGTACCGCACTACCTAATTTAAAATCTTTAACGTTTTGTACAACACAGAGCTACAAGAAAATATTGTAAAAGTAGTTAAACAGAAGGTAATGGCACAAGCTAGAGGAATTTGGGAGGTTTCCTGGGTTGTAAACTAAAAATAGCACAAATGCTCTTAAGCAGAAAAACTGCAGCTGACCAACACTTCTTGTGCTGCTTCTTTTTTATACCTATATTTCATTTCCTTTTGGACTAAGCCATTTTCATCACAGATCTGCAGCATTCTATGAAACGTGCACATCTCATGCTCTATGCAGCAGCTTGTTAATCCATCTTAATCATTAAGCAGAAGATCCAAAGAGATTCTGCTACTGACATGCACATAATTTGATGTTAATTTCTTGAACATTACAGTTATTGAGATTCTTTTTTTTTTCCAGCACATGCTTCTTGGTTTACAAATAGCAAGTACTATAGTATTCTGAGCAACACAGCAGAGGTTTCAGAATATTCACATGCAATACTTACATTTTTTACTGCATCTGCATATTTCTGCTCGTTAAAATAGTCATAAAAAGTAGCCATGTAGGATTCCTTGAAATTGGCCTGAAATACAAAGCCAAAAATATGCGTATAGTAATACAGTTTATACAGAAAATATTGTTAACAGCAGCAGACTAAGAGGTGAGCCGCCTCAGATAAGAGGGTTTTTTTTCTGGCCAGAGGTAAAATAAACAAGTGGTATTTTTATATTGTACAGCACACATTCAGTAGTACCAGATTTTTATTTCAAAAAGGTAGCAGAACGCATTTCAAATGTTCAGTTACTACAGTTAATAATGCATTCTTCAAAAGCTTCAAACTTCTGCTCAGGCTTTTAATCTGGGTCCTAAAAGATGCTGACAAAAAACGTGAGAGAAGGAATTCTGTTGTCTCAAAGGATTTGAAACTGAGGTACAGACTCATCTACGGTTGCCTTGGCAAATCCTAACCAGTGACCTCATATTATCATCAGATGTAGCAGTGTGCTGCCCTAGGTATACAAGTTTTATTTCAATCAAACGGCCACAGCATGGGCATTTAGACCTAATCTCACCACTGACTGGCAGAAAACTGAACCAGCCTGAAAACCGGGCAATTTTTCTCAGTTGATCTTTAAAGTGCCGAAACGATCTGTAAAGCCCAGTAGAACTGCTCTCGTGTACCGGAGGCAAGTAGAGAACTTCATGGGTTTTCTGATCACTTATCTGTCTTCCAGAAGGAAGGAATGAAAAGCCCTGGAACAGACTTTTAGGTTGGTCACACAATTTTGCTTTACTGAAATCTAGTTCAGATTAAGACAGATTTAGTTTTACTGTGAGCATGAGAGGCTTATAATCAAAGCAAACATAACCAGTTTTGCATAAGCCTAGTGCAACTCAAGCATTTTAAAGGCTTAATTACAATGAGTGATAAAAGATTATTTTAAAAAAAAAAAGTAAAATCACTTTCCTAAATTAAGCCTTTAAATGAAAATGGCATACTTACAGATTTAGATTTTGATAGGCTGCCTAGCGTTTGAATGGTTTTAGAGATAAGTGTCAAAGTTCGAGAAGTCTGAGGATCCTAGGAGAGAAAACAACATTGTATGGACTAGATATTTAAAATATGAAATATAGGAAGATAAATTACATTTCTTCTTTCTTATTTCACTTGCAGAAAAGTAGTATAAAATTATAAATGATCTGATAAAGCACTACAGGAAAAAAAAGTTGCTTTTTTAAAGGCTTTTGACTCTTAAGTCATCATGTTTCATAGCTACCCTATTGCTCTTCAGAGAAGCAAAGGCAATCACTTGGAAAACAAAAGCAGAGGTTCCTATCTTGAAGACTGTCCAGGTCCTCCTCACTCCCAATAAGAACAACTACTTAGTCTTGGATAAGTTGCTTAAATCCAAAACATTTCCAACATCACTGACAATCAATACAGTATTAATGTAATGTGGGAAAAACGAAGCAGCGACAATTTTCTCCACAGCAGCTTAGACCATCTACTTTGTCCTTAAATTCCATTGTTCCTCCCAACTTCTTCACACACATACACATTCAACACATGCTGCATAACCCAGACAGACACAGCAGATCTTTGAACTAACAAAGGTACTTCTCCTAAAGGCTGTTAAAAGAACTGAGGAAAGAATCTTGATAGACAGACTATGGTGACAGAACCATATATATAGCTATAAAAAATTGATACAGTACTTACTGGATGGTGCGGCGTAAGCTGAAAGAGGTTTGGAGAAAGAATGGCTGGAGCAAAGAATCTCAGGAAAATAAAGCTGCTGACAGCTGTATACCTCACATCTAGGTCACCTATTAAAAAAAGACCTCTACTCAGCATTTCAATAATCCTTCCTTAAAAGCCTTCTGAAATTATCAGAATGCCTTCAGAAAGCAACTTCGGAAAGAAGCTCAAACATGTGCAGGAAATGTATATATTTTCAAGTTACAGGATTAACTGATGATGAAGGGTTTGGAGCCAGAGATCAGCCAGCATAAACCAAGGAAACGTCCATGACAGCCTTTTTAAAAGGAGTGAGTTCATGACACAGGCTACAAGGAGAACAACATCCACTTTTCCATTGCACAGGGAACTTCATACAAACATCTGGTATTCCATCTACACAACCAAAATACGACGAATAACTTATACAGTTTACGAAATTCTCAGCCCAGAGGCCAACTCTCAGTTATCTCATTATAGCCCTGAGCACAAGTAATGTATCTATTCAGTCAGTAATTATATAAAATAAAATTTATTTATATTAACATATAATACAGAGCATAACAGCACAATCACTGGCTTTCTGCTTGACCGTCTCTCCTCTGAAGTGACTGTTCAAAAACCAAACTTGTATTACTTTCTCTAAAGCCTCCTTATTGTAATCTGCCTCCCTTGATGGAAATACACAGGTTGGTTGTTTTGCTCAATTCCAGTTTTATCTTGCCAGGCCGTTCTCCCAAAGACAAAACAGCTAGGAAGGGAACGGAAAAAATTTCCTCTTGACAGCCAGAAAACCTTTGCAGTACATGAGCCTCCTAGGGCAATGAGCTTGCAAAGACTCCAATCATTTTATAGATTGGCCTTTATTAAAGATTGACGTATGAGCAGAAAACAATTCAGCTGCATGGACTCTGCAGAATGAGCCATTACAAAAACCTGAACATTTGAAAAGTGAGCATACTTTCCAAGTATTGGAACCATAAATAAATACCATCCTAACACTCTTTTTAAATGCTATTTTCCTTTGAAAGATGTTTAAGGAAAACTCATACAATCATTAAGAGCCATGTTCTTTGTGGAACGAATAATCAAGGAAAAAAACAGCATTAATACATATTCCACGTGATATTTTTGATAAGTTGCTGTTCAATTACTAAATCCATCATGGATCATGCAGACCGCTAGACTATAGCTACGTTTAAAAGCTATCAGTGATGTAAAATAAAACAATGTAGAAACTTACCTTGAAAACGTTTGGCAGCCGATTCTCTCAGTGAAAAGAAAATATCGCACATCACTGTAGGGCAGCTTACGCCAGATTTTGTAATTACAGTAAAAATACGATCAACGTATTGCCTCAGATTTTCCTGAAAAATGCAATGATTATGACAAAATTAGTATCATTTTCTCTCGTGGAAAGCAGTATTATTCCTGGTTTTATTCATAACGGCACCATTAAAGATTCTCACTTTCAACACTATTTACTTGCAAAACAACCTCATGCTCAATGACGCTCTCTTTGGTAAATGTACATATTCAAGTACAAGAGTAAAAATATTATTCCTATCAAAAACAAACATCAAGTGATATGGCCATATGACATACTGTTCCTTTCCATACTACCATTTTCTATGTCATTAGTAGAGCCACAGGCTAAGTCATCCTTGTCCTCAAGGGTGGGGGGAGAAGTGATTAAGATTCTACATATATTGTATTTATAGCAGAATGTAAAGTCGTCGTAAAATAATTATAACAGTTTTCGGTGTTAAGAAATCTTCCAGTGTATTCTAATGAATTACAACATTATTTGCAACATCACACATCTGAGGATCTCAGTTAAACTTGGTAGTGCAAATAGATAACACATCTTCAAAATCTAATGCATACCCTGTTATTTTCCAGGTTTTCACCATCTTTTAATTTCACGGGATCAATTTCACAAGGTTTATGGACCTGGCAGATCTAGAAAAGGATACAACGAACAGTTCACATGTTAGTTTACCTTAAAGTAGAAGAAGTTTCGTAAATGCATAATCTGTTAGTTTTTGGGGGGTAAAAGGCAAAAGCCAACTTTATATATTGTATTTTTTTTAATTTGGACAAATCATCAAAGGTACATTACACGTGATTTTTTTTTCCCCAAAATGTAGCATTGATTTGTTCTATCCTTTCCTTCAGCTGAAACAAAGAATTGTTCATTAGACTCTCTTCAGCAAGGTTGTTCAAGGAAAGTCTTATTTTGCCAAAACAGTCAGCTTTGAAAGGCTATCTATAGTCTTTAAAAAGTTGACCTTTTTGGATGAAACATTAAAACAACAGCTGAAGAAATTGTCAAATCATGTTAAGGAAGTCTGTGGTCTGAAAGTATTGCCCAATTACTGCACTAAAATACCCGCACCCACCATTCTGGACTGGATAGATAATAAACCATTGTTACAATGCATGCACCAAATACACAGTTATCCAAGAATAATTTTATTCCTTTATACCCACTGGATGAAATGTATAGTTATAGCTTCCCAGCAGCTTTCTGCTGTATATACTCTTTATTCATCTCAGTTATTACTTTATTAATTTCTCAGAAATAATAAATGTTAGATTTTATAAAGCAGAGTAATTTAATTAAATAAATGGAAACTTTATACTCTTTTAATGCAATCCAATTGTTTCTGCACTGGGTGAGTCAGCTGTGGCTAAACTAACACAAAGGATTTTAACATAAAAACAGGCTCTTCAGCATCGTTCCTACAAAGTCATCTTAAAATGGGAAGGAATAAACAGTATCTGCTCCCTGAAGGCCTTTTACAGTGACATTTTATCAAATAAACAGTCTAAACTGCTCTTACCTCATCTATAATTGGCTTTAGTGTAACTTGCAGATAATGCATCCCTGCCAGTTTCATTGTCTCGTCAATGCACTTGGAAGTTAATGAGTTTCCTCTGAAAATGGTGTTTGGATCTCTGGAAGTGAACAATTTTCTGCAATTTAGTGTCACGGTAATAAACTACTAATATACGGAAATAAAAGAAGCGGTGAAAGCTGACGGAAATCTGGGTTTGAATGCACAAACAAAAACTCCCTCTGACACCAGCCTGCCATTAAATGCGGTCATGTAGCATCTAGTGCACTTCTAGGTTAAAACACAAAAGCAGTAGTCACGCGAAATCCAGAGGGAGTACAGATTTTCTTCCTTGCATTAGCGCAGGGTGCCCAGTGCGCCATCTAAACACGCAGGATCAAAGCAAAGGGGTTTACAATATAAACAGGGTAAAACATACCCGCTTTCACGTGCTACTGAACAGCCTTAATTTGAGTAAGAGAAGGAGGCAGTGGTTTTAGTCTCACAACACGGGACATTAAGTGTGACCTACTACTTTCTCCTGCAAAGTGAGGACTTGTAAGCTGGGAGGGAGATGAAAACACCGGCTGCAGTGACAGCGACATCTTTTCCGAGTGCCTCGCAGCACCGTCCTGTGATAACGCTGTGAAACACGGCACAGATCCCAATTCTGCCCTGAGAACTGTGTGACAGCTGATGCCACGCAGACTCTCCTGTTTTTCTGAAAGGCCACTTGCGGAGAATTCTTCTTGTACTAGACATATGACCACTGTGATTTCTTAAGCATTAGCTAGCTGCCCTATTGTGTACTTTTTTGGTATTATTTGCATTTTGAGAACGCAAGCAATTTCATATTAATTTTGTACCTGCTTTTCCTTCTATAGCAATTTACATTATGTAGATAGGTATGTAATTAACGATCTCACCTACAACCATATGGGCAAAACCTGTGCCTACTGACAGCAGATCAAACTTGGATATGAAGTTATTTTCTTGTTCCTGTAGACACACCAATGTCTTTTCTGTTGTTTATAGCTTACTACAGTTGCACCCATTTACAAACAGTGAACAACAGGATGAATTACTTTTCCGGATTAATAATTTTGTTTCATAAAAAAGCTCACTGCCTGTTACAAATGCCAGAAAGCCCTGAAAACAAACGCCTTCTTTGCTGTTTCATCACAGGAACATGACTGACTGGGGAGCAGCAAATTTCCTCATACTGCAGCAACCAAGCTGTTTCAGCCAACCTGCAGCACAGAAAAAATACACCTACCTACAGGAAGGAAAGCACTCTCTCCCTCAGACACTCCGAAAAAGCCAGCCCACACAAAGGCTTCATTTTGTACTGAAGAAGCTGTTCCTTTAGAGTCAGTATCTGTCATTCCCCCTGACTCCCAATTGTCTCTTCTACTGTCAGTCAAGAGCATGTCTATGCTGGCGCAAGGCTTGTGGCAAAAAGTGTTCTTTAGGACCTGCCTGGTGTGAATAGTAGAACTTACGCTACTAAACTGTCAGCACACCAGAAAGTCAAACAAGGGACTTATAAGAAGTGACCAGAAAGAAGATTTTGTTTTCTGCTATCCACTGCCAGATCCACTCCCATCTTTGTTCTCCAGCCCTCTGATTGGAAAGATTAGACACACAGCTTGCCTTAAATATTCATGACCAGGAAGAAACTTGTTCTTTGTTTCAAACAAATTCAATAAACTCTCTTATTCAGCACTAAATGATTTAATAGCATACTATAAACCTGAAATTATTTCATACGAACAGCTGAAGGTAATGTAGGATTTCACAGTTAGCATCAAATAAAATTAAGACCGAGAAGACTGAAAAATCCCTTTTCTCTGACCTTACAATAGTCTTGCAAGTAGACTTTGCAAAACATGATGGAAATCCCTCCTAAAATAAAACTCACCAGATCTTCAGACCAGTGAATGTGTTCAAAAAGAACTCTGCCACTCAGCTGGGAGGAAAAGGAACAACTCCAACCATTTTATTTGAAATTACAGAGTTCTAGTTCTAGAAACTGAGTGGAGGATCCTAACTCTAGCCAATGAAGAGTAGGTATGTTTGACAGCAATTTGTTTTATGGTACTTACTGAGTTCTCTTCACTTCAGCATTCGCAATGGCACTTATGAAAGGCACAACTTTGCCATAGTGTAAGAAAAGCCTGACAAGAGGTATGGCTGCTTCCTGTTTTTCTCTGCAAACTTCACCCAAAATGTGAGCAGCTGATGCTGAAACAGGCTGAACAGTGGAAAGAAAGAAAGAAAATTTGAGAGATGCTTCCAGAACAAGCATCCTTTCTTTCTTTTCCCATTAGCTCCTTAATGCAGAACCCCACACAACAGTTGCAATGGCCAGTTCCCCAAACATGCTCGTACATAACATGGGTGGGCTTTACATTCCAGTTTTTGTTGGCTCTAAGTTCTGATCACAAGAGGGCAGCAATTCAAAAACTATTAAAGGACAGTCTCCTTTTTCTCCCCATTTTTAATAGCTGTCTTTTCACTGAATGTCACTGTTGCCTGGGAAGCAACTGAAGAGGAAGAATTGTAGCCCTTCTCAATTTCAAGCCTTAGTAAGCACAGAACCCAGTTATTGTACTGAAAAAGTAACAGCACTGTTACAACTGCTAAAAGTATACATAGTGGCACACATGGTCCAACCCTCCGACATTTCAGGATTAGTTCTTGGTTTGAGTTTGGTGTTGGTTTTTTTTCTTCCTTTTTTTTTCTTTTATTTTTTTTTAATTATGCAACTAAACCTGTTCCTCTCCAGTAAAGGAAAACCAATTGATCAAACTAAAGTTTACTTTGCATTTTCACACGTAAAATTAGAAAGCCACGGAGAATATGCTGCTGCAAAAACCACTGGTGTTCCTGGGTGTGCCTTCACCCACCATACTGTATGCAGATAAAGATCTCTGCAAGGACTGAAAACAAGCACCAGGGATATGCTGAGCTTAACAAGGCTCTCAGGTCTGAAAAGGAAGAAGCTGAAGCCTCTGGTAAATACACAACTATGGTGTCAGCAAGACAGTGACAAACATTCAGAGAGACCCCTGTGAGGATGATTTTCAGGTAAACAATAAACGGTGCAAGCAAATTACCTCCACATCTGCAGATTTTAGCAGGAGGTCTCTAAGTGGACTGTAATAGTCTGAGGAAAAAACATGATCCTCAGTGTAAACCACATTTAACCTTAAGGAGCCAAGGTCATCAGGTTTCAGTGACTTGTTACCATTATCTCTGGGCTGCAGGAAGTACCTGATATGCAAAAAATAAGACAAAGTTTGTGCTGAAACACGAGATGATCTCAGGCTACACACGACCCTATATAAAATGCCTAGATACACATAATATTTATATATGTATCCAGTTCTCAAGAGTTCTGAATCACTTTTTAATTCAGTTTGGCAGTTTATTTTGCACCAATGCAACATGGGAAGTTTTGATCATAAAGATTTATGTAGATATGATTAAAAACCCACATACTAAAACTATGGCACTGCTGATGAACTGCAGTAAATAATATCATAAAGCAAATGTATTTGAACTCCCACATGCAATACAGAGGCAGACTGAAATCTCTAATCACATTATCAAAACTTCTTGTTCTTACATTTGCTAAGATTACTTTGGCTTGCTTACAAAAAAGATACAAATTAAATCCATTTAAACTTTATCACATAGCAGTAATTACTCTTAAGTCTTCACAGCACACATATGTTTCTACTTATTCTCCAGAAGTAAAATGTCAAATACCATGCTTCATAAGAACTAGACTGTCGGAGAAATTTCAAAGGGAGTCTCAGTTCTCCTAGAAACTCATCTCCAAACTTCAAGTTACTGGCATTCCAAAGATCAACTCTGTAACGAAAACAAATAATTTTAAAAGATCCATTAATAAAATTAAAAATTGAAAACAAATAGTCACAACCTTGTCTTCAATTTTGTTGTTTACTTCTCCTCAAGCCTATGAGTTAGAAAGGCTTGCAACTGTACCGCAATGGTTTTCAAACAGCAAGGAGAGAACTTTACCTTACATTTCTGGAGCTTTGCAATTCACCTCCATGAAACAGCAGTGCAAAAAGTATCTAGACCGTGCTTCCCTCATCTGCACTGTTTCCACTGTCCATACTGATAAAGATTCGGGGGGATGTTTGGCTATCTCAGATAACAGAAGAACACAGGTGAAATGGACACCAGGGGAAAAAGGTGTAGAGATATTTAGGGACTCCATACTGTCAGTCCCAGCCTAATTCAGGATTACTAGCAGCTAAGCAGCAGCTTTACAGAGTGAGGCTGAATGTCTACACAGTCCTTCCCAGTGCTGGAGCTCCTGGGAAGACTGTGTCAAGCTTACAAATTTATTGCGCCTGAACTGTTTCTGTAGAGATTTACCTCATGACAGTTTCACCACTGTATAAATCAGTGTATTGACTGGAGCCTACACAATTTTTGGCACTCAGTCCCTCACATTTGGGAAGCCCTGATATGTATCTCTCGATGATACTTCCTTCCCTTTCACTTGCTCTTTAACATTAGGATGTAAAACCAAGATTCAAAGTAGAGGTACTGGTGTGTAACCTTGCATTCCTAGAAAAATGCCACAATACCCACCTCGTAGCAAGGGTTTCAAACTCCAGGGTAGTTGTTGCTGTACATATTTTAAGGTTTCCTCTGAGAAGGATTTTTATTTTAAAAACAAGCTCAGCTGAGAATTTTGCAGCTAAGTGACAGTCTGAAACGGGCCTTAAGCTTTGGGGAAAAAATATATATATGGGAAAAATACAGGTTTTCAAATAACGAAGATTTTTAGAAGAGCAACTCTAATTTGGATAAGGTGCAAAGTCATTCAGTTATGGATGTATTTACATAAGCTTTCTAGTCTCAAGCAAGTCATGGTAGGCTTGTCAAGGAACGGATGATGACAGTCCTGCTAAAGGCTTATCTGACCTTACACAAGTGCAGAGGATGTCACTTTTAAATCCTCTGAGCCTTGTATCTCTCAGCAGCACCTCATGCACCAAGTTTCATACAGCAGGCATACCATAGCTCACACTGTGTACCTGCTGAGTTAAGTTCTTCAGACTCTGATATTTTAACAGTATTTCTTCAGGGCAAGAATTCCCCAAAAGGAAAAAACTTCTTCAAAAAATTCAACCTCCTCTCCACTTTCTCCCTGTTTGGTTACTATCTTGCTAACTAATTCAGATGGCTAAAAGCAGCTTCAGGAGAGGAATCTTTTGAGAAGTTTATTTACACAGAGTCAAACTAATATTTACCAAGTATTTACAGGCTACTTGTTTATTTACAGGCCATTGCTTTACCCAAATTCTTTCAAGATGCCTGCTGGCAATAGCACTTTCAAACAAACAACCAAAGGGCGCTCCCCCACAGCAACTTGTTACGGGGTGGTGGGGGGAAATCAATGCAAAGGTTCTGTAAGAGAGGAATTAATAACTTAAAAGTAGATCTCGCACTACACAGTAAGCAAAGCAGGCATGCAAATTCTGAAATTGTTTTGTGTGCTTGGAGTACAAAGCATAAGCAGCATTTAAAAAACCACAACACATAGATCTCAGAATCTAAAAAGATTACTGTTTCCCAAGATTTTTAGAAGGCAAAATTATGGCAAGTGTTAATCTAAAGCTGTTCAGATTGTAGTCACAGAAAGAAAGAAACAGCAGAGAGGGGGAGGAGAAACAATGAATTTCACCAGAACATCTGGTCCCTGAGTGCTGATATGCCGGCCTGCAACTTCCTACACCCACTCAAAAAGCAAAACTTTCATAGCTTCAGAGAAAATCCATGAGAGACTAAGGCTCCTCTGTACCCTGTGGAATGGTATTTTCTCAGGAGAGGAAAAGTAAACAAACCCCCAAACCCATAAATTGTATGATCCCTTCAGAGGGCATGGGGGCAACCTAACTCTGACTAAACAGACTGGAGGAAGTGAGCGGGGGTGGAAGGGGAACCTGAAATGGAAACAAAAACACACTGTCCTAGAGGGGACAAAACCTCTGAGCAAAGAGTTTGCCCAACCAAGACTAACACTTTATCTGCTTTTGTCTATTATTTAAGTGCTTAATCTTTTCCCAACTATTTTGTAAGCCTCCTCACAAACTATTCATCTTTATCACACTGTGATGTGTTGGTTTGAAGGAATTAAAGACACTTATAAGCTCAGCTTCACATAAATTATCATTGCAGACAGCCATTTGTCCAGAAAATGTACTAAGTAAAACAACTGTATAATTCCATTTAGGCTGATAGTACAAGATAAGAATTCACTGAAATATTAAGCAATGGGTAACCACTGTCCAGCAATGTGTAGGGTTCCATTCTAGAATCGCAAAACTATCAGAGAATCCTAGCTTTCATTTAAAACCAGTGCATGGCTGGGCATCACGGATAGAATGACCAGACCAGGACTTCCAAGACACTGTTCAGTTGCCCACTCTGTCACATCCTTCCCCATGGATATGGGACATGTTACTTCATACTTGTCTTCACCATGCAAATGTTTGCAGAAATACAGTCTGGTGCTGGGACTGGGTCACCTGCTGTGCTGCCAACACCAACACCACCAAAGCAGCATGGCACTGAACCCGGGCCTTTGCTCTCCCCTGTCCATTAGCTGAAACCAGCTACCTTTACACTGCCTGACACAGACGTTCTCACAGAAACAGCAGAGCTCTCGTCTCCCTTGTGTATGAATGGTTTCCCTTTCCTGCCTCACAAAGCCATGGAAACACAAATCCATTTGATGACCTTGTAGCGCTGTGACACACTAGCAAGCTGCATGAACCGGCAGCGGACTGTCAGATTAGAACAGCCCTCATCCATCCCTTTGTGAGCACAGATGCGTCTTGCTTGCTGGGAGTAAATACTGATCCCCCCTTCCTGGTCTCCCCTCCTTGCCTTACAGCCAACTGTGCTGCTGAAGGCAATGTTTGGGGAGATAAGCCTTGACCACCCTCCTAGTGGGAATTCCTGGGGAGGGAGAGGTTGTCACCATTCTCCTTCCATCTTTCTTCCTCCAAATCCTAGTGTAAAGGAGATGGGAATTTCTCACCACCTGATGCAGGTAGAACAGGCTGCAGTGCATCCAGATCAGTCTCTAACTGTATGTGATGCTATGACGCATGTGATACCTTCAGGTTTTGCACCTCCTATTGTTTCCTGTCCATTCTTTCTATTCACTTGTCGTCACAGACACAGTTGACAGGCCCCAGCAGGTCCTAAAATAGCACTAAGTGGGTGGCAGGGGGTCGGGTGGGGTTGTTTTGTTTTTGAAATCAGAGTTGCCTCTTTCCTGTGCAGTGGATTTCACATGTATCCTACCCAGCCCTGCAAGAAGGGGTTAAAGTCTGTCAGGCAAAAGAGAAAAGAAACTGCCTCTGCCCCAGAGAAACTCTGAGCTCAAGAGTTTCCTTTCAGGGAAGAAGGACCTTATATGGGTTGCTAAAATTAAGTGATAAAAGAAAAACAGACCCTTTAACGAGAACATCACAGAGCTTCTGGGCTCTCTTGGGAAACTGAGGGAAGAAAGCGGAGCCCAGACATAAAAGGCTGTGCTTAATGACAACTGCACATCAGTCTACACACAGTGTATATAGGATACCAAGGAAAATAATGAAGATTTCTCCTGCTGAGCAACTGTCACACATCTGCATAAATCTACAGGTCAGGGAAAGTAAAGGAGCATACAGATACAGCAACAAAGACTCATCTTGATTTATGAACATTAAAACCATGCTTGCCACTTCGAAAACTAAGTCTACTACAAAGTTACACAACTTTGGAAGACAAGTGTATTAATACAAAGTGGTTTATGTTACCTAATCTCCATTTTGTCAACTTCATCAACATCTTCAATATCAAAATGGGATTTCTTGTTGCAGCTACTGGGTCTTGTAACCTAATAAAAAGGAGAAAACTTTAACAAATTGATCTAAAAGCATTCCTATCTTACTTGTACAAAGCCCTGGAAGATCACAGTCTTATACTACCAGCAGTAGCTTCAGTCCTGATTCTGAAAACATTCAGGTATGTGAATAAACATGTTGACTAAACAGACTCCTCACTATACAAAAGTGGTGATTACACAATCATAACCAAGAGTAACTAGATACTCCATAATTTCTTTACAGAGAAAGGATGTCTTTAATATTATTACAGTACTTTGAGTTTACATTGACCCCCCAAAAAAAAAAATCACAGAAAGGAATACCGCTTTTATAATCCATCTAGGGAAATAAAAGGGCAATTAATAATTGAGTTTTAAATACAGCTGTACAACAGATGTCCTGAGGCACTCTGAAGAGGGGAGAACAAAACCAAACCACCCTTAAAAACATTTTAGAGTGGATTTAAATAAAAATGGGAAGTTCTGCCTGTCCTGATATCCTGGAAGGCAATTTACCATGCTCATACAAAATGCGTCAAGCAGATCAACTGCCCAAGAGATGCTAGCCTGTGTTATGTATATCAGAATATGGAACCAGATGCACAGTTCACCAACCATATTTGCAAGACAGATAAAATGGCAAAGCCCAGGCAGAAAATAACAGGAAGACAGCTGTAAGTGTAGAGCATTAGCAAAAAAAGTTTTTGTGCAAACATTTCTTAAAATCGGTTTTCTAGTGTGATTATAAAAAGACTTTGATGGCTGTATTTTTGCATAGTGTGTCAGAAACTTGAGAAAAAGGCTACCCCACCCAGCTGAAACCACAGCAGGAACTGATCAAATGCAAGTGTGTATGATGTGTGGGTTCAGCTCTTGGTTGCACACAGAAGCTGAACTTTATTGTAGGTTTAAATAGGCTTGTGGCTTAATACTTCCCACTCACAAAAACTGGCTCTTATTGTAAACTTGACTTTTTGGTTTTATATTGTACATCAAACGAAGATGGTACAAACAAGGGAGGCAAAGACAGATAGAGCTGCACAAGTAGAGAGGAACCAGAAAAGAACTCAAAGCCTTTTTTGAGTGTGTATGTATGAGGCAGACACCATTTTCAAGGTGATACATAAAAGCTAAAAGGTACTAGAAGCACTGGGGCCAAACGCTCTGGGCTGTAACTGAATCAAATGCCACTGCAAGCCCAAGAGTACGGAGGATTTAAATACAGCCTACAACTTCAGCAGCTCAGCACAATTTTCTCACCCTACCCTTGCAACCATTTTCCCTGTGGCTTCAACAAATTATCCTACAGAACTGCAAATGACATTTTGTACTACCATTGTGAAGCTAACGGTGTGATTTTTAGTAAGGACGCAAACTTCCGTTTGACTGTTTGTAACATGAGTTGTTCAAAAAAGTTATAGCATAGGTGTTACTTATGGCACATCGCTTTTAAGTAAACAGTTTTCTGAAATTTTGCTGGAGTCTCCACGTACAAGGTCCCGTTCACCTGTACGACTGCTTAATATGCAGCTTAATACAGCTCAAGAGTGATATTCTTAACAAGATAGCTGTATGAGGTCCATCTATTCCAAGGTTGAAACCAGAGAGAAAGGAACTCCCAGTCCACAGTGCTGCCATGTACCATTTTACAACAAAGGGGCCACAACTCTGCCGTGCTGGTCCCTTTCTTTAGGCAAAGCTGGCAAACCGTTTATCAGCTGCTCAGTTTTTGTCAGCACACGTAGGTTTGCAAACAGGTCCCCAGCACTACCTCGTTTGGTTCCTGTAAGAGGGGCATTTTCCTGTAGCTGCATATAGAACTCCGAACTTGCACAGCACCCTGCAGCTGGAGTGGTGGCGAAAACGGCTCCTAACCATCAGGTGCAAGTTTCGCTCACAGCACCCTTTAAATAAGCCCTTCGATATCCCAAACCAATGCTGAGCTATTTTCCATTTAGAAAACTAAATCTATGCGACTTTTTGGTTGCAGTAAGGGAAGCACCCTTCCACTGCCTTTGACAGATCAGCTTCTTCCTTGGAGGCAACCGCTGTGCTAGCAGACTGAAGGAAAGCTGATGAAGCTGTTTGGAAGCAGTAAGTGACACCGCTGTCAACAGCATGGATCTGTGCGGCTCCACAGGAATCGGAGCACTCCGTTCGTGTGCACCAGCCACATCTCTGCCCGTGTCTCATTAGCAAACGTGCTTCCCAGTCACAGCAGTTCCACTGAACCTTGTTCCTTGGAGACATTTAGCCTGATATGTACTAACTACTCTCAAAATGACATAAATCTATGATGACTCTGTCTGCACTAAGGGTATGTTTATGTTTCAGAGTTCTGGCTGATTCAGACATTTCCCAAGCTCTGTTCTTACCCACCCAAAAGCCATTTTGCTCTGAGTTAGCAGAACAACTGGGGCATGAGCTTGAGTTCAGGTTTTGCTTCTGCTGATACTTGTGTGCAACCCAGCTCTCAGCATAAATGCAAGCTACGCGAGCCTCCAGTCCCCTCCACAACTCCAGCTGGAAGATGCTTTCTGTTTCTCTCCTTCCTCTCCTGATACGGCACCATCTGCCAAGTTTGGTGTTTAAATACGAAACGTTCACTGTTTCTGCAGCACACAGAAGGCTGAGGAATCAGACAGGTGAAGTTTCACGGTTTACAGGCTGAAATCCCGGATTAAATCTCGTTAAAAAGCTCCCGCTGTCAGATGCCTCCAGAACTGCCTATGTTAAGAACAAGGAAGCCCATTTTAGTTTATTTATATATAGCATTGCTCTTGTGTCACTGCCAAAGGCTGCAGCTCTGGGTCAGGTCACAGACTGAAATCCCGAGCAGCCCTGAGCGAACACACAGACACCTCCGTGCCATGGGATCTGCCCCCACCAACCATGCCCCTGCAGCACCCCCACAGTCTCACGGAGTCAGGCAAGCAGGCACGAAGGCTCTCTGCTAGCTAAAGTTAAGCCTGCAGTGAAGTTATACCCTAGGAAGAGATGTATTGGGTTACCAGAAGAAAGATTACCTTAGATAGCTATCCCAGCCAACCCTCAGGGTGCCCAGCCCTTTGGGCAGTGAGGAAGTGCTCCTGCCAATGAAGAACTTGCTATATCTGCTCCTCAGATCCATGACATCAACAAGAGTATGCTTCTGCTGGTATGACCGATTTTAGATTAGTTGGTACAACTGTCAGCTTCTGGACAATGATGGTGGTTTGTAGAAGGAGGGGGAAGACAGCAATAAGTCCCTCACTGGCACTGCCAAGAGCAATATTTGCACTTCAGATCTGCACAGCGCAATGGTGACTGTTTGGCTCCCCTCTCTCCAGCTCTCCTTCCTGATGTGGCCGCCTGTGCCCCTGAGCTGATCTGGGAAACCACATCTCCAGCTGCCACCCCTATGCCAGGAACAACTTCTAATATAAATGTGACCTGAATGATGTGAACCGTGTGGGCAGAAAGGGCTTTTCAACAATTTGCCAACTGCATTGTACTACTCCGGCTTTTCATGAACTTCCTTATGCCAGATTATCATTATACCATTCTTGAGGTATCTATTGAAATAGAACAGTTAAGTGTAGTTGTGACTAAGAGGTTCAAGAGGAAAAAAAAGAAGATACACATAGTTTAGAAGACAGAATGAAAAGTTCCAAGAGGTACCCAAATTATAAACACATGCACATATATGTATGGACACACCACAATTACAGCTACTCTTGCCAGAAAGAACCAAAATGAGCACTTTCATGGAAGTTATACCTTGTCTCAACTGGACTTGTTGAAAATTCTCTGTAATAAGTAAAGCAGCAGAGGTTTCACCCACTTGGAGGAAATGCACTGGTATTGCAGCAGACTGGTAGGCAGCCAGAATATCCAGTTTAAATGTATTTTTCCTCTACAGTTTTCAGCATTCCTAGTAGAAAACCTTACTCCCATTGACTGGGAAAGACAGGGTGGAGCAGCTATAAAACCACCAGCTAAAAAAAAAATGTATTTTTTTAAATCCCATTTTTAAGTGGCCTTTTTCAAAACTTCTGGGGTGAGTCACGATGCAGTGTAAAGCCTGCTGCTCACAAGTGCCCACATTGAAGCTTTTCCTACATGGCACCTGAGCTGAAGCAACATACTGCTCCCTCAGCAAACAGTCTGATACTGGGTACTACTTTCCCCTGCACTGTGCTTTGAACCACTTTGCAAAGGAGACAGCTGGCGCAGCATGGAACAGGATGCTGTGCCAAGTGCCAACTATCTACAGTATAGTATTTCAGCTTATCACCCATTCCTTTGAAATACCAACCTCAAAATAAAACACTTCATCAAAATGTGGATTGTTGGTCTTCTTTTTAACTTTCGTCTTTTTGGCTTCCGATCTGAATTAAGGAAAGAAATAAAAAGGTAAGAAACAATGTTAGCAGAAGTGTCATCTTAGAACAGAGCCACTGAGGAACAAATAGCCACCCAGTTGATTTATCTGATCAAACTGGAACACCATGTGGCTCCAGCACAGCAGGCACACACAAGTCACACACACTCAAGAGATTCACTGCAAGCCTATTTCTCTAAAGTGGCAGTAATCACAGTTTATTATCCTCTCAAACACAACTCCTTGAACCCTGATTCTGTCACATGCTTGATCCAGCAGAACGTTATATCCGTACAAGGCAACTGGCAAGAATGGAGCTCTGAGCAGCAACATTTGGGCGACAGCCTCAGTCTTGATGTGACTCAAAAACTCCTCATACCCTAAAAGCACAGGAGACAGGAAGACTGGCATAGCTATTTCTGTGTTTTATATTTTATAATCCTGGGCTGAGGAATCAATGAGTGCTTTTCAGTGGTGTTAAATCATGAAAAAACCCCTAGCAGTATTTTCTCAGCAAGAATAATTTTATTGCTGTATTACCACCCTTTTCCCTGCAGCCCAAACAGCACCTAGTTAATGTTACGATGTTGAACTATCACGAGCGGTGCCGAACAGAAACCTCTGAAATTTCGACTGCTCTGTAGCAACCAGAGCGGGCAAGAGGCCTGACACAGTTCGGTGCTGCCCACTCACCCTCCGCGGGCTGTGCCATCTGCCTGGGCCTGCCTGTCAGAACATCTGACTGCCTGGCGCTGGGCTGACGCCAGCCGCTGCGCTGCACGCAGGCCAGCCAGCAGCTGTTCGGTGACTTCCAAATGCTATGAACCTATGCTTGATTTGTTCTCGTTACCTACAAGCGAAGAGCCCTGCGTTGTGCCATGTCACCCATCTTCCCCTACGGCTCTGCGGTAGTAAGGCGGCATAGATAAAACAGACGCAGATGGAGAGGCACGTCAGCCATGTGGAAAACTGACCTACTAATCATTTCATCCCAGAATCTATCCCTCATTTCTCATGCAGCAAAGCTGCTTAGATAGCTTGTAATTTCTTCTATGAACCGGGGAATTCTATGTCCTCTTTTACAGAGGTCAGGTAAAGTTGGGTCTCATTCCCTGTGCTGCTATAGGCTTCCTGCGTGACTGCAATGGGCCAGCCCACCAGTATAGTGTTTTCCCATATATAATACAGGCCTAGAAACAGTTTTGGTCAGGAAGTCTGATGACTCTCTAGGTACAAACCACACAATAAACAGCAGCGCATTTGTTGATGTTTTTATGCTCGGTACTGCATAAATGCAGCAGAATAAAGCAGCTTTCCTACTCTAAAAGGAGACACATTGAAAAATCCAGGGGAGAATACTGTACGGATTAAGAATATCCCACTATTCCGAGGAAGAGCTGAGAGATAAGAGAGACTAATCGCCTCCAGGACGTAGGGCAGATTGCCTATTCCATCTCATCAGTCACACTTGTCAATCAGCTTCTTTACCAATAAGCCCATCTGGGAGGGGACTGGGAAGCGGAATGTAGAACAGGAGGCGATTAAGGCAAGCACAATTATTGAGCAATTACAAAGCAGTGGATGGGAATAAGCTGCATGCTGCTGGCTGGAGATAGGAGGTAAGCTTTCTCCCCACCAAAACCCAGATAGGAATAGGATGCAGCTATACTCTTTATTCTGAAGGGAAATGGGTTATCAGTTGTCATACATTACCCAGACTGGGGGGCAGAGGGAAGCAGATAAAGAAAGGTAACTTTGGATACCCAAGGACACAAGGGTTAGTCAAAAAGTCTCCTTACAGTTTCAGTAATAGCCACCCAGTACCATCTGAAACAAGTTACAGGCTTTAAAACATCAAAGCATACAGCTCAATTACACAGCTCATTAATGGAGATAAGGCACAACACACCTGGACAGAGATGAAGAACACAGACCAGTCTCAAAGACTCCTCTGCATGCAAGGTATTTGTCAAGAATGCACTTTATTTATAGTATTTTCAATAAATTTTTGTAAAACTTCATGAATAACCCGTGCTACTAAATCTGATTCTTTGAGGTCACAGAAGAGCTGTTTTGCTTCTAACACAGCACAGCCATAAAAGATGACTGTGAATAAGCAGAAACAAAAACAGTGACATCCAACAGCATGGGAAATTCTTAGGACAATTTCATCCCAAATTTTAAATGAAGATTATTATATGCAGAATCTCATAACTAAAACCTCTTTCCAAATGTTATCCATGCTATTACGTCCACATCTATCAAATTACAGGACTGAAACACCTAGGGATTTTGAAATACACATTAATTTGCCACACCTTGAAAGTGAAAATACTCTAAATATTCACATGAAAATGTGCATACGTTGCAAGATGTTGATGTATTCAGCTTCCTCTTCTGCCCCTGCTCAAAATTAGGCAATGAATTTGCTCAATAACTGGCCTCCAACTGTGAGGTGAGAATATGCACAAATTAAGCCTAACCACAAATTACGTACTTCAGGATATTCAAATTATTCAGACTGAAACAAGCCTCAAATGACTTACTCTAGTATAATTCAGTAGTTCATACATGCACTCATGAACACTTAACATATTCTAGTGGTGTCTAAATACTCCCATCTGTCCATCAGAGAATGCAGATTTCTAATAGACAAAGGAAACAGAAGCCACCCTTATGAAACGGAAGCTTTTGTTTGCGCAATACTTGCCTGGAGGGTCCTGCTAAGGTAACGGTGGCATAGGGATCGCATTGCCCGTTCACAATGGGCAGCCCTTGGCATTCTAGAACTCTAGAAAAGAAGAAAATGTAGACAAACAAATCAATGAAGTGGGAAGAGACCGGAGTGAAAATAAAAGCAATGCGTTTTCATCCTGCTCCCTTTTCACAATACTTGACACTAAGGAATTGAAATGTCACTAAGCACAAGCCTTTAATTTATACCTAAACTTGAAAACACATTTTGGTCTTAAATACTAACTTCAATGAGGTCAAAAATACTGTTAAATTACAGAGAAACCTTAACTTGAAGGATTCTTATTTTGCAAGCACAACAACTTAAGTTTCATGAAATAAAAGTCTGCTGTCAAGATGGGAGCTGTCAGCACTTGAAAATTCTGTGACAACTTATTCACCAAAAAAAAGTGCCAGAATTTACTTCTGTAACAAAAGATTGAAAAAACAGAGACAGATCCCAGCAGTAGAAAAGCAGTTTGTCAGAATCACATTCATGAAGGCCTCAGTGCTTTTGACAAAATTTGGCATGGGCTTATTTGAAAAGGTAGGTAACTACAGACCAGGAGACAGTATGACACAGCCACCTTTCTCCATAAAATTTGTAAAGAGCAAAACTGAGGAAATGCATTCAGCAGCTCTGCGCTGAAGAAGTCGAAGAGAAGCTGGAGGGACAAAACAGAAAAAACCTGGGTTTGCTGCAAGACATGGTGATAAATCTGCACTTTCGCACTCTCATTTCAACATGTCTTGGGGGGAAAAAAAAAAAAAAGGCAACACAACCCCCAAAACAGTTAAAAAGATGTTTCATGTTTCACAACCAAGGAGTGTAGCATCAGTTGGAAACAAAGGCAGACAAGCCAGTTACCAGGACTCTCCCTGCTGAAACAAATTCTGCTTCCAACAGGTAAGCCTGTTGGGCTGATGTATTTACACAATTATAACTGGAAAATTTAGGTGAAGACAAGCTCTGAAACTCTTTGGGCAGGTGAAATATCTTGCAATGTGAAATATCTTGCATACTTCTGGGTGCCCTAAAATCAGCAAGAAAAGTAATATCCATTTTACTGCTTCCAGTGACAGCAACTTTGATACAAAAACAAACAAACAAACAAAAACCAAAAAATAAACACGATAGAAAAAAATTCAGAAACAGATAGTGCTCCACAGTTTTATACACGAAGCAAGTTATTTGATAACATATGATGTGGACTTCAAATACAGTTTAACTACAGACCTATTACTTACTCTGCATAAAGAGAGTAAAAAAAAAATAATATCCTGCACCAATATAGGAACCATTTTTATAGCAGAGGATGCAGAGTATAGGTAGGTTCACAGAGTACACGAAGACTGATGATCAGACTGAGGGATCACATGCAGGGAGCTAAAGGGATGTATTACATTCATAGCTGGATTTTCACGCTTATGATCCTGCAGAATAAAGGCTAAGTAATTGGCTTAATACAGACAGCCCCCAATAATGCACTCACAAGCTTCTCATTTGCATAGCCTCTACATGCATGGAAAAGCATTCATTTATTGAACTGGGTGAGTCCTCATTGCTGACTCAGTGCAAAAGAGATTTATGTTCTGTGCTTTGGATACTCAAGTGAAATCACAGATCAAAACCACAGAGCAAGTTGGGAAAAACTTGGACTGCACAGGCACTGGGCTGCTTTTATTTCTGGACTTCTATTATTTCACTACAAATTTACCTTCCACACAGACAGAATTTACAAGCCTCCGAGATGCCTCGTTTAGCAGGTAGCTGATATTGCAGAGTGCTGCCACATGAACAACAAAACTCAAGCCACAAATTCTATCCCAGCACCAGCTGGAAAGGCAAGGTGCAAGCTCCAGTAACCCTCAACATCAAGCAACACACAACATATGCGATTTGGTTGTCTAAACGCACACATCTAGTGCCACTTGAGAGGACTTAACAGGTTCTTCCTCAGTCCCTTGCTGCTGCTGCTCCAGAAAGGCAGGAGGTACCCATGGAACACTTACATTTAAAATCTCCGTGCCTCTCAGGGGTCTCACAAATAGACTAGATGCCTGTTTTAAAGCAACCAAGTCCTACTACACATTCACTCAGCCCACCTTACAGAGGTGCAGAATAGGCTTTTTTTGCGTGTGTATTAATAAAAATATTCAACATCGCAAGAAAAATGCTGCTTTTTAAATTTTAAAAGGGCAGATGTGAACAGAAATAAGGCTTACGGGGAACTTCACGTTGTAGCCTTCTGGCAGAGTAGCCAGCAGTGCAGGAGGAAAAACCCATAAGCACCAGCAGAAAGCCTTTAAGAGGCAGGTCCAGCTTGATTTTCTTATGAGTAAAGGACAGACCACTTTCCTTCTAGTGGTCTTTGCACTAATCTTACTACATTCACAGCAGAAATACTTTGCCAGTGAACTACAGCATGACTGCTGATAATTCTTCCAGGAGGGTAGATGTGGTTTGAACACATTCCTGTTGGAACAGAACAACTGCACATCAAGCGTCAGCAACAACCCCCCCCACCTCTTCCACTGCTTCCTTAAGGCAGCCTGTAAGTCTCTTAAAATGAAATAGTAACTCAATGGCTTTATAGCAGTCAGCCCATTTTCTGCTGTTGATGAATGGCTCCCAAGCCAGCTCTCATCCATACAGGGAGAGCTATGTGAAATTTAAACACAGAAAAAGCATGTTCAGAGAGAGTATTATTCCTGTTTTAATAAAAGTAGTTTTTTCAAGAATATGCAGACAACAGAAGGTGATCCCAGACAGCAACCTCTACACTTGAGGACATGCAGAGTTTATAAATCACTCCACGACAAAATCAGAGATGAATATGAATGATGGAAAGTGTGAAGTTATCCACACAAGGAAATATGCACATATACACATATACGACGACAGGATCTATTCTAGTACTGCCACATCGAATAATTTTTTTACATTTTTTTGTGGATAGCCCTCTGTCGTTCTCACATCAGCCATCAGCAAGACTTTAAAAGACAAACAGTACCATTAGCTGATCGGAGAAAACACAGCAATGTAAATCAGTGGGCACTTGCATATTGAATTGTGTGTGCTCTACAAAGCATATGGAGAAGAACAACAAGATGAATTTTAATCGCTCGTGGCTCTCCCGGGTTTGTACTCTCCAGCTCAGAAAACAGAAGTTATCCATTCATGAACAGCTTACAAAATCATGAATGGTGTGAAGAACATTTCCTCACAAAATAAAAATTAGGGGGCACATAATGAAATTACCAGACTGCAGGTTTAAAATAAACAAAAAGGAAGTACTTTTTACACACAATATCTAATAAAATTGCAAAATGTATTGCCATGGGACATCACGGAGGCCAGAAGAACACATGGATTCAAACCAGGACTACACGAACTCATGAAGCGTAGGTCTGTAGGCAGCTATTAAAGCTTAATGGTCCAGAAACTTCCTTTAGCTCAGGAAAGCCCAAATTGCTGATCGGGAAGGGCGTAACACTGAAGCAATCATCCCATATTTGAAGTATCACTCACCAGCAAACATCAGAAACAGTACTAGGCTAGACTAGAGGGGCATTTAACACAGCAGGATAGTTTTTTATGTTCTCTGGGGAAAAAAGCAAAAACAAAACAAAAAAACCACACCGAAATACACAGATGTTCTCATACAGTCACGATGACTTAAGAGTAAGGCATTTCTTTGTGTGCATTTGGAATACAAAAAGCAAAAGCAACCTTGAAAAAACCAAAACGTGCGAAAACAGGAAACAGACTCCGACATAAACGATATCCCAAGCCTTTCAGGTAATTTAAAAGCAGTTATTGTTTAAGGACGTTGGAGAAAGAAGACAAAAGACTGAAGACTCAGGATTTTGAGGAAGGAAGGCTATGTCCGGAGAGAGGCTCATTCTGGTTCTTATATCTTACTGCGCATTGTGAGGAGAGACAATAAAATCCAACAAGGCACAGGTCTGGTTGACTCACTCTAGTATCCCCTCATTAGCTACAGGAAACTCAGATCCTAGAGCTGCTTTCGTTACGGCCACTTTCTTCAGCCATGGGCAAGTTGTTAGGTAAGTTAACACTCCTCCCAACCTGGTACCAAAATACAGGCTTTAATTGGCAAGCAGGAAAAGAGCTACAACAAGATGACAGCTATTCGGAGACACAAAAAAATGGAGCCTCGATTCTGCCACATGGATATCATATTATTAAGAGTGACAGTTCATATCTGGATTAGATGAAAAAACATATGGAAATAAATGTATAATAAAGGTATAATCTCAGGGAAGGGAGGTGAGGGGCCATGCTGGGAAGCACTGAACAGAGCCAGTAAACATGAAATGCCTTTGCTCTAATTACCTGTTGAATTAATAAAAATACCCGTCCTCGGATAAGGAAAAAACGCCTAGGCAATCAAGATTATTCAAGAATTACAAGTCAACTCATCAGGCCCCAGAGGAAGAATGTCTGGTGGCTGCTAGAACCTCTCTGCCCAACTGGTCCTTTCTGATTATGAGCTGCCTCAAGCCCAGCTGGGGCAGGGTGAGCCATCCCTCCCAGTTAGCCTGGCTGGGCTGGGCTAAGGTTAGTGCTGGGTCATATGGGAAAACTCTCAATGCAGCTGCCTCACTATATTTTGCTTGTGGTTTATAAAATTAACAGGTTTCAAGGAACAAGATATTTCAGTTTTCGATGTGGTTCATGACCGAACCTTCACAAGAGTAAATAAGCTACGGAAAATTCCCAGAGGGTAAAAAGAAAACCTCAAACCCAAACACACCATGAGCATGCCCTCTTGCCTTTAAATTACATGATTATAGAAGTTGAGAGGGAGGCAGATGGAGAAGGTTTCGAAAAAAGACAACGTTTTTTCAACAAAGACTAAGCAGCTCACATCTGACAGCTCAGGCGTTCCCTCTGCCTTGGGGCTGCCAACCAAGAGCTGGAGGCTGTAGTCTCTCAGAGAGCCCCTGCACAATCATACTCAAACCCAGGCTCAACACAGGCGAGCAACATCAGGATGATCCAAGCCTGTGGACGTTCCACACCCCTTCCTTGGAATCGGAACAATTATTTTAAAATTATAGGTTCTCTGATTAGTTCAGGATACACACGTGTCATCGGCGTCCTTGCACACCAGAATGGACAACCAACGCAAAAACAGACACTGAGAAAAGAAACCAGAAAGGATATGGCTGTTCTTAAAACATAGAATCACATTTACTGTTCTTTCAGACTAAATCACTTCCAGTGTACCTAGTCAGGCTCAGTTCTTCCCCCAGTTTCAATCTAGCGTAGGGAAGAGCACACTGTTCCCTTCCTCTTTTCTCAAATCAGAATGTTTTCTCACTGTGATTCCTCAACACCAAATAAATACATCTCCTTTTTCTACACAATCTTGCTTTCTATCACTGTACCTATTCCATGCGTTTTAATTGCTTTCATATACATACTGGGTTCCTGGGATCAATCTTAATGGTTGGCAAGTTTGCTGATGTATCACATCAACCTCCTGTTTCAAAGCAAGCCTCTACTTGCTCCACCTCTTTTTCGTTTCCTAATCTTGAGGTTGTGTCCCATCTCATATGCGTATTTTTTGGCTGTGTTTGGGTTCTTCTCTGCGTCATTTCAAAGACAAGAGACTTCCTCCTCCTTGCTTGCTCTAGCGATCTAATTATTACTTGAACACTCAGTACTTTGTGTGGTAAGCCTGACCAGACAGAGAAGTATCAAGTTAAAAGCAAACTTTGTGGCAGATTTGTCAGAACCATCATCACAACAATGCATCTTTGGCTTATGCTAAGTACTGGTTTGGTAAGGTACATTCCACAGCACTGGGTATGCGAGCCTCTCTGGATCTCTCTTTTTTTGTTTTCTGCTGACTACAGGATCATCTTTTAACATATGTACTATCCTGAGTATATTGCCTAGTGGGAGTAACGGAGCACCTCTGAATACTCTCCCTTTGTGAATGGTGTTCTCAGGGCACATAAAACAAACTATTAATCTTTAACTTCATAACAGAGTAGTCCAGTCCTTTTGCCTAGCCTGACAGTAAAGAAGTGGTGCTTCCCTTTTCCTTGCCACATCCAGCTCGTTCTTGAATGTCCTTTTCTTTCAGTACAGCCTTCCATCCACGACCCGAGCCCCTTACTCAGTCCCCGTGGTTTAAGAGGAACTTTGAGGTAATGCTGCACGACAGACTTCCTTGGCCAACCTCCTATCTGTGCTGGCACGTGGTAGCTGCTCTGTGACCAGTGAACTGACTTCTGTCTTCCACTGCAAGCAGGAGCTGTTCCCAGGCCTCCTTCTTATTCCCTTGGTCCGGCGCGTTTAGAGGGGCTCTTGTTCAGAGGGGCTTCGCCTGGATGGATCTGCATCCACCACTAGTAAGCGCAAAGGCACTACGCCTAGCTCAGAAATCCCCCAAATCATAAATTTCTGGTGGCCGGAAGAGTATATCACAGCATGCCTGCTCTCATAATTCTTCATCTCCTACTGAACATGTTGTGAGACAGCATCCTGGGTTTTGGTCTGACCAAATGTTATATCGGAACTGCTGCTAGTGCACCTTCAGACAAACGTTGCACGTCCTTGCCACTTCCACAAAGTAACCTGCTGGATCTTCATTCAGGACTTAACAAACACGCAACCCTTTTTTGCCAAGAGGCTGACCAAGCGACCTGTTTCTTCTGGAATAAGGCAAAAATTTTCTAAATATACTCAGTCCTGTTTTAAATTACACTCTGTCTCCACCAACCAAAGTACTAAGATAATTATGTCCCAACCTCCTCAAAGTTTCTTTACCAATCCATACTCTGACTCTGCTTTACCCCTGTCCCCAGGGAATAAGGAGGCCCGCACTGCTGCATCCATGTATTGAGTCACGCCTTTGTCCTCTGGATGAATATTTGAAGCCAAAGGATCATGCCTGCTCCAAATACGAGAACTCTAGTGAAAGACGATTTCAAAAGTACCTATTCCTTTACTTTTGGAAATGACCTCCTTGTATCAAAACAAAATTTCGTACTATTCTTCACACCTGCACGTTTTTTGCTCTGGGAACAGATCAGTTTCCTCTGGAAGTGGTTCTAACATAGTGGGAATTGTCCACAGTGGTGTGACCTTCACCTTATGCCCCTCTCAGACACAAAATGTTCCAGCACTGTGTAGTGTCCAGTGATCACTGACCATGCTTGGTAGAATGAAGCAGGGAAAGGATGGAAAAAATATCCAAGTGGATATCACCATACTGAACAAAATACATCCATGCTTGCTTTATCATCATTTTTCAAGCCATTTCCCCGCTACATTTTTTTCATCTCTCCAGGAAACCTGAAACCAGAGTCTTTATACAATCCTCAACCACACTGCTGCTCTCCAATCTATCCTTCCACCTCTTTTACTGTCCTTCCAGGAAAACCTCTCTCCTTTAGGAACCCCAGTGTACCCTGTCTTCTTTGGATGATGCCCTCTTTTCCTCCTTTTTTAAATTTTTTTTTTTTTTTTTTTTGAGGTGGGGCATGGAACAAACACGTTCTGGCTTACAAATAGGAAAACCCTTCACCATCTCCTTAACCTCCGAGAGGATTAATGTTTAACTGGAGGTACTTTTCCCCTTCACATGACAATTCACTTTGCCACAAAGATCTGTGGGCCTAAATGAAATCCTGCCCCACTCAAACAAACAGCACAGCTTTACTTAGGGCCAGCATTTCACTCAAGGTATATTCCCTTAAAATAAAGGCTGTACAGCATTCGATGTGTTGCCTCTGAAATATCTCTATATGAGGTACATTATACACTCAAAACCACCCCCATTTCAGCTTCCAAAATCTGGATAGAGCTTATGCAGATCAGAGGAACAGGCTGTGCAGGCAACTATTTCGATTTTTCTCTTCAAGATACCCTCCAAAGCCTCCACACCAAAAGCACAACAGAAACCTCGAAACTCTGAGATTACAGCTGCAATCCCACATAAGTTCTGCCTTTTTTTTTTTCCCCATTCCCAGTTGAGTTTAGAAGAGTTCCAGTCCAGCAAAACATTTAAACATGTTCCTAAACTTGCGTTATCCTGAACAGAGGCTCCTTCCCGAGCTGAAGTACAGCAGGTTTTGCAGCCTCACACAGATCCAGATTAGCTTTTGGTCTTCACTGGAACGCTCTGTATGTGCCACATTTCTGTCACACACACACAATTCTTGCTAACATAAGGCCACTAACAGTGATTTCTTTTGGATAGAGCAAAGGAAGAGGAACTGACTAGTAATGTTCGGTTTTGAGCAACAGTTTCTTCCCCAGGTATTTACTGAACACACTTTATAGCAAAACAGGAACAAACATTCATACAAACCCAACCAATAATATACAGAAAGCAAATGAAAGCTAATCAGCACAACCTCTGCTTCCCCAATCTAAACCAAATAATATTAGAGATACCACACTAAAGCTACAGGCAATGCAAAAAAACGCATTGAATAAATATAAGGAAGAAATACTGTCAATACATATGCATCCCTAAAACCACTATCACTTCAAATAAACTGCAAAATTTTCTCATGTCAGTAGACATCTAAACATTTCTTAATGGTTTAAAAATCACACGGACTTTTTTCTGCTATATGGGAGCTGTCCTCCCTGCTACAGTTCAAAACATCCAATTTGCTTCCCAATAACAGCTCTAGAAAGACTTTTAAAACCACACATTTAGAGAGCACCATCTGTACTCCATTCTAAATAAAGAGAACGGACTAAAAAGTGGGCGTCAGCCATCCTGTTCTCACAGGACAAGGAGCTAATCCATTAGCAGTTAAGCCAGTTGATGAGTCAATTACAGAAGAGTTGCAAGCTTCCTAAAAACCACTTCAGAAAAGTTTTAAGTTAGGTTAATGTAAAAAATGGTTAAATTATCTGTGACATTGCCCTGAGGCCTTGAACAAAGACACACGCTTGCTGAAATTTTGAACTGAACTGATTTAGTGACTATTACTGGCACTGACATCATTTCCTCCTGCCTTGGTCTCAGACTCACAACCCCAGTTATTAACAAGGAGCGATAGCTGAACAATGGGAGAGTAAAGCAGAACGGTAAGTAAGGAGAAGGAATTATTTCCAGCACAATTTGATTTTCAGAGGAGACAGAAGACTCAAACACAAGTTGCAGCAGAGCAAGAAGTATGCAAAAATTATAAGGGAAGAGCAACGGGAAAGAAGAGGTACAAACAGGAAAGGATAAATTTGCTTCATGACAGAGCTATACTGATTCTTGTAAGGAAAGTGGAGAAATTTGTATTTGATGTAATATGGTAGGAAGCTAAGGAATGGGTCAACATAGGAAGGCAGTTGCAGATGCATTCGTGTTAAAGCAGCATGGTGAAGAATGTAAGAGGAACGAAGCACAAAATGACAACAATTACAATATACAACAAATGATTATAGCCTAGACAAGTGCTTTATCTGAGCTGAGCGTGGCCTGTGGCAATATTAAATGGAAGCAATGAGATACGGTCTGTACAGGCAGATACGGAGAGAAAGATGAACCAAGACCAAAAGTCAGCTTGAGAGTCAGACACAGAAAGGCTGCTATGGCTACATAATAAATTCAGCCAGCGACGCTAAAAACTTCCATGTTGTTTTTCTTTGCTTGGAAACGTAGGTTGGTTTCAAGAAGAAGCACAGTGTGCTATATGGGATGTACAGAGTTTGTGAAAAGCAAACTGCAACAATCTCTGACCTGAGGTCTGTCTGACTTTAACCTGCTCCCAGGAAGGAGCTGCTGACATGCAGCTCAATCCCACCTCTCAGGCAGTGCCTGCATGTCACTGTACAGGCACAAACACATCAGCAAACAAAAATCAGCGGCATGAGCATGTCCTGACTTTTCTCCTCTGACAGCCAGCAGGGTCCAGAAGCATTTACAACTACTAGATAGATTGATAACCATACAGAATCACAGAATGTTAGGGACTGCAAGGGACCTCAAAAGATCATCCAGTCCAATCCCGCTGCCGGAGCAGGACACCTAGGTGAGGTTACACGGGAAGGTGTCCAGGCGGGTTTTGAATGTCTCCAGAGAAGGAGACTCCACAACCTCCCTGGGCAGCCTGTTCCAGTGCTCTGGCACCCTCACTGTGAAGAAGTTTCTTCTCAAATTTAAGTGGAACCTCTTGTGTTCCAGCTTGAACACATCACCCCTTGTCTTACCATTGGTTGTCACCAAGAAGAGCCTGGCTCTATCCTCATGACACTCACCCTTTACATATTTCTAAACATTAATGAGGTCACCCCTCAGTCTCCTC
>VWYH01008237.1:62169-133742 GCA_013399365.1 Pampusana beccarii
TCCTTCAGCCAGTTCACAGTCCACCTCACTGCCTGATCATCCAGTCCACACTTGCTCAGTTTAGCAGTGAGGATGCTGTGGAAGACCGTGTCAAATGCTTTACTGAAGTCAAGACAGACCACAACTACTGCTCTGCCATCATCTATCCACCTCATTATGTCTTCACAAAAGGCTATGAGGTTGGTCAAGCACGACTTCCCCTTGGTGAAGCTATGTTGACTGCCCCTAATGACCCTCTTATCCTTGATATGCCTTGAGATGGCACCAAGGATAAGTTGTTCCATCACCTTTCCAGGGATGGAGGTGAGGCTGACCGGTCTATAGTTACCTGGGTCCTCTTTCTTACCCTTTTTGAAAACTGGAGTGACATTTGCTTTCCTCCAGGCCTCAGGCACCTCTCCCATTTCCCAAGACTTGGCAAAGATGATGGAGAGTGGTCCAGCAATGACCTCAGCCAGGTCCCTCAGCACCCACAGGTGCATCCCATCTGGACTCATGGATTTATGGATGTTCAGATTGCTTAATTGCTATGACAAGAAGGAAGACAAAATGAAGAAGCTAGTTTTGGAATGACTGAAATTCAGCCCAAAGATGGAGTGTGATACTTGGCAAGGCAAAAGTTATCAAGAAATCACCCAAAGAAAAAGTTTTTGAGCCTACCGGCAGGGATCTGATTATCAAGTAAGCAAAAATATAAGAGGAAAGACTAAAACCAGAAGCTTTAAAAGAACTTAGGACAGAGTGAAGGAAATGAGGCATCTTGGGGCAGGAGGAAGGTAGGGGGCGGCGTTCAACTTTAAGAAACAAACCAGCAAAACAGAAGCAGCATGTTCTTAACTTTCCTGAGGGCTTCCTACCTAGCTGGTGAATAAAGGTTTCCTCCAAAGTGCTGAGTATAGCCAAGCCAAACAACTAGCCCAGGCCGGTCATAGACAGCAATAATTTAAATAAAAATTTGGACATGCTGGTAAGCAATCTGAACAACTGGGAGAGCATGAAGTACAGCAGATGGGAAGAAAGCAACCAAATCTCATGCTGCAACATACTGGAACCACAGGGCATAGTAACCCCAAATTCTCGGGCCAAGTGAATGCATCAGATGAGAGTCTGGATCAAATCTCAACAACTTTTGGGTGACGGGGGGGGGCATTCAGGAAGGGAATGAGATGGTTTGACAAGAGTTGTGGGACAAACAGAATGAAAACCCAGCCAGCTTCTTCTCATCCCTACCCAGTTCAAATATAATTATTTATCTAATAAAAGTCCTTGAAGACTCTTTCACATAGATTCTCACATTTCATATTTAATTAGATGTATTCTAGTGGTAAATACACCTTTCTAAATGGAAAAAAAATAGCTCATGGTTTAGAAAGAAAATAAGTAATTATTTGTGGACCTAAAAAACCAATCAAAGGTGCCTTCAAACACTACATGGAGGCTACAACCTTCTGTATTGGGCATGCCTTGGCACACCTGAGGTGGGTAGTACTTTTAACGCTTTAAAAACACAACTTGAAACAGAACAACTTCTGATTAGATTTATGTGAATAATCAGACAATCTGGGATCTTGATTAACAATACTTATTATTAAAGGGCAGTGATCTTTCATATACATGAGACGCTTTCATTAAGGAATTCAAATTAAGCTGATTCATCACTGCTACTGAAAAATTACAGCAGTTAAGCTGCCAACTGAGTCCCAAAGTAATGCTGAGGCATTAAATTCATTTTGATAAGAGAACTGGGCTAAGGTTACACAAATTGTGTCACAGCTAACATGTAAGTGCTCTCTGTAGAATTAAAGAAATAATATTAATAACTTGATGCTGTCAAGATTTACATAACTAAAAAGATGTTAACATAATCTCATCGTGATTACAGATAATGCAGTAATCAAGCAGGGAAGGTAAAAAAAATTACACAGCATCAGGTATTTAACAGTAAAATCAAGGCATTATGTTCTCAAAAATTAAGTTTTATTAAAAAACAAAGTACAGAAATGTTCACATCAGCACTCAGATAGACCAAGTTTGTGAAAGACAGGAAGCAGAACTGTGGAGTCTTCTTTAGTTATCCAAATAGCAACATATATATCAGGCTTGTTAAGTTTCATTTGCCTAAATTTTTTACACTAAGGCACATAGAGTTATTTATTTTAAGTAGTACAAACACCATAGGCATCAAAAAGCATGTTTCTGTAATACAGTTTCCCACAAAATTAACTGAAAAATCCTCCTCAACACCTCTGACTTTGTGAGAGGAGAGATCAAGAAAGATTTATAAACCATTCATGTAAAAAACAGCTGCCACAGGACGGTGACTTGCCCACTTCGCATTGTTCCTCTGGTCCTACAAGGCCACTTACTTCACTGTGACACTTGTTTATGTTAAAATCACTGAGGTGGGTACTGAAACATCTCACATGTAAGGCGGTACACATGCAGCTTTTCAGAGCTACTGTTAACGCTTTCATTGATCAATTGCTCTTCGTTCTTATCAGTAGCGGATATACTGTTGTGGCTGTTGGTGCCCTCAGCTCTTGCTAGAGTCCCTCCCTTACAAGTTTTAGCCAAGGGACCGTCTCTCCTGGAGACGGGCTACAGTGTTGTGTGCCTAGAGGATCGCACTGTGAATATAATCCAGAAACTGCAGGATGTTTTGGCACCATTCTGTGGACACACCAAAAAAAGTGGGGCCTGCAGACAAAACCTTCCATTAGCAGTGAAACCCTCTTAATAAAGTATCATCCACTGCAATATTACAACTGTAAAGCACCAGACTCGTAAGACTCTCCACACTTTTTAAGCCACTGGGAAAATACTCACATGCAATGATCCTGCCTGATGCTTTGTCCTCTGAAAACATACAGACATATTGTCTTACAGGCAGTGTTTCAGAAAAAAAAAAAAAAAAAGAGGAAAAAAAAAAAAAAAAAGAGGAAAAAAAAAAAAAAAAAGAGGAAAAAAAAAAAAAAAAAGAGGAAAAAAAAAAAAAAAAAGAGGAAAAAAAAAAAAAAAAAGAGGAAAAAAAAAAAAAAAAAGAAAAAAGAAAAAAAAAGGAAAAGGAAAAAAAATTTAGACTTTTCTGAGTGATGGCCTACTACTGAGTCACCACAGAGCAGCACCCAGAAGGTACCTGGAGAGGAAGGCACAGGCTTTTAATGGAAGACAAAATATCTCGGCCAGTTGGATGTGATAAAGCACCAGGTGAGATTTCCTGCACAGAGCACATCAGAACAGTAAACCTGGTACCCTACCAGCAGCAAAACATCACACGTACTGTGAACAGTTTCTGCTGGCACCCGATCCCATTTTACTTTCTACCCTGAAAGGTCAGTCATGTCTTCGGTTCAGCTAAAATTTATGATACCTCACCCCAAGAAGGCTCTGCTTCACCAAGTGGTGGTTATACTGTTGTTTGTACAGTACGGAGATCCTTGGTGATGAAATAAAAATGCAAAGTAAGAGCTCTTCAAAGAAAGTTTTTAGTGTCTTGTCACTTTAGATCTTCTTAGGGGAGAACAAGAAGCAAATTAGGGCATGGTCAGGTAGGTATTCTGGTATAACCAGCTGTAATTAGGAGCCCACATCAGCTCTATAATTCCAGTTATTACACAAAGAGTTCACACTCGCACTAAGTTTCTCCTTGTATTCTGGGACCGAAAGGGATCATTGGGATCACATCATCCGGCCTCTTTCAAGACAGTGACGAAAGCTCTCACCTAGTCAAGTTGTGCAATGAGTTCCTGATTTCTACTGCAACTCCAGAGCACTTTCTCAAAAGAAATTAAGGCTTAACGCAGAGGACTCACAATGATTAAAACACTCTTATGATGTTATACAGAAAATCATTCACTGATTAATAATCACGACTCAAAAAAAAGAAAAAATAAAACAAACAACCACCAACACACTGCATCCAAGTGTTTTACTACTTGTTTCCCATTAGTCTTCAGCTTCCAACCACTGAGTATCACTGTGGTGAGAATGACTAACCATACAATCAGAAGGACTCTCCTCTGAATATCGTGCAAACTGTGGTTTCATCACTTTGAAGTTTTTCTTGCATAAATCAAACATTTGCTCACTGTGAGACACATTTGCCAGGTCTTCAGTTCTTCCTGTGACTCCTCTGTGAACCCTTCTGCATTCAACTGCATTCTTTTTAGCTTGGTCTCCTAAAGATACAGGCTTATGAGAAAATGTTTTCTGTTTACATTTGGCCATCAATCTCTCATTGATGCTATTTTTGCATCAGTTGGTGATTTCCACAAGACTTCAAAAAGTGGTAGAGATCACAAAAGATACTCCAGTACTATGAATTTTGTTAAATCAAATGGCTGTGTAGAGAAGACAAGACCACTGGATCTCCCCAGGGGATAGAAGGGCTCCACACGGAGGTTTGGTGATTCTCGGTAGCCTTTGACTCTACAGAAACAGCAAGAGTTGGCCACCACACTGTGCCACCTCTTACCAGCGCGATATTTAGGCCAGCAGGGCAAGAAAACTGGACAACATGGCTCTGATGGTCAAACAACTGAGAGGGTAACAGCATGTGCAGCCAGTGCACCTGCAGCTGTATAGTCTAGCTGAATTCTTGCCTCTGCTTGAATCTTGTATGAAATTATTACAAAACCATCAGCTTGGAAGCAAGTCAACTGCAAAACGAGTTAAAATTGATTGCAGATGCTACTACCTCCAAAAGCACAGCCTCCTTGCCAATTTCTGTACTTGTTAGAAGGGTATCTTGCATTTGCTTTCAAAATATTTCCCTTTTCTCTTTGTATTTGAGAGAACAAAATTATCAAAGGAGGAAGCAGCAAACTAGCTCGTACAGTGGGAAGGGAAAGAATGGGACAGTAAAAATTACTCATCTCAAAGTGCTATTGCATTAAAAATATATATTAAAAGACACTTAATCTTTCCCACTCACAGTTCTCTGTATGTTAAAAATACGTAATTAACAACACAGATGAAATACTTTACTATCAGCTCTTACTGAAAATGCCAGAAAATGGCATCCAAGGCAAAGGTTTACACCAAGAAGCAGGGGAAGGAGGGAGTACAGTAGACACCTGGTGATTTTAGCACTGTGGACTCTGGAAAGGACTTGGTCACAGTGCATTACCAGTGGTGTTCCCAGTACAATAAAGTACCCACAAACATGAACGTGATTTCTAGCTCATCTGGATGGAGTAGGGAAAGAGACACTCTCTCATTATTGCCACATACAGTGTCAGACTACTTGCAACAACTTCCTCTCAACAAACAGTTCTGTGAACAATAAAGTTAACGAAGGGCATTTCTTATGCATTGTGCACCATGTCTTTGCTGCTCTTATACTTGCAAAAATCCACAACTTCAACACCTATGGCCCTGGAACCTCCTCTTTACCCTCCAGCTTCCCCTATTCCTCTCATACCTTTATGTCCCCAGTTCTACCTAAATATCACCTTGGCAACTGTTGCTCTTGGAGCAATCGATAAAAACCTTCCAGAGAAAAGCATGATTTGTAAATTGTGTCCCATCACATTGCCCCTTTAGAAGCTTCACCAGCACTGTTTCTCGATGGTGCATGCCACAGAAGCTGTGGGAATTCCAACAGTCATTCAGAACGAAACAGCATATAAATTTACCTTTGTATTATGCTAAATACTGTGTACTTCAAAGAGCCTTTTGATACAGGTCATATTGCAAGACAACAACTAATTTTTCCTAGGGCCCTGCCTCAAACACAATTCAACTGCTCCAGCTAACCCCCATTAAAGTGAAGTAAAAACTGCAGATGCTTAGGGTTACCATGGGATATCCAAGGTAGTAACAATTCACAGTTCTCAAAATCCATGCATCTCTCACGAATATGGATAGTTCAGGAATGCTCTCTAATGCCCTCAAGTCACCCTAACACTGTGACCTCAAGCACGTTTAGGAGCTAAAAACCATTTATCAAAAGGATTTATGCTTGAATAATTTGCTTCCCTTTCCAATCCCAGATTATGTTTACTCTGTGTAAAATGGCAAGTACCCTCATGTTATTTAAACAGTGGCACTTACTGTTGAAACAGACTGACTTAGAAGAGTTACATTCCAGTCTTGAATCACAAATTCAGTTTTATACATGTTCTACAGTCATGTAATGACGATTCGAGCTCAAAATGGCAAGCACTTCGGAACATGTTCTGCTGGAGATGGACTAATCCCAAAGGGTCTAATCAAAGAAGATGCTCTTGATTAGGATTACAAAGATACTTGTTTGTGATTGAAATAAACAAAGAATTTCATAAACAGAAGAGAAGCACTGAAGAAACACTGCAGATAAAAACCAAAGAAGGGTCAAACTGATGCTTCATTTAGCGGGAAATCCGGCAGCAGGAAGAGCTGGTATATGGGCAGGTTTGATGGAGAGCGAGCAACTTAAACTTGACTTAGGCTACAAAGCAGCTAAGAGAAGTTTTGGGGGGGATGGAGAAGCAAAGCGGGGAGAACTACTTAGATGGCAGAAAGTGTAACCTCAGTGCTGCCAGAGTTGGAAGGAAGGAAGGAAAAAAAAAACAAACCCTGTACTATGCTAAAGCTTTGGACAAAGATACATATCCATTTCTTCTTTCTTCCCTTCCCTACTCCCTAACATCTGCAGTACTGGAGCACTACACGATAAAAATAGCAGATATTCTGTGATTTAATCTCTGAGCAATTTTGCCCAACCAGTTTGTTATGAAACACATACAAGAACAAAAGCACGATGAAGATGCAATCTTGCAGGAAAAGGTGCAGCTTGATGCAGGGTATGCTCTCTAGAGAAAGGAGATTGTGACACTTTTAATGGATGCATCAGTTTATTGAAAATGAAGCCTTGAAACCACTTTATGCCCTCATTAGCATCCCCTACCAGCAGCAAACAGAGTTGAAATTTTTCAAAATACTATGAGGTGACTTGATTGATGCATACATTAAACTAGCCTGCAACACCATTTTTTTTTTCCCTAACTGATTCAAGCCTGTATTGCAGGCAGGAAAATAAGCTTCTTTTGACCCTGACGCAAGTTCAAAGCTGGCTGTACGCTGCATGTCTCTGCAACGGAGCAGAAACTTCTCTAAAGCAACACAAAATACATATTCTCTAAACCTGGAAGCAGCAAACCCAAGAGGCAGGGTGGCTCAGGGACCCATTCGGAATGGAGGCAGAGCGCACTGAGAGCTGCAACACGGCGGGAAGGGCACCGCTGCCAGCCCTGGCCTTGGGCCACTTCCAGACCCAAGAGGAGCAGCAAGTCTTGTGCCAGGCCAGTGTACCATCAAGAGCCCAAGAATGAGCGCTGCTGCCTCACACAGTAACAAAACAGTGTCATCAGCTCATTGACTCCATGAGGAATCATCTCCTGGTTACTGTTGACTTCTTTGCAGAACGTCACCTCTAATTTGAAAAAGACAGTGTGGCACATCACACTGAAGAGAGGAGCAAGCCCTTCTCTACACCACTGACAGGTAACAAGAGTCCACACACCACCACCACCATCTATTAAAGAAAACTGGAATGCCATGACAGATTAAAGAACACCAAGATAACGGTTCCCAAAGTGTTCTGCATTAAAATGGCACTCAGAAAACAACAACAACAACAAACCAACAAAAAACAAACAACAACAACAAACACACACACAAAAAAAACCCACAAACAAAGCCCACCAAAAATCACAAAACAGCATAGAAAACCATTATCCAAAACACTGCTGGCTACCCTTCGTGCACTCCTGCTTTCCACTCTTATCAGCATCACAGTCACGACAGAACGCAGACAAAATATGGCCTTCAGTGGTATAGATACAATATAGCCACGCATCTCCAAGTTGTCTCTTTAACCCAACCCTTTAGACAGTTTCTTCACCTTTTCCTGGGATCTGATGAAGACAGTTATCTACAGGAAAGTAAACGAGCTCCAACATAAATGAGAAAAGCAGGACACAAGCTAGTTAGCAAAGGAAAATTCTCAGATGACTCACAGATGATGCCTGCATGTTTTAATTTCATAAAAAGCATTTAAATATATTACATGATTCAAGGACTAGCTGCGCTCCTGTAGTTTTTCAAGGTGTTTCCAAACAGAATCACAAGTGAAAACAGCAAACCTTCACCAGACAAGATGGGATCACGATCATGTTTTCCTCTTACGCTTAGATTACGATGTAGACTGGATCCACAAGCAGGAACGGTTGTTATCCCAGCCCTTCCGTAGATTTGATACATGTGGCTTTGCCCTTCAGGAGCTGTGACCAGCAAAACAGAGGCTGACCCTCTAAAATTGTCAGAACAGAGCATCATTTACCTTAACCTCAGAAACATCACATTGCATGAGAATTTCAAAGAGTTACATAAAGTCAGACTGATTTAGGGCAATGGTGGCCAACCTGCAAGCAATGTGCTGCCCACACCCCCTTCCTGCAAAGCTCATGGGTGAGGAAGTTCAAACGTATAATGTGAGCGGTCAGAGAGGCAGGTCAGCTGCTGCCCACTGCGTGCGCTGTGCTCGATTCACATGGCAGAGAAGGCTGGGGAACCGTCACCCAGCCTCAGCACTCCCACCTCTGGGCAGAGACCTCCTGCTTAACCAAACTTGACAAATGACACCTTCCTCCTTACCTTCCTCTTCCTCTTCAGAAGGGCTTTAAAAAGCTCTTAAATGCCCACAGCTCAGTCACTGTTCTCTTAATGGCCCCTGAAGTGTTTATCTTAGGGATGTCATATCTACTTATTGTTTCCTTTCCTCCTCACCCTTGCAAACAGCCCATTTAACTTTGCTCCACATGGTCAGAATACATCTTGTAGAGCTCTCTAGGGAGTTGCACAGCATTTAAATAATAAATTAATGCAGAGCAGCCACGTCTTCCACACCAGGGTTACAAATGCTTCATTTAACAAATGAAACTTCAGAACTGCTAATGGATTTTGCGGACTCATGAATCGCTTGCTGGAAAACTGCGTTACAGCATACGAAAGACAGCAGTGGCTACTAAACCACATACGTTTTTATTTAGCTATATAGATTTACTGGCATGGGAGAACAAAAGGAGGGGGGGTGCTCTCCAAAGCAGATGTTTCCAAGCTTTTTTAAACCTAGGAGACAAGACATAAGACAACACTTGAAGAAACAGCTGGGGACACTGAATAAATACAGACATTTAAATGCGAGTAATTACATACACATGCTGGAATTCTCAAAGGAAGATCAGGGAGCCAGGCTCCCAGCTCATGCTGACTTTCAACAGGAGTTCAGCAGCCTGTTCCTTCAGGCGTGCGGGAAGTCAGATGTCATCTTGCTAAATACAGAACACTGCTGCTAAATGTTGCCTCTGGTAGCTTAACCAGAGCGAAACCTACAGATTTCTACAAAGCTATCTGCAGGAACTCTCCTATTAAAAAAAAAAAAATGCATGCATATATCTGCTGATCCTGGCCTGTGTTACTTTGCAAGATGAAAGTTGTCTGGACCAGCCCAAAGACCTTAAAGCCTCTGGGAAACCACCTTTCTGTGCTAAACACTGATGTGCTGTGCTTCAACAGTGGTGGGGAAAGGTTTACAAAAGGTCTAAGGCTCCTTTCTGAGTACTTTTGTTGTAAAGCAGGAAGGATATCTGTATACAGAAAGTGGTGCCTCAGGAAAAAAAAGTTAGAGGGAAGTACGTGCCATTGTTTTTCAGAGGTATTCATGGAATATGGGTACGCACACTACGTCCATGACTTAGTTCAAACACTTCAACCTGGCATGGCTGCAGAAAGAGCATCCCTCCCTGGACCCTGCTGCTTATTTTTCTTCCTCTACATCAGAGAAAAAGAACAGTGCAGTTTCTAGCATGCACAGTATTAAGGCCTGATTCAGCTTAAAAAACATGAGGGGAAGAAAAAATTAAAATACACCATTGCTCAAGCAGCTGCCAGGAGCTGTGTGTCAGCACAAATGGGTGGGTATGGACACAAGCTGCAGGAAGCATGGGAAAGTCTTGACCGCTCATTTCCACGGCCTTAGTAACTTAAAATATTCATAAAATTACAGACAGATTTCTGACAGGTAACAAACCACTTAACAAGAGATGACCTTCATTTTACAACCAGTGGAAGGTGAGGCCAGATGTTGGTAGCCACAAGACGCAGCTGACTGTGCAGAGGGTCAGGAAGGCTGTGGCTGTAAAGAGCGTGAAGGAAGACAATGGGAGATATTTTGTGAGGGAAAGACAGAGAGAGAAGTCAGAACCTACTGAGTAAGACTTGCGGTTTCCTAGCACTCAAGATGCACTACGTGGCACAACAGTAGTTAGTACAAACGCAGTTACATGAAGGTACCAGGCTGCCAAGTCCATACATCTTGTCTTTGATCTGACAAGCGCTTGGGCAAAAGTCTGTGCTCAGCAGGCTGTAGGCCTGCTCTCTCTGTAGAAAGTGAACATACAACACATCAAGAGCCTGCATCCCGAGTCATGTAACAGGGATGCAGGAGACTGACAGAGACTCTACTGACAACCCAGTGCCCAAGCCAGTCCCCAGGACCATCAGGGCTCGCAGCAGCTCCACAGAGGGAGCCCACAAGTAGCAACGTGTTCCCAGGAAGAGCAGAAAAAGTGAGAGTTGTGGTTCTCACAGAAGACGACAGCAGGAGCCGCCAGGGGACACAAGAAGTCTGAGTGTGGTGCCTGCATCTGTACTGCCAGTGTAACTTTTAAATCCGCTAATGCTTCTCCTTATAATCTCTTTTGCAGAGATTCAGCCTGGGAGATTGTGCTGTAACAGCTGGCAGAGACCAGGACCTCTGAAGGGCTCTGATGAAGCACAACAGCTTAGTGGTTTAGGGCTAAATGAAAGTACTGAATGCTACCTAAAGAGAACCTATTAGGTAACAGTTTTTAAAACTGATTTTTTTGTTGTTGCTTCTGCAGAGGCTAAGAAAGCTAACATGGCTTTTGCATTTTAAAATAATTCATTACTTAATGTTCAAGAGCTTAGCACTCGACAATTTTAATTTGACCTCCCATTCAGATGAATTTTCCCATCCACCCATCCAGTTAAGTCTTCACAGTGTGCTCCATGGGACTGCAGGCTGGCTCAGCAAGGCCCCAGCTGCTTTTGAGGCTTTCTGGAATGCAGAATGGGCAGAGGCTCAGAGAGCACACTGGTGAACACCTATGGGTAAGCTGGTAAGAAAACTTACCTTTATTTATTTTCTGGATAGGTAAAAAAGTTTCCTAATTAGCCCTAGTCTTCATTCAGTCTGAAACTGTCTTCGGAAATACACCCAGTCTCTGCTTTTCACTCATTAACGACCTATAACAACAGTTCTGCCTCCCCTACCTCTGCTGTTCTACCCACAAGCAAATTCCAGCTACGCAGAAATGTAGTTCAGCATTGCTTAATTACTGCAGTCTCTTCTTACACACCTAAACATTAGAGCCAAACTAGCTATGAACAAACCTGAATGAGATTTCAGATCATGTGGAAAAATGTTAAGAGCTGCAGTTTGCTGTGTAACTTCCTAAAGCAAACAGTGCAGCATGAAGAAAATGCTGGACTGCATTCTGAACTGCTTCCCCCCTGCCCAATACAATCATTCTCCTTTCTTTTTCTTCATCTTTCCCTTTTCTTTCTTATTCCTAAGAAACATTGCCATGAAAACCTGCACCAATAGAAATACTTACTCTAGAAATAATTTCTATTTTCGAGTTCCCCTATTTAAACTGCTAAGCTTTACCCTCCCTTACCACTCAAATAACAAATACCTGTGAAAACTAGCCAGAGTCCAATAGAGTATCCACGTCAGCAACAGAAGATGACAACAGAAAGGTGGCTTCAGCAAAGAAAAGCTTGCTTGGGCTCTGATTTTTAAGTTTTGTTTCTAAGAGCCGAGGGATGGATTTAAATCAAGACAAATTCTGAACTTCATGATTCAGTGGGTAAAACCTCAGGATTCTTCTACGCATTTCAGCTAGTACACTGTGTTTATTGAACAATGCCTTGCAAATCACGGTTACAGAATGCTTCACAAGCCAATTTAAGTATTTTCTCTGCATTGTAGAAAGTGAATGAAATAGTCCTCAAATCAAAGCCATACAGACAAAAAACGAGTACAGATTTAACACCTGCCTGGTCAAAGGAACAGAAAGGTAGAAAAAAGTGCTGCATGCTGCCATATTGTTGAAGTTGTTATTGCCTTATTGCTTTTCATGAAGCAAGAAGCTGCATGTGTTACATGTTAAGAGGGACCTTTTCAGACACCTATTTCTAGTATTTCAGGAATTTTCCTGAAAAATCCATTGGTACTATAATGTTACCAGGACACATTTAACTGAAGGCAAAACCTTTAATAGAAAGCTGGCTGTGGCATGGCATACTCTCTCAGAACACAACAAAGAGAAGCGAATGCTTCCAAAGGTCCTTCAGCATACCAATTGACTATTCAAAACAGACCATGGTGAAGGTGGAAAGATATTCTAGTTAACCTATATTTGCAGAGTTCCAGACATCACAGGGTCTTAACCCACAATTAGGGTTTGAAGGATACAGGCAGAGGCCTTTGTGGCCATATCACACCACTAAGAAGTATCACACACTTCCAGAAAGACCAAAGAAAAAAAAAAAGGAAAATCAGGTACTCAGGACAACTGTGCTCCTTTTCCCTCTCTATGCACAGTCTCCTCCAGGCCTACTCTGAGTACAGTCCAAGCTTACTGATAAGCCCACTGCCCTGTATGCCCCACACACATTTACTCTTTCCCACAGCAGAGATAAAACGGGGTAGAAAGACAAGGAACTGCCTTTTCCAACTTTCCATTTCCCCCTCTCCTGCAAAGCCCAAGGACCTATAGCAATACAAGTAACACTTGAACATAATGTGCCAGCCTAGGACTTGGAAGACGCAGGTTTAAACCCCGATTTCTCAGAATGCATGTGATCATCATCACTTGGTCATATTCAAATTTCACAATGGAAAGTGACAAAATAGGAGTCCTCAGGTGGTAGTTAAAAGGAAGGCTGGGCTTTCCAGGTGGTGCTCAGCTATATTGACACAAAATTTTGTTCTGAACGAGGTACAGCTCTGTCCCGGTAACACTGTGCCTTGTGTCCGTATGTCCACTGGAGCTCAGAGCCTACACAGCAACTTGCATGAGACTGTCCCTGTTATTCGCTGTGCCTCATGATAGCAGACTGCAGAGAGAAAGATTTCAAATGTACCTACTTGCAGCACGCTGGTAGAGCCTGGATGGCCAGAGGGTACATGCACAAGCATGCAAGATCATGCACCTCAGCACATCCTCGTGTCAACAGTGTGCCCAGCAGGATGGAGGTCAACCACATGGCTCATGGCATTTGTTAAAAGATTCTGGATGTAAAGACTGCCATGGCAGCTTGTTAACAAAGCCTCAGCAAAGACACTAACAAAATGATGTCAAATACTGGTCTGAAAAGAGGGCTGGTGAGAACTTTCCTAACAGAGCATTTTTTCTATTGACACAATTGCCAAATAGCTAGAAATGTACGATGCCAACACTGATTTCAACAGCTCTTCTGCCAGACAAAAACACAAAGTGGACTCTTGACAGAAGCCACCCAGCTCCACCGGTGCTCCTGAAGTGGCCACCTGAAAGGCTTTGGTGTGGTCAGAGAGCAACGGCCTTTCAGACTCCTCCCAGAGAATGGCAAAATCTTGACTCCCATCAGAGTCCCGTAGCTCCTAGGTTTCTGTCTGAGTGAGATTAGAAAGCTGATTCTGAGGCTGCTTTAATAACTGACAGCAGACTTTTGTTTGCTAAGTCAGCTCTGTAACACTGTCACCGTGCAAGTTCTTCTACAAATTTGCTTAGATGGTATGGCCCTTAATGCAAATCAGAAGAACATTCATATTATCCTTCGATGTCTTTTTAGTATTTATGCCATGACTAAATTGGATGAGCGATTTACTAATGTATAAGAATATTAGAAAGAAAATTATATAGATTATGTGGAGAGGAGAAGAGAAAATGAAAAAAACCCTCACATCCTTTAAATTCATAAGGATATCACTGATTAAGAACAACCAGTATCCAATCTATGTTTTGATTCTTTCAACTATTTTTAAACGCAGTATTGCACATTATCTGTAATTAGTGTGTTTCTCATAACTCTGCAGTTACATTTCAGATCCTACCGTGTTGCAAGCTTATGGCAGACGACACCAGTGTCTGTTATGACTTCACTCAGTCTCAGCTCGAGATGGACCTTCCCCTGAAACACACCAAAAACACCGTAAGAAAAATTAGTTTTATGCAGAGCCAGGCACACCATTCCAACGTGAAGCAAGTCACTTGATGCAAGTAATTCCAGTAGAAGTAATAGCTGTATAGCTAAGGTATTTAATCTGCTAGAGAATTCAGATTAGCAGCCGTTTCACTAAATTTCAGTGCATAATTCTCACCATTATCTCCGTATGTCTTACTAAATGAGGGATATGGAGTGTCTGTGAGCTGACATAACATATTGTTGGAGCTTTATCTATATTTAGTACTTCAAATATTAAGCAAAGATCTGCAACACAATCATTGAAAAGATACCACAGCAGTGTTAGAAATGAACACCTACATATTTTAACATTAGAAAAATAAAAATTACTAAACAATATAAGCTGTGAGACAAGTATCAGTAAAACTACACTGGGCAACTAAAAAAAAAGTTAAACCATATTGCTAACATTCATAGCATCTACTACTACAGTCTTCAACTCCTTACCATCACATTAACTTTATTATGACTTGAGCCAAAATGTTATGCTCAAATATGCTAAGAAAATCAAGTCAATCATGAATACAAATGACATTCCTCCTATTAACTCTACTGTATTGCTAAACATGAGGATCCACTCCCACTGGCAAAAACTCAGCACCATTCTTACAGTGTATATATGGTAAATGCAAAATACATGTTGTCATTGATTTATTCTGACATGCCAGCACTACCTGATCGTCTTGTGCAAATTATCATGGCCAAAATTGAGTCATTCATCTTCATAACCACCTCCCCTCCACCCTTTTTACCAAAGGACCCTAAATTGCACCCTGCTGGTTAGTCAGAGTCCTAACATGGGTTTTCATCTTTGACTCAGATCTACCTCAACTCATACATAAGTCTGTTTCCAACCCTTTCATAAGATTTCCAGATTTGGCCTGTCTTGGTTTTGCACATGACCAGAACTCTTGCCCTGTCTCCTCTGCCTAGTTACAGCAACCTCCTGCTCTGTGAGAAATGTCTATCCTGCGTAACAGAGGAGGGTGAAGATCACACCCTGGCCTCAAGTTGCACCTACGCTGCTAAGATCTAATGCCTCTACAGATTTGTCTGGACGAAAGCTGGTGACAAACAGGCCAAAGCAGCGCAGGGAGTGCAGTAACTATTAAGTAGCACAGACACGCAGAAGTTCGGTTCAAGCTCATTCCCTAGTCATCTTACATTTAGCAGTCTAAACAAAGGCTGAAGTCAGTGCATGAATGCTCGTCCTGAAGAAGCCTATGAGAGATTCTGTTTCTTACTGCGAGTCATTCTCTCCCCTTCCTTGTACACCCCTTTCTTGGTACCACGCTTCACACGTCCCTGCATTTCATGCTTCCACTCCTCAAACTTCTATCACCTACTTGTACATCCAACAGTCTGACCAGTAGTGGTTTGTCCTGTCTAAGGGCTGTAATATAAGCCTTTCAAGTACACGTGGCAGATGATAATGGTGTTTTTCCAGAAAACAAGAAAAAAACAAAGACCTCTCCAAGCTGTGTAAAAGCCCACGTCGTGGAGGCAATGCAGCAGCTCGCTGATATTTTGAACAGAGAAAGACCCAAATGTGTGTGGGAGTTCAAAAAGACAGTTCCTGCCAGCTGTCTTTTGCATCATCTCAAACAAAATAATAAAATCAAACAATGCAAGACCCAAACGTGTTGCATCTGGCTATCGGACTCCTGATTCTTCAGGTCCGTTTTAGCAAGACATGAATCCTCCTTCACCCTGTCAGTATGTGCAAATGTCAACACTTGTAATTTTCTTTTAAACTGAAGCCTGTCCCCATGAATAAGAGAATTTATCTGCACAAATGCGTAAAGCCGCTTTTAGGCCCATCTCTTTAAGACTCAGTACCACTGAGTGCCCATTGCATCCATGTGTAACAGCGCTAAGCACACAACCACCTGAGAACTCTGGTTAAGCAGGATGGTTTTCTGGCTTTAGTTTTACTACATTCTCCCTTACTCTTCACTGTTCTCTCTTCCACTGGTCACTTTTTACCACAGGACCTAAACCACAAGTCTCTGGAGATCAAGTTTATGTTATGAACCTCTAAAAACACTGCTGCCACTTTCATTGATATCCTGCACATTACCTTTACCAGAGAAACTGACAGTAATACAAGTTTTTCACAAATTATGAGACAGGAATAGAGATTTAGGAAGTCTAGAGAAAATATTCCTTTGTAGGAAAATTCCAAGAAGGTACAATAATGTTTTTATTGAAATATTTCTGGTCATCTTAAACCAAGGCAAGACTGACCTCTCTCAGGAAGAAAGAATGTTCCAGTATGCTTAGGTGAGCCTGAATGCAAACTTGTTTGCAGTGCCAATTTGCTCAATCTCAACCAGACTGTGATGGAAGCTCCCTGGTTTAGAAACGAAGCTGTGAAAACCTTTTTAAGTCAGCAGTATTTCATTTATTTCCCAGCTACATTAAGTACAAAAACGTAGCACTGCCTCCTTTGGGCCAAGAGCCATTTCTTCTTGTAGCTCTCATTTTTCTGTTGTTAAGATTTAAAAATGGTCAGCTGCTCAAAAAGTGACTCAAAGCTTCAGACAGCAAAACAGAGGTCACGGGATCACTGGGATCAGCAGCCCTGTGACTGTTCCCAGAACCCTCCTTGCTTCCAGTTAAAAACTCTGATACATGAATGCTTTCACATAAGGCTACAGTAACATAATTGCAGGCTTAATTCACAGGAAATAACACCTACATAAAAAGAATCAATTATACCATTAGACAAAACATAAGGATTCACCTGAATAAATTGACTCCTGAGCAATGCCATTAGTTGGTTTACAAAATACCAGATAACACATTTTTGCAAAGGGAAGACAAAAAGCTACACAGTGAAACACAATCATTAAGTAAACAGTTCATGCAACCAACAGAAGGTAAACTGATCACCTCTACTGGATTAAGCGTACCACAGAAACAGGAAGTTGCCAATATCTTTATTTACTGAGAATTTATAACAAAGAAATTCTCATTATCAAAAGAACTAGTGCAATAATAACAAGAGCCTCCAATTGTACCAGGTGTGCACAGCTATTGACAACATTTACAGCAGGAAAGATAATGCGGCAGGATAAAAAGCATGTTGTCCCTGTTTTACAGCTGACACAGTGTCCTGGTCCTGTTCAGACAGAATCCCTGTTGCAGAGACAGGGATTGAGTCCAGGATCGGACCTGGACCTGTGTCCTGGCCATAAAGATTTCTTCCTTCAGCACAGAGAAAAAAACTCAGAGAAGAAGCTGGAAGCTTGACAATTTTGAAGCAGAAAGCATTAATTACTAAAAACGTTTCATAAAAAACAACCCACCACTTCAGGATGTTCCTAGAAGCAGCTATGCTCATTAGCATACCCTTCACATTTGGAAGAGCAGGACATTTTCAAGGAACAAGCTGACGGGGTGCCAACTCCACTGCTGAACGCTTCCTTTTTTCACAAACTCCAGCTGATATAGATGTGGGGGTTCATAGGTCGTACGTCCTTCCTCATCACATCTAACATCACGTAATGGGGCCAGACGGCTGCCATTGTTCAGTTCTTGATTAAAGAAGCCATCAGTAGATTGAATTTCTTGCGGGGAAGGAGACAGTATTTGAAAGGAAACCAGTAATAAACAAAACTTTTAAAAGGTCTTACTGAGGAAAAGAAATTATATTACGCTTGTTAAATATCCCTTTTACTAAAAAATAATGGAATCAAGTTCTAGTCTTTTTAACATTCTCATAATGCTAACAGGTATCAGGAAGGACTACACACAGAGTTATCTGAAAAACAAACTGAAATGGATCTTAAGCTTGCAAAGAAAAGAAAGAGCAGAATCAAGGTCCTGTTTTTATAGGTACAGGAAAAGCCGGCATCCAACCACCTCATTTCTCCTTGTGGAATGCAGCTGTGAGTGACTGTGGGCTCAAACACCAGCAGACAGACAGTTGTAAAGCAAACAGAACTACACAAATGCTGCCTACCTGTATCATGTTCTCCGCAGTTGCAAATTTGCAATTTAATTTAAACACAGTGTGTTGAAGGAGAAGAGAAAACACATGACCACAGATTACCCTAAAATTATTCCTGTGACAAAGTTCTGCCACCCTGGTGTGAGGCCTTTCCAGCACCTTGAGCAAGTGCTGGGCCTTACTGAGCAGCAGCGATGGCAAAGCCACCAGGACCCCGCTGGGAGCCATTTCCCAGTGCAGTTACGTGCACGTGTTTTGGCCTGGAATCTGACACGCAGCACGTGATGCAGCCACTGCGTGTCCGTTCAGACGCAACATCTGATCCAACTCCGAACAGAAGCAATCTGGTTTTTCAGGGAAAGAGTTACAAAAAAACCCAGCAAGAAACACCAGGAACTTCTGTGTTCTAAGGCTATAGTAAATGCCCAAAAGACTGACAGTCTGCCTAAGTTCAAAAGACAGGAGCCATATCTACCCAAATGACTTAAATCATATCTTTAAGGAAGTGTCAACCAGATCGCCATCATTTTGTTACTGTGAAAATTTTTAGAAATCTTTAACTTCTTAAAAACAAAGAAAAAAATAAGTCTTCATGTTAATTTTCAACAAAAATGTACAAAATATACAATCTGCTTGCTTTAATATTAAATATTGGGTCAATTTTCTTCATATACAGGGCTCACACAGCACTACAGTTCTCTTCTACACAAGAACAATAGATGATATCACAGAAAACTCCTATAAAAGTTATTTGTTTACTCTTAAACCTGCTGGACAAGAGGTTTGTGGTCACCCACCGTTCTACTTCTCACTAGCCCACTCAGTTTTGCCAGTGGAGTTTCCCCTCCAAGGTGGGAGTGCATCTGCACATTTATTCCACATGGAGACCCTTATCCTAGAAGGGTCTCCCAGCCTCATCTGCTCTGCAGCTCACCTCAACTCTGCTCATTGCTCAGGAGTGTGGAAAGAGGGATCAGGACCAGCTTTTGATTCTTTACTCCTCCTTCTCCTGATACAAAGTGACTGTAGGCAGCCTCACCCCAGCTCCTGGAGATGGAGGAGGGAGGAGATGTAACAGGGACAAGTTATAGGAGAAGACTAAGCTAAGTAGGTGACATGAACCACAGCCCATGACTAATGCCAGCTCCTTATTATTTGGCATCTCATATTTAGGACTGCGATACCCCTGATATGTTCTTTACTTTCCCTTGCTGCAAGTTGTTTGGAGAAAGGAGCACTGAAGAACTCAGTGCTGCGCACAGACCATTCCAAACTACAGGATAACCTGTGCTGTTGCTTTCTTTGACTTTCCAAACTTTATTTCAGGATATAGCAAATGTCTACTTTGAAACCCTCTTGGGCAACTCTGAGCTGTCACTTTCTGGTACTGGTGAAGCTTAAAAGCAAACAAAAAAACCTGACCCAAACTCCAAGGGCTCACTGCCCATGAGGGAGTGGGAGAGATAAGACCAAGGGTGCAGCTACCGCTTCAGGTAAATCTCGCCCTGCAGTATTATCAGCTGCCCTACAAAAGCTCACAGCCTAACGGCAGGGTCGATAGCAGGAGAAAGAGTTTGTCTGTTGTCTGTGTTTGCCGCTGTAAGAGCTTCTCTTTCCTTTAGCAGAGGGCAGCAGGCGGCTGGGAAAGGTCTAAGGATCACGCTCCAGACTGCAGGCTGCCTGAAGGACCACAGTGCGGTACATGAGAATCTGGAACGACATCCACTCTATCACTGAGGAGAGTGCAGCAGCTCTAGTGACCGCTGCACGGATCCAGATACCCAGGCAAAGCAGAACCGATGTCTGCTTGGTCTCCATATGTGCAAGCGTATCAGAGTTGCTCAGTAACTGACAAACACCTTCAAACGGCACAATGTCAGCCTTCCTGTTTGTCTAAAGGAAGAATGCCTCCAAACAGTCAAAATCCCTATAATTTGTCATGTTTTCCTCTCAAATACTTCGATGCAATACAATATGTAGACAGTGTAAATAAAAGCCACCTGGCTTTCATTTCCCCTAACTGTATTCTGCAGATACAGAATCCAGGTATGTTATTTTGAAATAATATAAATGTGTTATTCAGAAGTAGGTGGTCCTTACTACATGCCCTGTTACCAACTAGGCTTTTTAAAAGTAACAGACCAAAACCGGATAGACTGTCTTATCCCTTTGCACTGATAAGCCTGAATACAATGCTCTTACATTCACACAGGGAGGAAGTCTTGCCACAAAGCCGGATCTGGTCAATAACTGGTCTTTTTGTTTATTATAAACATTATCTACCATTGTTGACGCATTATTCAGTTCTCTGAAATAACTCTGCTGGTAGGCTTATAGCTTTGAGAATCTTTCCACCCTAACAAAACAGATTTCATCTCTTTTCAAAACAACTCCAAGAGAGAAACCTAAAAGCCACTGTTCATAAAACAGAGGGTAACACCCATTTATTTCCTGTATGTGGTAGAAAGCTGATACCAAACCTGGAAGCAGGTTCTTCTTTTTACAAATTGCATATACCCATGCTTACAGTAGGTGATACAAAATGCATCAGTGACTCATCTTCATGCTAGAAGCATTTAAATGCCTACACAAAGATAGTTAATGTCAGTGTTGGACAGTGGGGATGTAATGCTCTTAACTGTTTAATTGAGTAAGTAATTCTGTCAGTCACCGGACTGGAACAGCCCTATATATCTGCTCCTCAAGACAATTTGCTCAACCTAGTTTTTCTTAAGAACATAGATTTGAAGATAAGTAACGATCAGCATCAGAGCTGTTCCAGTTCAACACTATTTGCTCTACATATATAAAAGGCATTGACTTATACAGAACAGTAAGCAGGCAGATATGGGAGAGACGGCGGCAACTTTCACAGTATTATGAAGGTAGGGTGAAAGAAAACAATAACACATTTCCAGCTTCCTCTGCAGATCTGGGATAACCTTCTCTAACTGTCACACAGGGCTGAACGGAGAAGAGCCAATTCAAAAGTTGCGGTGAAACCTTGGCTCTGCTGAAGCCGTGGCAAAACTCCCACTCTGGCAAGGCCACGATTTCATTCATGAAGCCCGACGCTCGGGATACAGATTCTGCATTCAATAGAAGGTGCTGACAAAGGAGGAGAGCTTTCCTTAGAAGCACAGAGTGGCCTGAATACATTCTTCTAGCTGATATACAGGCAGCACTTCAGAGTCAGTAAAGACTTCCAGCACAGCAGAAGGATTTTAGGTCTACCCTCCAAACATACCTGTAAGTCATGTTTTCCACTAATGATGCATAATCCACCACCTGACACTCATATCGGTCCATACTCACGAATGGGCATGTTAATCAATAATAGTCAAAGGCCTGTGTAGGCGAAATGCTAATGTGGTGGCGGAGGAGGAAGGGCTCTTGGTGTCTGAAGAAAGTAATTCCTAATATCACTAAATCTTTTGCACAAAGCTCTAGGTACAAAAGGTTAAAATGGGAGACAATTTGCTTCCTCAGTGATGGTTATCTGTCCTTTATATGCCTTTTTTTTTCCCAAGCTGATAGCCAAATAGATACGTTTCAGACACTTCAAAGTTCTTACGAGGAGGAAGGGGAAATGAGCAATTTTCAAGTTTTTATGTCAGATTTTTTTGCCCCCAACAACGAGTTTTACATAAGACCTTGAGCATGACTGGCCTTGGAAAAGCACTCTGTCATTTAATACTGAGAACTCAGCTGTAAGAGAACGTGACCATCTCACATTTGTCAGTGCTGCGGAGGAAGTAACTCAAAGCACACTTGAAAAGGGGAACTTTTAAACCAAGAGCCTGCACAGGAAAACACATCAGAATGATCTAACACTCGTTGCCTTTCTCCCCTGCTTTGGCATATACAGACTACATGGTTTGGAGTATGCTGGTGTATTTTGATATTAATCAGAATGTCTCTGCATCTTTAATTGCTCCACTGATTACATGCACACAAAGGGTATTCGGGTTGCAAAGTTCAGTCTTCACAACACAGACTTGAACAATGCAGGGCTGAAGTTACTGTGAAAAAAATGAAGGGGAAAACTACTCAAAAACAGGAAAGGCCTTTTAAAGATTGCATGTGCACTGGGACTTAAATTCCACTGAGAACACATGGACCATTGAGAGCATCTGTCATCTACAGCCCCAGGCAAATATCTGAATCAGTCACTGTTGGGTAAACTTCTGCATGTGAAGAAAAGGCAAACATTAATGGATCAAGAGAGATGCACACACAATAGCATGGCAGTTTTTGCTTCCAGTCCTCAAAAAGCACAAGAAGGAGAATATAGAAGGTCCTGAAAGACAAATGACTAGTAGAAGAGAGACACATCCCATAGAAAGTGTGCAACATCATGTTTTTACTGACTTCAAATAGCTTAAAAAGTTGTGTCTTCTGTTGCTGGTCCCTCCCCTCTAGCTGAGGCTGCCTCATTCATTGTCTATTTCAATGCAAAAGTTAAACCATTCTCAGGAACCCTCAATTCCCCACTTTACTTCCCATCAAAATAATTTCAGTGCTTACCCTGTTAGACACTGGGTGTTTAGCTCTGGGCACGGTAGTGTCCCACTGAGGAGCAGGCAGGCTCCATCAGAAGATGGTAACTTAAAGTTCCTTCAACTAAATCTGCACAAACCCACCTGGTTACAGCTTCATACTTTCGGAACAAGTTTTCCAGTCTGGAAAGTTAAGCCATGAATTATGCACTTAATGGCTGCTGTCAAGTTTCATTCTGCATTCTATATAATAAATCTTCCTGATAGCATTTAACATGGTTTAGCACATTTAAAAAGTAAATATTCAGAAATAGTGTCATTTCATATTTGTATGCCAAACATGAACACAGTTTTGCTGGATTTTCATAATTGGCTTTCCACAGAGCAGCTCGAACTTAACCACTTATAGCACAACTGTTGTTTCATCACTCAGGCTGTATCTGAACCACATTCAGGGCATACATCAACAGGAGCACAGCAGATTATGCAATATGTTATTTTCAAACTAGCAAGAGCAAAGCCAGCCAGTAAGATGTCAGGGCATTGATTTACCAACAAAATAAAAGTCTGTCAGCCCCAAGGGGCAATTACAGCCCCTTGTAGAACAACACAGCACTGTGTTCTGACGGCTACAGTTACCCACTCAACTCAGTTGATAGGAAATTCAGGTGCAGCTGATTATGCTGATTATCTGAACCAGTTTGTCAGATCAAATGATGAACCAAAGCCACAAAGGGCATGTAGGTGTATAATGCCCAATCTGCAGCTGTGGGCTGAGCAGCTGCACAGCACCTGTACCATTTAGCGCGCGACTCCGTACCACACCAACAGCAGCAGCCATGGTGAGATCACAGTCCTCTTAGCAGCACTTTACTGAGATGGCCAATGCCCTTAATTTTTCTTCAAGATAAGTAATCATGCTGGACTCTGGTACATCTTGCTGTCAAACAACAAATGGTTGTGGCGTTATAGCATCTGACAGTAATGCTCATATCTGTGTAGGCTGACAACTAACATAGTTCTGCTGTCAGTAACATCCTCCTCCGCCGTAAAGTTTATCAAGTCATAATCTCACCTTGCACTCCTGACAATACTAAACATAAGACAGTAAGAATTAGCAACATTGGAAAACCATAAAACTGAATCCAAAGCCTCAAGAGAAACACCTTGGCAATTGTGTCTGATGGAGTTATACAACATCATCTTTTTTTAAAATATATAAGCTTAATTTATTTTGTACAGTATCAGAATACTTAGAGTTACAGCATCTGAATAAAATTTGAGAAAACAGCACAAAAATAGTAAGAAATCCTCTCAAATTCCATTAACACTAGAATTCTATTTGTTGTATTATTTTGCACCTGCAAAAAAAAGAGAGGAATCTCCGCATCACATACTATTCCCTCTATATATATTAAGAGAGATAATACTACTGCCATTTGAAAACTTGCACCATTTCTGGAACTCATATACAACTGAGGTCCAAAGCATGTCAAGAACAAAACTTTAAATTCTACTCATTAAACTTAGATGAACAGCTCAAAATACCAGTTCTTAAGTCACAAACATTACTATTTGTAATTTCAAATCAGTACTCTTGTTCTGAAAAATGAGGCCAAATGTGTCCCAGAACTGGGCATCTGAAAACCAAAGCACCCAAAATCACCAACATTTCAATAATCCATTGATTTTAAGCTGGTTTTCCATTTCTGACTGTGTTTAAAACCTGGATATTTTCAGACTTTGCACACATAGAAGTCCTATACGGGCTTATCATTGTCACCCAGTGCCATTAATATCACAGCCTAATGAATTAGAAAGAACTAGAAACCTGGTCTCTTTGATACTGTTTGGTTCGTTTGGGGGCTTTTGTTTGTTTAATTTGATGACCTCAAGCATGATGACCTCGAGCATGTCACGTGCTTTTTGACACTTATTCTCACTATATTCGAAGAGTGGGAACACCAGCTCGCCTCAATATGGTGCTGTGATGCGTAACTAAATAGCCATGAAGTGCTCTACAACATGGAAAATAGTATTAAGGCCACTGACCGACAAAACCAGAAGTAAGATGCAGGAGTTTCCTGGCACGCAGTTCAATGTTTAATCCACTAGACTGCGTGGCCAATGCGGACAACTGCTAGAATGACAAAACTGATAGCTGGCACATTAAAATCGCTTTTCGACTACTAGTATTTGCATGATTCACTGCAAATGTTATACTTAAAATTTCTTAAATTATTTTCCTTAAAATTGAAAAACTGAGTAACATTGCATAAGCACTTATCATTAACACAAATATTCTTTTTTCTCTTATAATAAGTGTTGTGAAAAAGATACAACTGAGACACCACATTTGAAAAAAAAAGCAAATGCAAAAATACTTCTTCATTTGTGTAAGAATTTGCTAAAAACTTTTACCAATCTGTTGCCTCTATTATGGAAAACAAAGCCTCCTTGCAGACTCCTTAACATAACTATGGAACAACTAAGAAAATGTATAAAATCAGAGCACTATTGATATTTACACTGGTTGGAAAAAATGCTTATCATGGAGCCCAGAAACAAGCTTTTAACAGTTGGGCTCTTGTGAAGATACAAACAGCGGAAGTGATAAACCGTACAAACAATTACAGACAGAGAATGTGCTTCCCAGCAAATCTGTGCTGCGCATCTCTCCAAAAGCTGGAGCTGTCTGCAAACCTCCCTGTTACAGGTTCACAGCTTACATTATCAGCGCTGTGCTAGAAAGCACCCTGGTCTAAAAAGCTTCCAGAAGCTCACTCTGTGTAAGTATTGTAACAAAATAAACAATGCAGAAGCTTATCCAAATATTGGCCTTCTTCAAGTGATAAATTACAAAGGGAAATTTTTCATATCCTGCAGGAAATAAACACTATATCTATTGTTTTAAAGCCAGTGTCATAAGAGACTTTGGTGTAAGACAAAAGGAAGGCCAGGGTAAACAGAATAGACCTCAAAGTTAAAAGGCTGTTAAAAGCCCTTCCATCACCATTGGTATTGAAATGTAGCATTAAAAAGGATCAATATTTTACAAGAGAATGTTGCAGACTGAACAGGCTGTCATGAGGCTTTCTTTGCATCACACACATAACGGTGTATTATTTGTCTCCCCAAATATACAGAAAACCTAACCTTGAGTGTATTTTCACACATGCTTCACTACACACAACCATACTACCTGCTAGAATGAGTGTGCATTGTAAACATAATTTTCTGACCTGGAACGTGCAGACCGGCAGAGTCTGAAAAGCCAAGACATTCTGTTCAACTCTACCACACAGTGGTATCTAAGCAGCATTTCCCCTTCATTTACTAGAGACTGTTGGACAGGTCAGACATCCATGTCTGTGGCCTCCTAAGCAAACACTGTGGTTCAAAAGTGCCCTGTAGTGTATATTTACAGGAAAAAAAAAAGTAACTGATTTATGTTGACTTGATATCCTGCTACATCGTTTTAATTTCTTCCTTAGTTATGATGGCTGTTTTCACAAGACCCAACCTTGTAACAGAACACAGAATCTGCTTCAACAGAGGGTAAGTACAAAAAAAAAAAAAAAAAAAAAAAAGAGGAGTCTCACTGTGTACCAAAACCTGCAAAGTACTACACCTTAAACGGAGCTGAAGTGATAGAATTATCAGCATTCCCATGGTTTGGAGCAGGGCCTAGAAATCTGAGAAGGAAAATATTTTTTTTTTGGTCTGAGGTGTACTTGTTGGCATTCCTGTGACAACCTGCCTACATGATTATGTAAAACGGTACCTACAGATACTATTTTCACGCTGGCTCTACTCCCTGAGGAATCAACAGTTATTTATAGGGTTTTGAAGCGATTTAATATTTAATATAACTACACTCCACCTTGTATCAGTGACCCTGGTAGTTCATAGTTTTAATTATTTCTGTAGGCAGAATCCTGGCCCCATCGATTTACGCACACGCATAATTCACCATACACACACAAAAGTTGCAAATATAATATCACTGAAACCCAAACCATACTAATGAGCAATGCTTCCTTTTTGTAGGGAAGCAACACATCTGTCCTAGAGTCATGGAACCCATAAAGCTACCATGGCACCATTAAAAATACCCCTTCGCCAAGATAATCTCACCTGTACTTCTGAATCGGCATCAACATGCTGGAGTTGAAACCAGGTGTCTCTGTTATGATACTTCTGCAGATCTTCTTTCTGTATAGCTACCTTTCCTGGAAATAAAACAAACCAGAAGCACAGTTTAAGATATGCTATAGCTCCCCCAAAGTATATTTCCATCAAAAAGAAGTTTTAAAACAATGAATTAAGTACTGTACTATTCAAGAAAGGATTCAGAGCAAGGAAGGATTTCTTTAGCACATACTTCTTTATACAATAACTAATACTTTCTGATGAGCAGCTTTTTCCACTTCATATTGTGAAAGATTTCAAAATTCCTAACATCATACTCACCTAATAGACTGAAGCACTGGGCTCTGTGGGTAACCTTGTAAGTATGCTTATATTAAAAATATCATAATTACTTCTTTGACATGACAATTAAACTTGTGGGAGGAAAAGCCTGGAAATAGTTGGAGTGAGATTTTAGAAGCAGATATCTATAACAACCCCAAAAGAAAGTCCCATGCATGGGGTGATTGCTAATAATATTTTAGAATAAGGCTTTTCACTATACATTTTTGCAGGAGAAGGGCAGCAATTAGAGATGTCAAGTCACAGCAGACTCCCAGATCTGCATTTTGAGGCCTTGTTGACCTAACTCCTGCACTCAAATGTTGCACAGTTTGCCTTCTGCAACCAAGAGCCACCCAAATACTACCCCTGACTGTACAAAGAGGGAAGAGAAAAACAAAACAAAACAAAACAAACCCAAAACAAAACCAAAACAAAAACACAACACACCACCAAAACCCATGACAGTAGAGCTTTTCCCCTCACCTTTTTAACCCCCCCTTACTCCCTACCAAATTAGCTGTCTTGGTAGTTAGGGCAGCAGCATCCAGTTCCATGCTGTGAACTAACATACTCGCATACTAGGGCTAATATATATGTACAGCTGAAACTTTATCTTGCCCCGTCTCTCTCAGGCATTATGTAAAGCACTCTCTGAGGGGCAATGAAACTTTTTCCAAGTGTCTGTCTTTGTATACACAGAGCAGAGCACGGCATGTCTGAGGAGCATGTGATCCTCAGAAAGCAGCTTCGGGCTGGGTGGTTCCCCAGGCACTGAGCAAAGCAGCATGTTCAAAATGAAAGAATCCAGGACAGTCAGAGACATTCGTAAGGCTCAAGAAAGCTATTTTTTGGCAATGTGGTTTGGTAGCAGACCTTTTCTGCTGGACTGAGTTGCTAACATACAGCTTGCAACCACCGCTTTGCTACAGAAACACAGACTTCTTTTAACCAAATCCTGCTAGATGAAATACACCAATGGACACAGTCTTAATGAGAAAGAGATTTCCAAAGGCTTCCCAAAACCATGCAGTTTGGCCAGAGGTCAGTTATACATTACCCCAGCAAGTATTAATAGAACACACCCCGGTGCCCCCTCAAATTTCGGCCTTTTCCCTTAGCTGTTGTTGGGTGGCTCCACCCAGCCCTCCTGTCTGCTGGGCTGCTCCGTTTACCCTGCTGCAGCTGCTGCATTCTTCTGTCACCCTTGGGCTGCTTCTGGTGACAGTTTCCAGATTTCCAGTCCCATCTCCTAAACTACTCAGCCATCCTTCCACAGCTGCCCTCCACAGTATCCACCAGGGTTTCTGCTGTGGCTTCTACAGACCTGCTGACCCACTACTCCCAAGTTTCGCTCATTCTGCCCTCAGCACTCTCCTCCCCCAGCTTGTCCTTTAGTCATTACCAGATCCATGTCCTGGCAACTATTAAAGAGATTAATGAGGCAGATTCATTACCAGGCTCTTTATTAGATGTGCAGAGCAAGCAACTTGAAGTTTCTTAGAAAAGCAATAATTACACAAACTTACAAAATAATATGGCAGAAAGAGAAAATAAGACAGTGGAACTGCACGGAAGAGAGAGTAATTATGCTGCTGGGAATCTCTGCAATGATGGCTGCGTATTTTCAAAGCTTCTACTTCTGTTCTCCAACCACGGCAGTTTGTGGGCAACCTAGCTTCTCTAAAACACTTTGAGAGAGGAAGACATTTAAACACATGACCTTCCAATAATTCACTTGAAATTGTTTACTTTCACTGCTCACTATCCTCACTGTACCCTGTCCTTTAATCTCTTGCATAAATCCTCCAACCAGCTGCAGCGCAGCATGCACTTCCCAAACATCATTGCCCGTATCTTTCAATCAGTCTCAATCGCAGTCACCTCTCATGCAGGGAATGTCCTTGCAGAAAACCGAAGGACGATTTCAACATCTGCACCTGTACGTAGCATAAACGCTGTTATCACTGTCCCCACTTTCAGCATGGGGTTCTGCTACTCTTGACATCAAGGACGGCAAGATAACCCAGGCTGGTCTGACTGCACAGTCAGTACAGAATCGCAGCACAAGGTGTTTGGAGGCAATGGTACATGCCTCCAGCTCCAAGAGGGTTAACATGGTGGTACAATTGTTTTGATTAGGAAACTGTTTGAACAGCACTGTTTGCTCTGCACACAAGCAAGTCTTATTAATGAGTGAAACTTATTGACTGGGCTGGCTGGAATCCAGGGTTTTTCACTGCATACCAAATGATCTACAAAGGAGAAAAAACTACTAGGGAAAAAAAATGGGGTGGGGGAGGAAGAGAGAGTAATAAAACGGCCTACACTTTGGCTAGTCTAAACACATACAGAGTTACATTACTGATAGGCAGATTGTTTGATCTGCCCTATTAAACAATTCTCTGTGCACAGGAGCGCCCTGCACAATTTCTATTTATACCTCTTCAACTGCACTGGCCACATCCATACGCTCACCCAGCCCACACTCCTCCTCCTCCCCAGGCTCAGGTAAGGCACAGTGCAGGTGCTGGGCAGGGTCAGGTCCTGCCCCCCTCTATACAGTCAGTGCTCTGCCACCAGCTGACTCACCTCTGACCTGGCTCAAACAACTTCTAGCCTCACCAGAACCAGCTTAAATCTACGCCAATAGTCACAAGCTGTTGGCGCCTGCCATTTGGCCTGACACTAAACAATAAGGGCCTACAATTCTCCTTGAAGATAAACCTGACACAAGAGGTCAGAAAGGTTTCCCCACTGCTCATTTACAGGACGTTTTCCTCTTTGCAGTTCTTCAGCACACGCTCCCAAACCTGAGCCCATTGTCCCGTGCTCTTTCCCAAGACTTGGGTGGCTGCCAGGCAGCAGGAGCAACTCCAAAAGCTGCACCTGAGGCACCCAGCCACTCCTGCTGGCTTCCTCAGAGCTGCCCCGGGCTGCAGAGCCTGGGTCTGTTTAAGCTTTTAGACACTGTAGAGGAGGAGGCAGGAAACAGCAAAACATGCTGAACAGTGTAATTAAAATTACAGTAATTAAAAAACTCAGTTAAGTTACATTTTTAAGAGTTAGATGCTCAGCAATAAGATCAGCAACAATAAGGTAAAAGCATTCTTCCCATCTGAACTGATTTACTTCCCAACCTCAGGCTGGGGAAGGGTAGAAAAACCCCATACACTCATGAATGTTTTCCACCCATTTAGGCAGGAATTTCCCTGTGCCTCTCCAGTTCAGACTGAACAAATCTCCACTGGCACATTTAAATCCTAAACTCTGTGTTCAAAGCAAGGATGTGACATGCCACACCTGACCCCTTCCATGAACCTCTCTTTAGGGAAAAAACAATCTACCAACAACCTATTATTTCAAACATGCAGCCGGCTCACAGATGAATGAAGTTCTACCTAGGGCCTGAATGGTCCTAAGAGGGCAAATTCCACTTTATGATTTCTGGTGCAAACTGATTTTAAAGCCTCCTATCCTCCCCATCCATGCACTCCTGTCCATGAGGCGTGCTATTCTCAAACTGTTGAGGAACCTGATCCAAACTAAAACCACCAAACAATGAAAATAAACATTCTGGGGGAGGAGAAGGGAGGAAGAAATAAGTTTCAGGGGATCACGTGTGGGTTTTGTCGGCATTTTTAACGCACAGTCCATTTCAACTGACCTGTTTTACGGCTTCCCCACTCGAGTCACATTAACACAGCTGGAAGATCGGAGGTAGCAGAAGGTCAATAGTTCGGGCACAGAGGCAGAAATATGCAACAGAGATGGGCAGGGATTTCTGGCTACATCCCTTGGCAAAGTGTTTGTGGAAGCACCGCACCCTCAGTGCCTGTCCCTCATCCCTCACTGGCCTTTCAAAAGCTCTTGCCCAACAAGTCACTGCAGCCCATTAGCTTGGCCCCAGACGTGCCTGGGCTTGTTAATGCAGGGTCTAACATTTCCACACAAAGACTAACAGAGTTGATGCTTTGGCACAAGCATTCTCCATCCAGTCACAACTACCTTCTGTCTGGATTACCTGTTGGTGACAAAAAGGATTAAGCACTAGTTTGTGGATTATATCTCACATTTTAATACTCATTTGCCAGTTTGCAGAGTGTTTACCTCACAGCTAAGTTATGTGAATATTTCTGTCAGATGCTAGATTCGTAGAAGATATATTCCTTTAGCAGAAAAGAAGTTAAGACAGTAATAGGACAGGAGTTTGTGATTTTAAAAGAGTAATAGACTCTTCCTGAAAAATGATTGAACAGTTATTTTACAGAACCCTAAAACCAGAGCATTTCAGGAGCTCTTATATCTTCTCTTTAAGTTACCTTTATCTTGGAATACTTGCACAGTGAAAACCAGAGAACTTTGCATATTGCTGCCAAGTGAGCTGAAGCAATACGATGTAATATTTTTTAATACAATACCCTCCATTAACACTGACTTTATAGCAGACGGTTAGGTCTGAGTCACATGCTAAATTAAGGCCCCAAATGCCTAATTAATTCATTTTTTTCGCAGCTCTGAGCAAAGACTACTTTGCCTCCTATGTGCTATACCATCAGGCAGTAAAAGGACATGGAGGCTAGTTCAGAAGTTTCTTTATGCTAGTATATTAAGTGCACAGACGTACTATATCAGTGAATTCACTTAAAATAGCTGATATGAAGGCGCACAAGGAGAGTCACTGTCAATAGCTGGAAAGACTAAAGGCAAATCAGAATCGATTTTCATCAACTTTTTAGGCTCTGAAAACCTCATGAAACTTCAATTACCTTGAAATCTCCAACCAAGAAGCACCGCTACTGTTCCAGACTACCTGGAATTTTATAGTTATCTATATGAAAGGTTATTTATCATCAAATAGAACTTTGCAATGCAAAAAAGGGCTAGATACCTGCCTTGTTCAAGAACAGCACAGATTCACTCACACATCCCATAACATGTAAAAAGACTGAAAAGAGCAGTCTCCCTACTTGAGGATTGGAATGATAAGGATTAGAATTAGGGCAAACATAAGGCTTCAGAGCCTTTGAAGCAGCAGAACGGCTCCCTCCTGGCTCCTGTGCAGTGCACCATGAAGCACAAGCACTACACGACCATCTGCTGCCATGGGTAAGAATTAGTGGTGACAGTGGCAGAACACTTCAAGCACAGCAGCTGTACATCCTACACAGAGCAATGAGGTGTGCTGTATTCATAACCCCAGTTTTGTTTGGTTTCTGAACAACTAGTCCAAATATAATAAAAATATCACTTATGAAAGCCATTTTTCCCCTTGGTGCTATTTCTCTTGGATAATAAGGGAAAAGTAGGTTGTGGGTAAGAAATAGCTTCTATACTTAAGAGCAGAAAGCTGTGGCATTGCATGGACTATCGTCTATCAGAGTAGTTTTGATAGCAATAATCCTAAAGTTCTTGTCTGGCTTACATCACAATTTGTACTCTCCCTTCCTGATAAAACAAACAAACAAAAGTACCCAACCACACCTCTGGTATCAATTCTCTGCTAGCTGCGCTCTGGGCCCTTAAAATACCCATACATTTGAGAAAGCTGGTATATAGCCCTTTGGGCTGGTTGCAATGGGAGAGCAGTCCTAAAATCTAGACTTGCGGTCACTGTTGTCTGCCTTACAGCAGGCACCGAGACCCTGAGCACACTGCCCGTGCTGAACAACCATCTCCTTCACCCCAGCCCCAGAAGCCACCGCTGCTGCACCTTCTTCACAGTCCCAGCCTTTGCTTAGTTCAAGCGAGGCATAAACCAGACAGAGAATGTTTAACATCTGCTAGTGCTGAGATAGGTACTGCAAAAAACACAGGAAGCCCAGCTCAAACTAGAGGAGTCAGAGGTGACCTGGGAGGATAGATCTATGGTGATATTCCAAATACAGATAGTATTAGCACTGTCATTTGGTAAAAGAAGAGGGTTGCATAAAAGGACAGTCAAGGTTCTAGCACATTATGCTCAGTAGTTTTGTTTATAGTACGTGTACCTGTAGGAGGAAAAAGGAAAAATATGTATTTTTGAAAGCTCAACTTTGTTTTCTTGCTTTTGTGACCACCTGTTATGTTAAAAGACATTGTGAGTGCATCTCAACAATTTATCCTATGCAGAAAGTATTTATTGTAGGCTTTCTATGCAACTGTAGAGAATCTTCTCAGGATAATTCTAGTTAATAGTTTCTCAAGACTTGTGGGACAGAGTCATATGTTTCCTTTATTTCATTAGTAGCTATATTTATACCATACTGAGTAACTATTATTCGCCTATCATCCAACAGTAAACCAATTTAATAATAATCAAACCAAGTTAAAAATAATCAAAAGGTGATGCTTCAGCTACATTTGGCAACAATTACCTAATAAAAGCAGATGGTTTGCTTGGATGTTTGGTAATGAATGGTGGCAATTCTAAAAACACACCTCCTCAGCTTTAGAAGTAGTCATTAACAAAGACACAGTCACATCAAGCAACTTTCAATTCCAGGGTGTTTTCATTCTGTCAGAGCATCCGTGAGTTATGATTTAGTTTCATCTACTTTAGTCCAGAGTAGTTAACTACCTCTGAAGGCAAATTTGTTTGACTGACTTTGCTTCAGCTCATCTAGTACTAGAAAGGAAGACAGACAGAACCTGCCAGAATACAATGGCCACAAGAGTTTTAATTTGTTGTAGAACACAACTAATAACTTCTATGAAGGTGACTTACAGCAGTTAAGTTATAGTAAATGTAACTAACAGAATCACTTGCTAGTCCTCTCCTCAACGGCTTTCTGCTCCATTATTGACAAGCTTAGACATTCCCATCTGCACTTTGTTCAGTGCCATTCCATCCCCATCAGCACTCCCAACCAAGCCTCCCTCTCAGCCAGGAGTACCGCAAACTTACACAGGAAAGTTCTTACTCCCTAGTTCAGTACAGCAGTCAAGATTTGATAAACTGAATTTATGTCTTCATCTCACAACTTCACAGGGAGTACATTTTGTTCTGTTCAGGTTCCCCCTTAACACAGATGTTAGCAAGTCAGTTACATCCATATGTTAGCAAAACAAAGTGCTGGGGGGGGGGTGGAACCAAACAAACACGATTTGTTATTTAAGTAGAGGATAAATAATTGTGTACTTGTCACCTGAAGAGGATATGATACTAACTATTCTCTCAGCACAGTGTTAAATATCTTGGTGTGGCACGTTTCCTGTTTTTTAACTGATCTACATGTTCAAGGTCCCAGCCTGGCAGCCTGAACTGTTCACTACACACCTAGAACACCAGCTCAGGGCACACCAAGGAGCTGGTTTTCTTCACTAGATCTAGCTCAATTACTAAAGAGCGAGAAAAGCCTTTGATCTCCTATTGGCACAGCTTGCCTCATTCAACATTTCTAAAAAGCTGAGAACTAAATATAAAAACAATCATTAAAGAACACATATTTACATTTGCCTTATTAAGTAGCACTACTATCCTAATGTTTCTTCTTCTGCATCCAGCCAGAGATATCTTCTTTTCCCATTCCTAATGGAGAGTCACCAACTGACAGTTTTTCAAGTTATCCCTATTTCCTCAATGTTTTTCTCATCATAACAACTAGCTAGAAATAAGCTATCCTATGCATTATACAGGCATGTTCCATCAAATTTGCCTTACTACCCCTATTTGATCACTTGGAAACAAAAAAAACAAACTAGTTTTACAGAGAATTTACCATTACTTTCAGTAGTACCTTTCCTACTCAAAGCATCTGAACATACTATATAAATCAGTATTATAAACTCTAGCCAGTAACAGTCAAAACATACAATATCAATTAAGCAACTTAAGATTAATTTATTTACACAGTAAATGTATATTTGCTATATTTTATCAAAACCCCCCACACACACCAAATGATAGTTCAGATCAACTCAACTCTGTATTTTCTTCATAATATTTGCATTTCAACCAGCAACCAAGATTCTTCCAAGACACAGTTGTTCAAGAGTTTTATCCGTTTAGCTAACAAAATCCTACATGACTTAGCAAATTACGATTAGGAAAATGCAGATGTAATAAGCAAACATGCAAACTCAAAGATATATTTATCTGCCCAACCCTCTCATCCTGTATGCCAAAATACTACATTATGTTTCAAAACGTATCTGCTACACATGTGTTCCAGTTGCTGAATTTGTTTGGTTCTCCTCGGAAGTTTCTGTCAGAGGTTTCAGGGGGTTCTTGTTTTTCATTTTCACGCTCCCACTCCTTCCGCTTTTGGTGGCTTAAACATTCTCATCTGTCACACGCTGGGTTGTATTTCGGATGTTGCAGAATTTACCATCCCAAACTTGTATTTCATATTTGAACAAACAAAAGCATGCCTACTCTGAGCCCCAGTCACCCTGGAAATCAATATTACAGCACCAAGAGAAAGTTCCGGCAACACTCAACAGTGACTCAAAAGGAACTCTGCTAGCCAGCCATCTTCAAAGAAAAGCTACTTGCCAAATTCTCATCATTTTGACACACATGCACTCCACGTTCTCTCTGTCTTGAAACTCCCGCTAAACCAGCCAAACAAACAATGCAAACAGATGTCTTAAACATACCAGGTCACACAGGAAACAAGCAAATTCATGAGCTCAGTAATATCTGAACTTAAAATTAGTGTCCCTGGATGGAAGGCACAGCCCCCAACTCCCTTCTCTGTGAAAGTTCATTGGTGGATGAGCACGGGTAACCACATTTCCTTCAGCAGAAGTGTCTCAGGATGACATAATATAACAAGCGATCTCTGTAATGCAAACAAAGGGCCCCTATTCACAGAATGCAGTGGTTCAGTGGAAAAGAGCTTACTCTCATAGAACTCTGACCGAACTTATTCAGTAGGGACCTCTTCCAAACCTCCCTTGCTCAAGCCGCTTCAAGAAAAGGTCTCATAAGACTGAAGATACACATAGAGCAGCTATTCCTCTTAAATATTACAGACTTTGTTCCAATGAAAGTGTTCCCTTCCTCAAAATAACTCCACTGCTTAGTTTTGCTGCTGCTGACTCCTGTTCAATAGGAACTACTGAAAATAACCACATGCAGTTACTGCAGAGCACTGTTCACTTTGCAGAACATTTTCCTATTACAACCAGAACTTAAGGAGTTGTTCTCAAAGCGACAGTAATTCTAGATTTTTTTTCTTCTCTCCATTGCTATTTATCACACTTCCACATCTTTGAAATGCTCTTCAAAATGTATTTGTGATAAGGAGGGAGGGGAACAGAAGGGGGAAGAGGGGGAAAACTTAGACTGCAACAGCTAATACGGACTATAAAAATGACAATGTAGACAGGTAACACTGGAGTTTTGACTTTTAGTGCTACATCAATATAGTAACACACCAGTCTGCCTACCTATGGATTGTGCAACACATACAAAAATCAATGTTGCAGTTTCCTGAGGAGGCAGTGAAAAATAGAAACCTGATCAATCATTCGAGCATCCGAACAAAAGTCTCTTTGTATCTTCTACAAGCGGCTCTCACGAGCTGGTACCAGTACCTTTAAGACAAGATTATTCTAGCATCTCCTGACGAATTCCCATCCAATGCCAGAGCTTGATTATTAAAAACAGGAACTTAAGAAACATGGAGAAAACAATTTGCACTTCTCTGTCTGCAATTTCATAGGTCTGGCTTGTGTTAAGTGTTCAGAGACCCCCTTATTCCAAGAGAGGGAGTAAAGCCCTGAGCGAAAAAAAAAAATATCCCAGTCCATGGCCTGTTCCTAGGTCACTGCAGGCACAGAAAACCAGTGACATACAGGAGATCAGATGAGGCAATTTCAACAATGAAAACTCATCAGTTGAAAGAAAGGAGACATTACTTTCACATTGCGGGGGGGTGGAGGGAAGCAAGATTAGAGGGACCAAAAAGCTTTCCAAAAGCTCACTCAAAAATCAGAAATTGCCCCCCTCCTCCCCAACATGCTGGATTGCCAGATGCTATACACATAAGCTCAGTTAGGGACATAAAGAGAATGACTACCCAGTTTCCTGGTCCATATGTAAAACATAAAACAATAATTAAAGAAAAAGCTAGTGACTGCATGATAAACCAGTGAAGAGATCTGCACCACCACTCTGTCTGCTTTAATATAATGCATTTTACAGCATTACACAAACTTGCTCAACATCAGGCAACTTCCTCACTACAATCTGTCAAGACATACACACCTTATTGATAGCTATAGTCATGTTATACTGGAAATAGAAAAATGGTAGTCATGCAGAACTTCTCAGAAGTAAGAGATAAAAAACTAAAAAAAAAATAAATATTCAAACAGCTAAAATAAAATGGAAACTGTTCCCCTCAATAACAAATGGGCTTTTACAAGATTTTTATCCCTGAAGAGATAAATGGAGCACCATGCAATTTGCTGCAGGTGAAATGCACAGCAAAAAATATCTGGAAAAGCAGAGGTCTTGACATGTCAAGCAGGCACTGGGAGTCTTACAGAGTTATATGGCAGGCAAAAGCTTGCTTTGGTACTCTCTATAAAATTCTGTCATCATTGTACTGTGGGTACCTATGACCAATAGCTATTACTCTGCATGTCATTAAGGTAGTCATAGTTCAACATTACTGCATGCAGGTAAGTGTATTGAGCCCTGAAAAACTGCAACACAAAAGGCCTTGCATTTAGAAAAAGAAAATGCAGTAACAAATTATGTTGCCAACATTTAAACAAGGTTTTATGGCCTATTTCAGTTAAACTGCAATCTGCATTTGCTATCATAACAGACAGCATTGATCTCCCAGCCTTTTTAATGATATGTAATACTGAAGGCATTTTTGTCATTTGACAAAAAAAAGGACAGTACTGAGCAGTACTTACCACTGTCATTGTCAGTCCTATTAAGGCCCCAACTCATAAGACTACATACGATCTAACAGTTAAAATCCAAGAGAAGCAAGCTGTAAAGAAAATAATAATTTATGAACACATACCTATGATGGAATCCCTTCGAAAAACATCTCTGTCAAAAATATAAAATGACAGATGGCGAAAGGTCCGAGGAATTTCACAGTAAAAGTCTTCTCCATAGAAGGGGCTGGGTAAAAAAACAAAAACAAAAACAACATACACATAAACACACACACAAAAAAAAGAAATTAGTGTTGGTATCCTGGAGGAGTCAATTTGCTTATACTTTACCCCTAGAATATCACTGTGTACTGTGATGGTCTCTCCTGCCCATGAAGGTGTACCTTCAAGCACTGTTCCACTTTGACTCTTCTTAACTATCTTAAATGCTCACAGAACAAAATTTCTTAATGGGCAAAACCAGATACTTTTTATCTGGAGAACAAGTGTCCCTAAACAAAGAGGGTAGAGGCCACATTATTCGTTAACACAGAGTGCTTTGAAGATTGCTTACAATAGACCATTACGACATAGATCACAAAAGCATATACATGAACAGGATGAGCAAAATACAGCGTGGTTCATGGCATATATATTTATTAATTTATTTTTAAAAGGATTTCATTTATTTAAAATAAAGTGCCTACAGCCATTGCCTCTTTTCTCATCCCCTTCAAAGTTTCTTATTTAAAGATAGATTCAGTCAACTGATGGTAACCGAGCCTTGGAACTGGCACAATGCTTGTTACCTGGCAGCGTTATATATCTATTTTTGCTTACTGGAACTGTACAGAATAAGTTTTCTTACATTAAGACCAGATTTTAAAAAAAAAAAAAAAAAAAAAAAAAAAAAAAAAAAAGAAAACCTATCTCAGCATGAAAAGCTCTTCAGAGACTTAAGAGGCTTTCTTTGGATCCTATCAATTTAAATAGAAAAAAAGAAAAACTCAGACACCTAACAGCAAACCTTTCAGTTTTTCTCTATCCAATTATATGGTTAAGGATTTACTCTTAAGAACTATAAGCATCCATCAACATTATTTATTCATTGACAGGTCTACCATTTTACACAGATTCTTCATTCCAAGTCACTCATGCTTCATTAGATCTAAATGGGTGGACGCAATTTGAGTCATATGGACAAACGCAGCAAGCGCTGCAGATGCAGACTTAAAAATAAATCTAATTCCAACAGGCCAAAAGCCAGCATCTATTTTTCTTTCCCTTTTAAACACAGACCTCCTTATTGTTTTGGACAAGCACAAAAATGAGAGACAGAATTGTGCTATAGCTTTAATAATTATCAAAGGTTTTTATAGTAAAAAATTATCAAAAAATTATTAATAGTTCCATGCACTAACTTTCATTTTTCCAGCATTTTGTCACAAGAGGTCATTCCCTTGGCTTCTTTCAGGATATTTTACATCACCATACAGCTTTGCTTATATTTTTGCCTGCAGTAAAGATACATTCCCCCCCACCCCCCAGAATTGCCACATTCCCTAAAAAGCTAGCTGACAAATCTCACTCAAAACACACATGCACCGCAAATTAGCTAACCGCTCTGTGTTTGAAGGGAATATGCCACATTAATTTCAAGAACCCCAGAGACATTACTCGATATTCATTAAGAAGATTATTTAAGTCACTCCTCCACTAGCCATGTAGAAGAATGCATATTGGATAAACAAGGAAGCCCAAGGCATACCCACAGGTTAAACTTCCACCACTAAAATGGTTTCTTATTCCTTGGAAAAAAAAAAAAAAAGCATCAGCTGTACGTTATGGCAACCAACGTGAGCCCCACTCAGTCATCCCTATTGTGAAGGCAGAGGAAAAAAATTATTAACAGCTGGAAATGGCAGCTGGTTTGACTGTTTGTCCCAACTGCTCCCTCAATTCAGCCCTCTTGGTTATGTGCTCTTTACCCATTCTGCTCTGAAAGGTTTTATCACTCGTTTTATCACGAATTCAGCAGTCGCTGCTTCAGGCACAAAATACCCAAGTTCTTCGGTACAAGCAGCTTCTACCAAACCAAGAACTACCCGATTGTCCTAGCAGCCACGCTTCTGCTGGCAGCCCCGAGGTCCTCACTCTGTGCACATCACTTGGTGCAATTTTTTACTCACAGTCTTAACCCAAAGGGGCTACACAAATGCATAAACATTGCCCAAATATCTAGTGCATTATACATGCAAAACACTTGCATCGTTCCGAGCCTTAATACTCTGTTCAGCCATAAAATTGTGCTTTCTCCTGGAAGAACATGACAGATGAATTTACTCACTAATGACCTTAGAATGGAATGATACTTAATGAACTGTGGATTATATACCTAATCCTCTACCAAGAATACAAGGGAATCTTCAGCATACTGGAAGTCTAAAACCAAAGTAAATACAAAGTGTGACTTACACTGAGCATACTTCAATTCAGCTCAGCTGATTCTGGGCGAAAGAGCAGGGAAGAGACAACTGAGGCGTTTGCAAGTCTCCTATTAATGCTTGTCATTGCTGGTGGTGGGGGGCAGAAGATAATTAAGACCACACCACAGCAAAACAGACAGGAGATTCAGAAAAGCAGAGTGAACGGGAATCATCTAGTCCAACATATGGTATCAGAAAGAGACTGATTAACACAAGAAATGCTATGAAGCCTGACTTAGCCATGCAGGGATCACATCTGTGATTTTTTTTAGGCTCAAGGCTTATTATTTTAAGCAGCGCCTGCTGGCTGGCATTCTTCACAGGATACATTATTTGCGGCCGCTGTGGACAGAAGTGAAGCTTTGTTTTGCTCCTGGCTTTCCCCCTCTGAGATCTTCTACCCCTCGTAGATTCACAACCTCTCATCACTCAGGTAGCACCCCAGAGGTGCATTGCTGTGGCGGATGCGCCCATGCCCAACAACTGCATTCTTAATTAATATAAGCAAGCAGATTTCCAATACAAATGCACTCTGCACTGGATATTTTGCCAGCAAAGCTTTAACTGCAAGAGTATGTAAACATCAAGACAAATCTTATATCTCCCTTCCCCAACTTTGTGTAGCTCTGCAGAAACAGTATCTTCTTTCTGATGGAATCTAAAGTAACCACAAATGGTTCCAGCTTGCACTTAAATGTGTGCTTTTCCTCCATGTATCTCTTCAGAACAGCACTCGCTTTGTCTCACGCCCAGACCTGAAGAGCAATAGGTCACAGCAGTCAAACCCCATGATTTCCCAAGCTAACTTATCTTGAGCATGAGCCCCAGGGCTCCAGAATGTTTCTTCCAAAAGAACAGCTAAATCCCTTCCTCAACGTCCCCTCTCTCCCAAAGGCCAGAATTAGTCTGATGGGGCTTCACCAAGTACTTTTATTTTGACATAGCAATTAATAAAAAGCAGCAGCATCCGCCTACACAGCCCTTGAGTCTGACAAGATCCTCCAAAACAAATACTAGAACTAGCCTGGCTGAAACCTCGGGAATCTTTCAGAACCAATGAGTTCAGATTTAATTTCCAGGTTTTGAGTTAAGCTTTTCCTGTAGATTAACCAACCCTATGCTCAGAAGAAAATAAAATCATTCAAAGAGGAGGAGAAATAATGAGAGCCTTCAGATTAGCGTGGTCACAACGGAAGGGCGTGGACAAGACCAGTGTTGTCACTGTTTCAGCTGCTTCTGGACTTCAAACAAGTGATGGATATAACTGTTGAGAACAGGATCTTGCAAGGACAGAAACAGTGGACCTGCACTGTAAATGCAATTCAGCTCCTCCCAAGCCCAATGCAAAACCATTTTCAAACAGAGCTTCATCAGTGAAGTCTACTAAATTTAGAACAGTTTTATTAGCTTATTTTTAGCTTTGGTATCACAGTGATGAGAAGAGTAGCAGTGCAGGAATCAGCTACTGTTTAGCTATGAAACAGGGCTTGCTCTCCCATTTTCCTGTTGGGACTAGAAACTACAAAGAGACCCCTATCAATTTTTAAATCCCTGTTCCAAGCTTTCAGGCACACAAGCACCTAACTCTGTAGCCTTCTATTCCACATACCCTCAACTTCACATCCCTTTCTCATCTCTTTTCTAGTGCACACCCATCACTTTGCTATGCTCTGAAGGATGGAAGCTCCACCTCAGCTGCCCTTTTCTCAGGAAGCGTGGGCTCTCTTACTGCACGGCCTTTATACAGCCCCTGCCACCAACACATACACCAACTGATCCCCCCGCAGGACACTTTCCCTAGGATGCTTCCACAGCTGTCATGACAAGAGGTTAAAAACCAAACAAACAAAAAAGTCAAGTAAAAGCATAAAGAATACTGCAATGGATTTGAATCTTCAGGCACACTCCCCCCTTACCAAAAACTTGCTTGTTCTCAGTGTTCATGAGAGCAGGAACACCAGGAAATCAAAAAGTTCCCTCTAGGTATTGTTTCACTCACAGCTATCCAACTTGGAGACCTTCTCATTTCAAGGTATCTATTTTTGAATCTCTTCTAATGTGTGTTTTGGCAATGGATATTTTTAGAACACAGGGAAGAAGAGGAGAAAAAAATTGCTGTGTCGATCAAGTGGAATGAAAGCAAATAAGGATGAGAATCATCATTTCAAACATGATTAATGGGAAATTCTTCCCTTAGAAAAGGTTCAAAAATTGTTTAGTTTTACATGCTTTACTAAAATCCAGAGGCATACTTGCAACTTAATTTCTTACTGAAATAATGACAAATAATATTAACAGAGAGGAAGAGACTTCATAAAACGAATCTCAGTGTAGAAACATTTCTTTAGTTTCAGTCTGCATTGCAAAACCTTGTACTTGTTTCTCAATACTTAGGATTCACTAAAGAAGTTTTGTTTTTGTTTTGGCACCAGCAATTCAGTTGATGAAGTGAAAGAGTTGCATGATGAATAATAATGAAACTTCTCAAACCAGAATTCTTTGTGTATGGATTTTTTTTTCTTAAACTGCTTTTGTGATTGAAAGTAAGGACTATTAACATGCTACACACAACTCCACATCCTCTGACTATTTTAAAACGTTTAGAAATACTAGATTCATCCTGTTGCATGAACTGAAGACCAAAGTTCACATCACCATGTGAGCTGGAAGCAAAATCAGTCTGTACAAAGGAGTACGCTTGTTTGTTTCTACTACTAAGCTTTTTCTACTACTTGGCTAATACATCTTATACTATGCTTTGCAGAGTATTTAAAGGGAGTGGGGTAGAGAATAGAAGGTTTATTCAAAACAGATATAGCAAGCCAAACAAAATCTGAATACACTTCAGTCTCCTACTAGACACAGAGCTACAGGACAACAGGCAAATAAAACAGGCTCTGCAAGAGCCAAAGTTGGCAGATGTCGTGGTAGCTTCCTTACACAATTTATTAAAAATACCCAGCATTATATTTGAAGCACAGATTTGGCAGAGGACACACAGCAGCAGGAAGTATATGGCCCACAGGCAACATCTAAATCCAAACATACCACTCATGGCCACTGTTAAGAGTGCAGGCTGCAGTCTTCCAGGCATCCACCAAGACTAAGCAAATTTTTCCTCATGCCACTGTGCAGACACCCAGATGGACAAGGCTGTGTTATAGCCACAACCACCCCTACTACACAGAGAAAAAATAAAGCAGTGTGCATTTTCTCAACCTTATGCTCCAAAGAGAGAGACAGACACACTAGCTATAGTTATCATCCTCACTTGACAGTTGCTGGTTTGGCTCAATGCGGCTTACAGGGATTATGATAACTTTAAGCAGCAGCCGTTTGGCCCCTAATCACCTCCTAAAATATTCTGTAAGACGACACACACAAATAACAAAAGTCACATTACAGCTGCATTTACTTGTTTGGGTTTTTTTGTTTTGGTTTGTTTTTTTTTTAATCACTCAAAGCAGCCTACAACACCAACAATTGTTACATTACTCACATGGGTGGCTTTTCATGTGGATAAACGCTCTCATTCACAACCCTGCCTTGGGTCTCAAGGCTCACTTCAAGTTTCCTCCTTCCATTAAGTCTTGCTTCCCTTCCTGGCGACCTTCCCAGTCGTATTAGTTCTTTATACAACCACACAGCCCTCGCCTTCAAGAATACCCCAACCAGTTTGAAGTTGTACCCATACCCATCTTATCCCTTTCCCTTAAAGGTTTGGGGCGTTTTCAGAATGGAAGTCTATTGATATCAGGAATTCAAGCCACACTTAGATGTAGTGGAGTGCAGGAGATGGCAGGTGCTGTGGCAGACAGGACAGCAAGGAGTGAGCTGAGAATATGCAGGAGAGAAGCTACAGAACACGTAGACAGCAGAACATGCTACAGCACCCAGCTCAAGGCCTCTCTACTTAAGGCCTACAAGCTAGGGAAAGCTGTTATTTCAAGGAGGTGAGCTGGCAAGGTAAGAATATGGAAGTAGCTAATGGAACTAACTCAGATACAACAGATAATGTTGGCAACACTCCAACTAAGGGAAACAACTTTGTGTTTAAAATTTGAGAAGTGGCCTGCATCCAAGGTGTTATCGAAACACAAGAGAAGTTTAACTTTGCAGCCATGAACTCCAAACACAAGGAAAATAAAGGGTTGAAGCAAGCCTAGAATTAAAAAATAACAACATTAAGTATGGCAGTAGAACTACTTGGAGAAAGTTCTGAGAGCTACTGATCGAATTTGTTACCTGATCTAGTATTAAAACAAAGACACAGCAACCTCTTGTTAAAGAGAACACAGCCTTAACTATGAATTTACAGCACATTTCACTATTCACTCACATGCACACTGCAGAATTGCAGCGTTACCCTCAATGCAGACTAGCAAAAAAAAGACTGAGGGTGGGCAAAGCGCCTCTGGCTTCATTTGCTGTTTCATTCAGGCTTTGATCGCTATGTTTAGCACGTGAAAAATTCCTCAGTGAAATAGTGGAGAACTAAATAATCACAGACTCAAGACGCTTGGCTCATCTCTCTAAAGCACACACTGTCAGCCATTTGATTCTTAACATACGACAGTTTTTGCCTTTATTCATATCCTTGAAACAAATTTAGAGATGTCACATTCCTTCCATTCTTCACCTATGATTTGAGAAGCTGCCTTGATTTCCTGTTGCAGCTGACACTGCCCTTTAAGTGAATGGAAACATTTGATGCAAACAGCAAAGGCAAAGTTAGTCTCAATGCCAACAAGCCAAGAAAGTTTATCTGCAGGAGTATCTGTAGCTAGGAACAAGTCCTGGATGGTGGAGCCTGAAGTTTGAAGCTACTCATGGAGAAAGCTAAGCAGTTGGTTCAGCAAAGGAAATTAACAGGCAAAATTATTGTCAAGTTGTGTACTTGCAGCTCAGAACTAAAGAAATTTGTAGATTTGTGCATTAAAAAAAAATCTCACATGTTCCTTAGGACATAAAATACATGGGTCCCTTCACATACATCTCTGCTAGGTTATAGGGAATGGATCCAATTCTGTTCAGTGCCCTTGTGGACGATGGTGATATAAATATTGAACAACAAATACAAAACTGAGAAGCGTATTAAATCCTGGCTCAAACTGACCTCTTCCTCATATCTTATGACTTGCTTGTGACCTTCTCAGAATTTACCAAAAGCTTGTGCCAAGGAGTTTATGAAAACAGTGCTCCTAGAAGATTTCAATATTCTTTTCCTGGGAACCCAGAGAGCTTGCTCTGAGCAACCCACGCTTTCACTGTGCTTGTCCAAAGGTCCCCAGAAAAGCTGGATGACTTTGAACCGCCCCACATAAACAGTCCTTTCACACTGCTCTGTGGTTCCACAGAAAGGCCCACTCATGTTACAACCCTTGACTTGTTTCAGTCAGACCCTACCAAGTCACCCTTGCAGCAGCCCTCAAAGCGTTCCACTGCATGGCAGCAGTGCCACCACCTAGTTTAACAGAAGCCAAGGAAGGCTGGATGGCAGGAATGATTTAAGCTCCTGATTGTAATTTATGAGTCCCACCTGACTGCTGAATAGAGGAGTTAAGATTCACCATGCTGGCTGCCCTCAGTGTTTGAGATGCAAATTTAGATAAAGGGCATCATGCTCACAGAGATTCTTCTCCACAGAGATTCTCTTTAGAGCACTGGTAAAGGCACCGGACTGGGCAATAGGATGTGCTGGTTCAGTTCCTAGAGTTCTGAATGATTCATGCGTTGTTGATTTCAGAGGTTACTGCTCTCAGCTGACTTCTCATTCCTCTGCCAAAACCTAATAAAATAAAAATCTGCTGCAGAAGATTAGGAACAGAGCTCAGGGAGGTAACTTCTTACACTGTCCCAGTACAAAACACAGGAGATCATGAGTCAGAGCCTGAAGGTTTTGCCACAGTTATCCCAGGCAAGCCAGAATTGGACATTCATCCAAGTCCCTCTGGGAAGGAAAGATAACTGCTTCCTTTCTCCCATTCGCCAGCTCTATTTAAGTTTTACATCAGAAGGCCTGCCTGAAAAAATACACATTTCTGCAGTGCTTAGCAGAAGCTTAATGAAGCTCAAATGAGTAAAAGAATAGAAAAAAGCAAGCACTCCTTGAATTCCCCAAATACACAAGACAGTGTTTCCAGCATGACTTTAATTATAAGCCTTTTCATGCAGATTAAAAAGTCATTTTATGCAGATATGCTGGAAAAGATAGGCTTCTCCAGGAAAATCTGAATGAAAAGACATCGTCTCAGAATCAGTAGTGGCAGGGCTGCATATGAAACACCTTTCAATTCAGACATTCACACAAAGCATCTTATTTTTCATAGACTACATGAAAATCATTTTTTGAGCTTACCGGAAGATGGGGAGTTACTGGTATGAGTGAAAATACAGGCAATCTTAAAAACTGATTTTATAGCAAGCCAGGCCCATGTCAGCCACGAGGGGATAGGAAGTAGAAAAATCAGCACGAACAACAGAGCAGAGCCAGCTTTCTCCCCTTCAAACTGTAGTCAAGGACTATGCCACCCACTTAAATGCCAGCCACACAGATTTTCAGACAGAATTCAATTATTTATGTCACGCATTCACCCAGCTTCACATCCCTGCTCCCATCTAACATTGTACATTGCAGTGGCGATACTTCAGAGAACGGGAGCCAACACATGCTTCACTATGATGTTGGCAAACGCCTGGCAAAGCAACAGCACACATGAAAGCAGGTATTTCGCTGCTGCACACAAATTACATGGGCCTTAGTGCACATAAGTCTCGCCTGCCCAATAATTCACGGTTACTCAGTGAGTTGAATCAATTTACAAACAAGCATTAAAGAATGTAACAGCATGACTGGCTCCTCAGCTATGTGCTCATCTCAGAGTCTTGCAAAAAACAATAGGCGACTGCAGTATGGTCGGGAATCATATGAAAAACATCTTCCTCTGGAAGTCTCTGAACTTGATTTAATAGATGTAAATACAGTCATAAAATATTAGGTAACTGTTTGAGCGTACCTTGGTAAATAAGAGCAATTGCTACTCTTGGACTGGGAAGACAACTCAGTTTTACCATTCATGTATTTGGGATTTTTGTCTGCTTTTCTTTTATGCAACAGCAAAACAAGGACAAAGAAACACCTTAATGGATAAATGCAAAATTCAGTTTATATGAACATCTATAAGTGGATATTCAGGGACTTTGAAGAAACAAGTTTTCCAAAAGCAGTATTTGCAAATAGAAGCTCACAGAGGGAGAAGGCAGACTACCAATGAAGACAAGAATTTGCTGGGAAAAGAAATGACAACTGAGATCACCTTTAGTCAACCCCTAGATCAAAGAAACAGGACTGTAAAGGGATTTTTAGAGTTCATCTGGTCCACCACTGTTCCAAATCAGGAAGATCCCACAGTCAGAACTGATTATACAGAACCTATGAAAATCCTTCAGCCGTGAATATGGAAGAACCAAGGCAATCTACTCCAGTTCTTCAGAATCCTTAACAGGAAGATTTTTTTTTTTTTCCCCCACAATAAAGCTTAAACTTCCTTCCCCACTGCAATTTAAGTCCATTATTACTTGCAAGATCCATACTGGACATATAGAGCAATTATCTTTTTTTGTGTGTGTGTGTGTGTGTGTGTGTGTTGGAGGGGGTGTTTCTGGGGTTTTGTTGTTGTTGTTGTGTTTCTAAATACGTTTACATAGTTAGATCTACTCTCATCCCTCTTCTCTCTGCTAAACAATTCCAACCTTTTAACCTTTCCTCATCGGTTATGCTTTGCAGATCTCTGATTATTGTGTTGCTCTCCTCTGAATTCACCTCAATTAATGAAAAGAACTTCGCTCCACGGGAAACCAGAAACCTTCCAGTTCCGCACAGCCTCAGTGTAGCTCCTCAGCTTTATAATGATATCTAAAGACAGATGGAATTTTTCCCACTGAAGGAATTACTACTAAGAGTTTATTTTCTCAATAGAAAAATACGTGGATTAGTCTAAGGAAATTACATCAACTATTTCCATACACCCCCACTCCCCTGCAAAGCGCTAATGATCACCCAGCAAAGAGCCCCCACTGCGCAACTTCTAGTTGCGAGCAGTGGGGCTACAGCTGATTGACTCAGGAATGAATTTAAATACGTTACAAAGCCACTTTTAGAGAAACAACTGGTTCAGGAACACTGAGTGTTAGTTATTGTTAAAAAAAATTACACAGATCAGTCTTCGCTTTTTCACTTTTTTTTTTCTTTTAATATGGTACACTACACACAGGGAAATGTTAGCATCATCATTCAAAAACATTCTAATTATGTTTAGCCAATATAAATGCCTCAAGAAACAAAAGTCTCCATTATAGACCCCAGTACACCACATCAGAATATAAGATGAGGAATAAAGACTCAAAGACGACAAAAAATTATGCGAGAGAACAAACAAAGTGACTTAGGGGAATAAACCTCATTGAAGCTACTCAGACTCATATTCTGAAATGTGTTAGGTATTTTTGAGGGGTTTGGGGTGGGGTCTAGAGCTATTTCCCAAATTAAATTATTTGCAATATCAAGACACATAGCAAATTCCTAACTGTATTACTGAACTCTTTTCCTGTTTTATATCTTAAGATAAAGGTTATAAACTTGACTGTTCCTTGCTGCTACTTTCCTATCAAATCCAAAAAAAAGGATTGCTTTCCAGAGTATACATATGCCCAGCCTCATTCCCTTTATTTTTTTTTATTTTTGGGGATTTCCAGAAGAAAGCATTTTAACTTTTGCTACACGCTTCTCATTGTTTTATTCTACATGTGGTTTCTACAATCTCACAGGAAGTGTCCGAGATCAGCAGACGGGCATCTTATGTTCAAACCTCTCCTTTCAGTTGCAGCCTCGTGACAGGAAAAAATAATCCCTAATTGCACCAATGCAAAATTCTAAGCAGAGATTACCACAAAAATAGAGTTTGGTGCTCCCTTCTTAGTTGAGATCTATAAACGCTCAGGGAAGTTCAAAACAAATACTGCAGAAAGAAAGGAGCATTGCCTGTACATTTTTAGGAAAACCGTTAATATGGCTTGCTTTGGCAAAGACGTTTTTCACCATATATAGATAGGAATCATGATATTAATACTTTTACCACTAATGTTCTTAAAACTGGAAGAAGGATCATATTTATCCTACCTCCTTCCCTCTTCTCCCTCCCAAAAAGGTATATTTGGAACGTTAAACAAACATAGTAAGTAGAGAATGAGAAGAATTAACAGAATATGTACACATGTATTTGTTACCATAATGACTTCTCCACTATTTTGGTCCTGAAAACCTCCTCCTGGTCCAGGTTTACAGTACAGTAGCAATCCCTCATCTTGTTTGGCCCCGGATATGTAGGAAGATTTTTGGCTTCACCTGAAGACGAGAAAGAAAAAACGCAAAAGTATTATATATTAAGGTGCCTTCCATGAATTAGTCATCTGTCAACTAACACAGTGTCAGCAACATGGCCCAAGTTAAGTATTAAGTTTATTTTTCTTCCTAAATATTAGCCTCTACTAAACTTTGCAGCAATATTCCATTTCCAAGGCAGGAGCTCCTGACAGTCACTGAGTTCAGAGCTCAGCAGTAGCCAGCAACAATCCAGTTTGTTCTGTCTGCTTTATTCACATGTATTTGGGCGTACACTGCTTCCTTCCAAATTTGTGTTTACAAAGTTTTGATCAGTCCTCCCATAGGATACCAGGAACACAATGTAGTGTGGTAATACAGCTCTCCCATACAGCCCACCAATTTTATCCCAAAGGCATTACCAGAACACAGCAAATGAGGACTGACCCCCAGCTCCACCACTATCCACAGATGTGGAGATGGGAAACAGTCACTTCAGTTACAGCCAACAGCCTTTCACCACACAGTGGACTTCAAAGCACTTTGATGAGGTAATTAGCACTTGTGAAGCTGCTAAGGTCCTGGCACAAAGATACTGTTACAAGTCATGAACGCTTTTCAAAACAAAAATTTGTTTCAAAACTATAACAACAGAGAGGTACGCATCCTATATTAAAAAAAAAAAAAATAGGATTGAGGAACTAGGGGTAACAAGAGACTACAACACGAGTATGAAACAAGAATAAAACCACAGCTTTCCCCTCTACATATCCATTAATAACAAAAGCTGAGCAATAAATTTCCTAGGCAGACTGAAAACCAAAACTCTCGGACAGGAAACTCATGGCTTCACTAAAGCACCTTAGCACTACATGGATGAGCGATTTAATTCTAAGGACAAAACCTAGAACTCTCAAGGAATGACTAAGTTTACAATGCGTGTGGTCGTCTTTACCCTCGCTCTTCTAGTACCCAGAGACGATTAGCATGTACCACGGGAACTAGATCATTCTCTCCCGGTAAAAATACAATGAATATAAATAATAGTGCACATACCAAGGGAACACAGGTCTGCTTGCCAGTAGAGAACTCTAAATTACAGTAATAAATATAACTTTTTATCAGACATCTGCAGCTCAGCTTAAGTGCTTTTTACTAGACACATGCCTTCCCAGTCTCCAGCTCCCAAATAGCTTTACTAGTAATAGAATCATCTTGCTGCTTCCAACTCTGTATTCCGTAGAGACACATTTTCCTTTCTGCAGACTTGTTCAACAGCACTCTGATGTGCACACATATAAATATTGAAGAACTATAGCGACCAAAGGTTAAGCCAACTTGTATCCTCAGCTTTAAAGGAAAAGCATAAAGTGACAAAGGACTCCATGTCTTCCTGCCTGTGATCTCTCTCCTGGCACACTGTTTGCACACTGATTCATGATGTGCCCTTGGAAATGCCACACATCCACACTTCTCACAAACAGCCTGTATGCGGGTGATGTACATGTTTTCTAAAGCTAACGATAAGCACATATAAAGAGCCATTGAAAAGGGACATGAAAACATCGTTTCAGACAGTAACGCCTCACTTCAGAGTTCTAAATAAGTTTGCTCTCTCAGCTCAGCTGATGCAACTCGATAGCATTCTTCCCGCTTCCTTCAGAGCTGCGAGACATTGTATTAAAAAAAGAAAGCTGTCTCTGCTGTAATTCAAAGGTGTGACTGGAACATCTGTTGGCATGCCCAACAGGGCTTAAAGTATGCTGAAGTGTTAGCAATAGTTAAACTGCAGAAGCTCTAGCCAAAATTATATTGAGGATTACCAGTTGCTTGCTAAGCCTTCATTGAGTCTATTCTGCTGTGGTACTCTTCCAACTTTTGTTAGAGTTCAGGCAAGTTGGAAATCAGATGTACCAGCCTCAAACAGGTTGAGGTGTGTGAGTTTGTCTCCACTCCAAGTTGCATGCATCCAAATTTCTCTTATCTATTCCCACATTAAAGTCACGTGAGGCCAGCCTCTTTTCTGGATGACTCTGTGAAGTTCCCCAGAGAGAGTGAGCGTGCGTGTCAACAGGAAGAGTTTCAATAGCAGAACGATAAGGAAGTTTTCCTCTGGGGCTGGCACACTGTTCTCATGGTTCTTCCAAGAGAATGCGACAGAACTTTTCAAGCTCAAAATTAAAACAAAACAAACAAAAAAAGAGCAGTTTTCCTTTTTCTGCACTCTTCCACTTCCTACTTCAATGTGAATGGACACACACAAAACCCATTCTGGATTTTGTGATCTCAATTTTCAGATTTCTGAAGCGCACAACATTCACTTAAGAGCTTAAAGTTAATACTTAGTCATGTCAGAGCACTCTAAGAACTGTATTTTGAAAACTCAGTTCTCCTCTTTGTTAACAGATTTAGTGGAAAAGCCCACAGTATTGAAAGCTAAATGCAATGCAAAGGGAAACACTATTCAGCATGGCTGGAAAATGACAGCCTGCACAGTCTATACAGTAAATTAAACCTCACCACCCCCACAATATTAGAAAGTGGGGCACAGAGGGAAGACAGAGGGAGAATATATTTTACAGTAATTTCTTTCTTCAAACTGGAAAAAGGCCCTGAAAAAACACTGATTAATTGACCAACCCAATATATTAACCATGTTACTGACTTAAGTGGAAGCTTAAAAACACACACAAAAACAAGAAAAAACCACGACACAACACAAATACTGGCTGCAGCCAATGGCTGTTCAGATTCCTCCAGAACTGAGCAGTCGGGAAAGAAAAAAATTGTGAAGCTTTCAAGCATATCTAGACTCAGCTCTCCAGCCAGACATTTAATGTCAACAAATATGCTCTGTTAGATTCCTTCAAGACAGAAACATTCCCTCTGTGGCACTGTTTTGCCATCTACAATGAAGCTGAACAATTTACTCAGCTTTTTTTTTTTTTATTCTGCTACTACTGAAATGAAAAAAAGAAAGCTCAGAATACTTGATACAGTCATGCACCATTCCCATATTCTCAACAACCAGAGCTGATAATTTAATTTGGGCAAGAATTTCATCGATTAACCTGTCTGTATAGAAGAGGCATCTTCATCAATTGTATTTTCAAGAGGCAGCTCTGTTTGGTTTTTTTTCTCCCTCCTCTTCAGATTTCTGACATACCTGTATGCTAGAGAATTTGGAGAGGGTTTGCAAACAAAAGGTCAATACGCTCACCTTTAAAACCTTCAGTTTTCCACTATTCCTAAGAAGAAACAGAATGTTTCTTAAGATATCTAAGACCTGACAACTTAAAATACACAAGCACTCTGTTTTGGAGCATAAGGTTTCTATTCAGAGACATAATGCAGAGTAATCAGTACAAGTTTGCCATAGTTTTTCTTTCTATCCCTACACTTCTAATAAACATGGTCTTAATTTAACTGTGTGATGCACTCAACTTAGCACTAAGTGCTTAAACCCACCAAAGCTGATTTTAGCTATGGAAAAGTTATGATTAAGTATTTTGGATGTCTTTTAAATAGCCTATATGATTTGGAATACATCACTGACTTGCTATCTTCTCCCCACGAATACTGGGTTACTACAGTTTAAAAATGGACTACCACGGCAGCACAGACAGCTTAGCTAGAGCTAGACAGAGGGAACACAACAGACTGGAAAAAGAAGAAGGAAAAACTCAAAACCATATTCATCGTCTTTGCTCCTTCCAGTGTTATACACTCCTTCCCTGCTAAGACACTGGTAATAAAAGGGAAGCAAGGAGAAAGGTGTCTCCTTCACATATAGGAGAGGAAAGCACTGCTTAGATGCTTGTGAGCATAACTCGTAAAAACAAGAAAAACTTTGAAGATGTTTATATATATATGTACAAATGTATACATATACATATATACATTTCTTTAATGTTTTGCCACCTTAAATTTCTTGAAGCATGTGGTATTTTTAATTGAATTTAGACATTTGTGTGTCATCTTTGCTTTTGACACATTTCCCCAGATGCAATTTTCTGTAAAGCAGAGAATGTACAACAGGCATTATTTCTGCCTTTTAGAACAAAATTTGCTGCTCCTGTGCTTCTAAGTATTGGGACACCAGTACACATCTGTTAACATGAGTGCATTGAGGAAGGCTTTGTAATGTGTCAACGAATTTAGCTTGCTGTCTTCTAGCAAGAACATACTCAATTTTATCAAGATGCCACAGGAGAATCATTTCCCAACCAATTTCAGAAAACAAACAAGCAAAGAAAAACCTACCTCTAAAAAACAAACCAAATAAAAGCAGCTGAGCTTTCAATACCACAGCATTTGAATTCCGGGAGCACACTGAAAGACTCGAGTACGGAAACTAAATACCTAAAATCTGAAATGGGCAACATATCCTAATCAGCAACAATACGCTTCGTTTCTGCCATATTCAGGAAAACACTCTCCAAAGAAGCTTGTAGACAAGCATGTCATGAACAAAAACAGAGCACCGATGTATGCCAGGAATGGAAAGCTTCTCCTGTTCTCCCTTAAGCTCTCTATACTAATACAGATGCTGGAATTTGGAAAAAAAAAAAAAAAAAATCTCAAGCACTCCTTTCAAGTTGTCTTTCTTCTGAAAAAGCATTATGCCATCAACATCCATACATTGAGCAAAAAGAGGAAAAGGAAAATGTGTGTACACACAGCTCTGATTCTCTAATACAATTTATGCTTTAAAAGCTCTTCATACACAAAACCCAGCATATACGTAAAATATCAAGATGACAGCAAGTTTATAATAAATATTTAGTAATTTTAACTAAAACAGAAATATAATGTCACTCAGAAATAGTATGGCCAGCAGGACTAGGGCAGTGATTGTCCCCCTGTACTTGGCACTGGTGAGGCTGCACCTCAAATCCTCTGTTCAGTTTTGGGCCCCTCACTACAAGAAGGACACTGAGGTGCTGGAGCGAGTTCAGAGAAGGGCAACGAAGCTGGTGAGGGGTCTGGAGCACAAGTCTGATGAGCAGTGGCTGAGGGAACTGGGGCTGTTTGGCCTGGAGAAAAGGAGGCTGAGGGGAGACCTGACCGCTCTCTGCAACCACCTGAAAGGAGGTTGTAGCATGGAGGGGGTTGGTCTGTTCTCCTGAGTAGCAAGTGACAGGATGAGAGGAAATGGCCTCAATTTGCACTGGGGGAGGTTTAGATTTGATATTAGGAAAAAATTCTTCACGGAAAGTGTTGTCAGCATTGGAACAGGCTGCCCAGGGAAGCGGTGGAGTCATCATCCCTGGAGGTGTTTAGAAGACCCGCAGATATGGTTTAGTGGTGGGTTTGGCAGCGTTAGGCTAGCAGTTGCACTTGATGATCTTAAAGGTCTTTCCGATCTAAATAATTCTATGATTCACTGTTGATAAAAACATGCAGAAGTACCTAAAAGCACACTAACTTTTGTGCCTATGAATGAATTTTAACTGAATGGAAACAGTTGCATTAATATTCAATGTTGAGAAAGCAGTTCATTTTTTTGCAAGGTGTGCTTTTTGGGGGTGAGGTGGGGAGAAGGGGAGGGATATGACTGCAATACCTCAAGCAGGATATATTGAAAAAATAATCCCTTTTAATATTCAAATGATTACAGTAAGAAAACCTCTATTCACATCAGAAACTGACTTTGTAATTATTGCATTGTCTGTTTAGTTAAGTGAAATTAACATAATGTTTGAAAGCACAATATACAATTACATTAGTACATAATTCCTATATGTATATATACCCTGTGTACCCCTCAGAAGGGAAAGTTTCAATTCATATTGGCCTTTCCAAATAGAAAAAAACAATAAAAGTAAAAAAAAGTGAAGTTCCATGAACCAGCATACTCAGTGTGCAACTACAGAGCTATATAAGCAGCTTAGTATTATTCTGTACTTTGGTAGTAACCTAAAAACAATAAATGCTTTTTCAGCAATATACGCAGTGTGTCAGAAGTATTCTCTCCACTCCACCTACCTATATATGTCACACAGCCTGAAAATAAGAAAAACACATGAAATTTACAAGTATCTAATCAAGAAAATTGCTGCATTAAAAAAAAAAAAAGATTTATTTTAAAACAGATGTGGCTAGAAACATGACTAGTCCAACAGCCTCTCTTTGCTTTAACCATAGGTATTTATGTGTACATATACACACTTTGCTCTCATGGAGGCACAGATTGCATTAGATTTCTAAATCAGGTCAAAAATAGCCATCTGTGAACAGATTCTGATGATCTGGAAAATTAGATTTTTAGATGACCTGTTCTTAATCTAAGCCTGCCAGCCTCTTTCCACGTGAAATCATCATCACATGAGAAGACTCAGGGAAAGCAACAAAACGATACTGATGACCTGGGCCTCTCGAACAACTCCAGAGCAACTTGATACCACAGCCAGGGCTACTTCAGCAAGAAACCAGCAAGAAAACAAAGCACGCTACATTAATTACAACTTCTTAGACAACAGCACCATGGAAACCCTCTTAGCTTAGGGGCAATAAGCAGTATCAACCCCAAATCCTTCAGTGTTAAATGGAAGACCACCACCAGCTGATATCTCTTCGCCAAAATCTCTTTATACCTACTTACGACTTGGTGGAGTTTTACTGCCTTCGCAGCCTAGTGACAGCATCATTTGGCATCCTTTAAAATCGCTTCTGCACAACCCACTTCACCAGCACGCATGGTGCTATACTACTATACCACCACCCTTTCCCTTCACATGATGGAACTTACTCTATACCAGTTAGAAACCTCAAATAGTTCTTCCTCTGCTCTGAAACCTGTTCTGAGACAGCAAATGAAAAGGCCTTTCTATCAGCTCTAACAATAGCTAAGCCTAAATAGCTATAGCCCCCATGGTGGACAGACTCAAACCTACCACTGAAAATGGCTGATAGCCTAACTCCTTTTCTGTGTGTGTGTGAACAGACATCTCAGTCCAACAAACCATCCAAATATCTTGTCTTTACTGTTCCGGGCATAACAGAAGTGGCTCAGGATATTTTTCATTGGAGAGCAATGAGAAGCTGCCGGCTAACAGCCTGACATTTCTCCTAAGGGGCAACGAACACGGAGGAGACTCGAAAGATCCTGTCATGATCTCAAGTACTTAAGTGCTCACAGCACAAGGGCTGTTAGTCAAATCCCAGGATTGAGAGGAAAGACATCTACATTGCAAGTTCCACGAGAGCTGCCCGCAAAATTAAGATTTTAGTTTGTACAAGAGGAAAAGCATAATTCTCCTTAACTCATTAATGTAACTGGTTGCATGCTACTCGCCAATATTGTGGTCTAACAGCAGGAATCGGGTTTCTCTAAAGTTCCCTTAAGATGGTAACTTAATGCCATCAAAACAAAACAAAAAAATCTACAGTCCAGCTGCTTTTTTTAACAGGATTGAAGCTATTTTGTGTAAAAGGACACTTTGAAAAGTTCATTGTAAAGTAGGATACTGCCAGGAAAAAGGTGTTCTCAAGGAGTTCGCATTTTAATTCAGTTTTCCTGTGGCACTCTGGGGTTAGCATTCCAAGTTTCTTCGATGTGGCTTTCTCGTATTTCTGCAGAAAAACTGATGAATTAACCAAACTGTCTCTCTATCTGTATTGATACAGTGTAAGACTCAGCTCCCCATGTACTATTTTTCAATCCAGCTTATATTTTGAAGATGATACTTCGCATCGAGACATCTCTCATGTAACCTCCCAGCTGCATTTGACAGAGGCTCTCGAGGTTTATTTCCTACCAGTCTCAGTAGCATAGAGACCAGCTAGAGGTTGTTCCGTGCCTCTGAATTGCGACCTTCATTAAGACTAGTGGCTTGTGCAGTTTTTTGTAGTTTTATTGTTGTTTGAGGTGGCGGTTGGGGAAGGGGGGTTGGTTTGTTTTTTGGTTGTGTCTGTTGCTGGTTTTTTGGAAAAATAAAATCAGCTTCCTGAGGTTATAAAAGACCTTCTCTCGGCCAAGTTTAAGTCACTGAACATCTGTTACGGGAGGCCATGAGGGAGATGGCTCGGGCTGCAGGAGGGGCAGAGTGGCTGAGGAAGTCACTTTAAACAGGCTGTTCCATCACGGAGCTGCGCTGGACAAACAGCGAGCAGTTCCAGCTATTTTTAGAAGAACAGTATGAGACAGGAAATACAAGCAAATGATTTACAACATCTAGCAAGACGTGACCAAACTCCAGCAACAATTCAACTGCTCCCTTCTGAGTGTTTTTGTACTTCACAATAATTTAAGATAGCTGTTCTATAGTAAGGAGCCTACTCATTGCTAAAGAACAAAAGTAATCTTCTCAAAAACATCACCCTTAAGCAAAAATAAGTTTCTGTGAAAATAAGTCTTTATTTTGACCTGCCTTCATTTATATTATTCACACACAAAACCAAAAGCCAGGTTACAAAAGACAATTTTTTTTTTTTTTCAGTATAGACCAAAAAGCTATAGCTGTGTGAAAAAGAAACACACAAGCAATAAAAAAAGAATGATGTACTCTCTCTTCCAGGACATCAGTCACTTCTATCACAACAAGAGATACTAACAACTTTTACAGTAACATGAAAAATACAGATCTGCCAAAGGTTGTGTTTTACTTAGATTAAAAACCAGTAACAAAAGGAGTGGTTCTGAAAAGTTGAAGTTTTATCGACAATGTTAAGAAACCCTGTTTTCTCTAATGATTCTCATCTATTTAGAAACGTCTTTACTAAACAGAGTTTCACAGGATCAAGTTTAGATCAAGTTCAGTTTGTCCCTTTGGCCTCACAGTGTTCAAAACCAAAATAAAAACCAGGTATTGAGAAACAGAGTGACTCAGAGTACAGCAGTTTAAGGCAATCTTGAAAACCACCTAAGATTTAGGAATTAACTGAGCAAAGAGTGTCTTCCTCCACATTCAGAACATGCTTCCTATTACAAAATTAATCATCACAAGGGAGGAAAAAAAGCTTCAAAATCTGCCCAACTTGCTTTACTTTAGCCTTTCTTCAAAAAAACAGTGAAAATAGGTACTTTCCTGCAAGAAGATCAAATTCATTTTGCCATGTAAAGACCCAAACTCAGAAACAACCTCCTCCAACCTTGCAGTAATTAGCACCTTCCCTTAGACCCAGTAACAGTCAAGAATACAGCTACTTTAAACTTGACACAGTCTCGATATTTCATTAGTCCACATATTCCTCAGCTGTTCTTTCATACACAAAGAGCACCGTATGTACTAAGAAGCGACATAATAAGAAATCCATTATTTTATGAAAAGCGTGACAATAACTACTTCTAAGACTATATGCTTATAGATAGTTTTCGAACAAAACGCACAACTTTCTAGTTGCAGTCTTAGGCAGGTGACAAATGCTATGTTGCAAACACGCCTCTGTACTGAACAGAATGCTCAAATTAGGACATCAAAATCATCCACAATATTTGTTTTGTCTTAGTTACTGGATCTTCATTTACAAAGCACTTTCTCCAGTAGAGTTAAACAAAAAAATAAAGCCCACTTGGTCATTCCTATGGTTGGTGCCTTATATGATCTATAGGTGATTTTTCCATCCTGGCGGACTTTAAAAACAATTTAAACTATCTCAAAGATTTATTTCACAGTTGAATAGCCTGTATTGCACAGATGCAAGCTCACAACACACAAGAAAAAAAAGAGGACAATATGCCTCTATTGTGAAGCCCAGACTGCCTTTACTACTGCCACCACACAGTTTGCCCCAAGAATTTCTAGAAGCAGATAGTTACAGAACATCCACACATTGACAGAACTGGACTGTCACCATCCAAGATACTAAACTTTCAATTTGCCACGCCAGGGGGCTTCCAAAAGAATTGTTCAAGACACATCAGTAAAGGATTCCTGACTTGTTGCAGCACATGGGACTGACTGACCAATGTTGAACACAAGTCGTAAAAACAAATGAGAAATCCTCCATCCAAGTTCCCAGTCTCCCGAGCAGCGGCAGCTGGGAATAGAATCTTTAAAGTAAATGAAGTTCACATGCATGAAGTTCACCTAAGCATTCACTTGTTCTTGTTTGACCTGAAGTCCCAGGGTCAAGTCCCCATCTCACCACGTACAAGCCAATTCACTTTGGCTAAAGCTTTAACCCAACATACTCATCTCTGCACCAAAGAAGTAGCTGCCAAAATACAGGGTCGTGTTGTCTTCCAGAGGAAGCCAATGAAGTAGAAGCAAATGACCCTCAAAGAAACACAGGTCTGTTTTATTTCAGTGGCTATTCTTACAGAAATGGGAGCAAGATTCAAAAATGAATTTTATTTGTAGGTAGTCACCCAGAGGCTGAGCATTTTTTAAAATTGCCAATGACTTTTGGAAGCCGGGCATTCCCTGCAAGCTGCTCATCCACACCCACAAAGTTCATCCAAAGTTGAATTTTTAATATGTTTGTTCAGACACTGCATGCATCGGTCTCACACAGAATGAAAGGAAAACTAACACTTAAAACGCTTGTGAGTATCTGGTATCTGTAAGAATCAACTGAAAACTGGGGGCAGAACAAGACCATCACAAAAAACTTCACCAAAAAAACACTGCTGTTTTAACTTTCTACAGATATTCTCTTTTTCTGCCTGACTAGTCTGCACGTTCACCTATTTCATGAGCATTTTCCTATCAAAACACTTAAAATCTTCCAAGATACAAAATAATGCTGTTCAAAAGACCCAGAATCAAAGTTTAATGTGGAATGTTACTTCATCTTTCCTTCTACTCAGGCTCTCATTTTTGAACTATGACAGTGTTTATAACCATTTTCTTCAGCACCTTCCAATCCTCTACCCTGTCATAACCCCAACTCTCTCTCAAGGCACAAACCAGACATTGATTCTGGGGATATTAATATGATTCCTGCAAAATTCAGGTACCAGCACTAGCATCTACTGTTCAAGCAGAGTCCCGTGTAATAGGATTCCAGGCACAAATGTAACTGTTCTTCTGAATTATAATTTGAAAGGGTTCCTCTCATTGTCCACTGACTAGACAGGGAGCCCAGCCAGCAAACATCAGTGTCCAGGTTCAGTGTTTACAAGCACACAGCACATATTTTCCCCTCTCTCTTCCTACTTCTGATCTAGCCACCTCACATTTTCTGCATGACCAGTCTTTCAGGCTGCTATTTCCCACAAGGAACCATAAACCCTAAAATCATCTACTACCAAGATCAATAATTTCAAAAGCTTTCATAATAACATAGCACACAATAGGCACTGGAAACTCTGCCACTGTCCTGATATTGCTCAAAACCTCCATCAGATCTTGTCTCCAGCAAATATCTCCAGGTATAGATAATTCTGCAAGAAGAATTTCTGCCCCAAATACTTCAAGTTTGATTCAAGTATCGCGATAAGCAGCCATCTGTGTGAATAATTTTTGTTATTTTTTTTAATTTATGTTTCACAAAGTTCAAGCTACTACCACAATTACAATGTAGTTTTTGTTCTTAACAGCATAACGACAGAAGCCCAAGTTTAAACTGCGTAGACTTCAGCACACTGAACTACATTAAATCCACCTGCCCTATAGCCAATTCCGTGCTAGTACCAAGAGTCCTGAATTTATTATGCTAGTTTCAGTGGCACCCCAATAATATGTTACCATGCCTATAAAACATTTTTCAATAAAACGATGCGTCTGCACTCAACAAGATGGGGAGTGGGGGAAAAGCACGTAACTGGTAAGCAAGTCATCAACTCACAGTGCAGTTTATTTTTCAAAGAAGATTTCAAACAGTGATTAGTCTGATCATCCTGAGAAGGGGAACATCACATGAATCTTGGCCTGAGGAACAAACTTAACCAAGAAAGAATGACTCATTGCGCAGGCAACGTGATGAGAAGCAAATGGTAGATTATCCAACTTCAGCTAACTACAGGAAGGGAAAAAAAAACACTTCTTCACTCCTCAGCACTGAGTATAGTTAACACAGGCACAATAGCACAGAAAAACAAGCAAGAAGTGGCTGAGCATAGTAGTTTGTTTATAAGCAGTGATCAAAACCACAGTTGAGAAGTTAGTGCAGCTGTGTGCACCTGAAACACATCACAGGTATTAGCAGCTGAGATTGGGAAGAAACACCAAAGCCAAAACCACAATATTCCCCTGTAATTTCTATAAATGCTCACGTGATTAAAATCCATATTTACAGGGAAATATATAGCTTTCCACGAAATGTCTGCACTCCAGCTGTTGGATGTTAATGCAAACTAAAGCAGGGCATTAGAAATGGAAAGTGACCTACTTTCCTTTTCTAAACTACGCAAAGTGTTAATACAATGAAACTCAATCAGTGTTAGTTTTCTTTTATTCTTCTAGTTTCAATTTACAAGTTAGTCATATCAGTGACAGAAGCGGGGGTGAGCAAGACATATTGTCTGTAAGCGGTCTGGAAATGTTAAGTATTTTGCATACTTACTACTTGTGACAAAGCAGAATTCGTTTAGCTACGCAGAAGCGAGGGAATCAAACAACATGAAGGACAACTGGCACCTGCTCTGAAATACATTTGCAAAGTTTTATTTTTATAAGCATGTTCAGTTCCATGAATCTGTCTAACACAGCACAAACCTGCACTGACTGCTTCAGTAGCAGAGGTCCAACTGTAGTGAGAGCTGTGAAAACACATAAGACATTCTCTTTCTTGAAATGCTTACGTCTACACAAGCAATCATATAGAATAAAGGAGGATTAAGATTTTAAAAGGGAGGGGTGGGTGAAGGATAATTGACAGGACAGAGGTACAAAGGCACAGCATTCCCAAATATAATGCAGTATATAGAATGCATATATATATATAATGCATATATAGAAATGTGATGTTAATCCTAATTAAGAACCCTTACACTGAAAACTTTTCCAAATCAAACCAGTATTAAGGGTGACAGTGGTTAATGACAATGGTTTGCTTTAATGACACACAAGTGGAGCAAGCACTGCAACAGAGCTTATTCCTCAGCCCAGTGACCAATAAGGACAACATATCCAAGTATGTTTAAACTCACAGCTTTGAATGCACAGTTATGTGCTGCACCTACACAGTCACCAAGAGCCCAAAATACACAAAACCTTGGTCAACCCTGTCCTCAGCAGTTTACAGAACACATTAAACAGGTAAAGAGTGATAACTTACCCCCACACACATCGACTTTCAGTTAATTTTTCAGAGCCCAAGAGAAGTGATATAACACACATCATGTTTTTCTTACAGATAGAGAATGTACTAGTTTTATCACAAATTTTAAAATAAGTGAAGCTATGGTATCACATGCAGCCAATGTCAATAAGTATCTGTAGGTTCTATACCTGTGTAATATCTACTTGTCTTCAAATAATCTCCTGAAACCGCTGTGCAAATTCATGGCTTACAAAAGAACAGCAGAGTGGAATAAGGGAATGCTTCTGATAATCATGTGTAAAATAAAGTTGATTTCTGTATTATATCACACGCTTTCACTGACTGTAAGAAAGATCCTCACTGACATTTACAATAAGCAGCTGCAAAACTTAAAAGCATGTAAATAGACATGCCTATCCAAAGACTATTTGTTGGATAAAAAGACGCTCATTTTTACCTTTTAGGGTAGAACATAAGTTATACACAGTAGATGCAGACAAATCCACGTGTATGCTGAAATCATCATTTTTAATGCTGGGGGGTGGGGATGAATCCACCAGACATTTGGCTACCAAAAAAGATCAGGGCTTCTTTACAGAGATCACCCAAGAATGGAAAGCCATTAAGCTTCAACTAACCCCTTACTCATTCCATGTAGTTTCAAAAATGGCCCATTTGTTTTTACAAAGCAATACCACAGAGCAGAGCTATTCTGTGCAAGAAGTTTGTATTCCCATACAAGAAGTTAGCTCTTTTAGTTGAAGACCTGGATTCCATCCCAGTTCTGTTGCAGACTCCATCTGTGATTGTGCATAAGTCAGACAGCTAACTGCCACACTCGAACTACCTCCCTTCTCTAGCACTTCATATTCAAAATACAACTTCAGATCTCTCACATGGAAGACCGCATTGGAGTATTGCATTACAGCATTTGCTAATGTAACTGCACGAGATGTTGCACAAACTGCATTTGAGGACCAGCAAAAAAGAGGCCAGCAAAGCAAATCCCTCCTGACTGACATGCCTTACACAAAAGGACTCCCTGGCACGACAAGTAAAGATCAACATCCTTTGGGTCTGGGAAGCCTCTTGCCTACTTCTGTAACAGCACAAGCAGGGGGGAATCAAACACGAACCAGGATTTACCAACACAGAGTAGCATAAGACAAAGCATCTGGTCCTTTTAACAGAAAGGTAAGGCAGACAAACAGCTCCCAGTAACCATGACAGGAAATATCTTATTGCCAGCAGTGTATATTTCCAGCAGTACTGTCACATATAAAGAGAAAAACTAGATCCCAAAGGATTTATTGTGGAAAGAACACCAATTCAGGCACGAAAAAGGTACTATAACAGCTGCAAAGCAATCTGCCAAAGAAAATCTTCATGACAGAAATTACTTGAATAGGAAAGACAGCCTTCATGGGAAGCTGACTGAGGTATACTGTGTCAAAATAGAGGGGCAGAGGAACTCCGAGTAATAAGCAGATTGGCACATGGAAAAGAAGCACAGGATAACACAGACAGAAGCCCAAGAACAGTTCCCACTGAGGTGTAAGTTCATCTATACACACCCCAGCACTGTTACATTCCAAATGACCATGCCGTAACCACCACCTTCCTGCTAGCTACATATTTGAGATCTGAAGAAACACACTGCCTTCCCAGAAGATGAGCCATTTGTGAATATGAATGTTGAACACCTTCAGCACAAGAAAGCAACTGTTCCAACCTTTCTACACCTTTTGAAATACTTGACTAGTGGAGGCTTCCGCAAAAGAAACTACTTGTTCCTTCTCTCCAGCTCTAACTTGTTCTGAAATTAAAGTACTTCCTTTGTAAATTCAGAAGTGAAGTAGTGGATACACCTGCAAGTGGGAAATTAAATCCAAGTTTGCTGTTCAACCAAAGAAACTGCCTACAAAGTTAAGCAAAAATATTACTCTTTAAAATAAATATCTACTTAGGTGACAACATTCTGGGTTATTGTTATTTGGTTATTTTCTGAGAGTTTTTATAGTTATTATTCAGTGCTTCTCTCCTCTGGAAGCCAGATATAATAGGTTTCGGTAGTAATATGTTCTTAGCTCACATAGGACATTCATTCAGAGAAATACAGTATTAAACAGCATTAACTTGGTAGGAAAGCTCAAAGGAAAATATTATAACTGATTTTAAATATTAACTGTATTGTAAGTTACCATCTCTTACTTCTTGAATTCCCACACACTCATTCTGCTCTAAAACACAAAAAAGCTCAGAGGAGTCATTTAAGCCCAGAGCAGATTTCCTCACCTGTTTCAGTAACACTGTAGCTTCACAGCCACTTGAAGCCACCACAAACCAACTGACTGACTGTGCATCCTCCCCGACATGGCACAACCACACACATTCGTGTTCCACACAAACCCATGAACAGACCACATGCAGCCACTAGCTCCAGCACAGAGCAGGTTCCCAAAAGATTCACATCACAGACGTTTGCCTTGTCACCTCTAGTGGGGCAGCATTGAGAGCAAACAGGACAAAGCTTGTGCAGTCGCAGGGTATCAGACACGCATCTCAAACAGCTTTATGGGGTGCATGCTCCTGGAAGAAATTTGAGGCTGCATTCTCACAACTACCTGGATTACATGCCCACTTTCAAGGTTGCTCTTAAAAGTATCGTTCTACAATACTATCATCTAACGATTCACCCAAAAGCAGCAAAGCGTCTAACAAAAAGAAGCTTGAGCTGAAATAAACTGCTTTAAACTTGTTTTGTCAAGGTATTCTTTGACAGTCAACTTGTCTATTTGCATCTACCCTTTAATTCAGCTAAATCACCCCTATGATTGAAGCTTATATTATACAGCATCTCTTCCATTCGATGCCTCAATCTGCACCAAAATGAAGCCTAAAACACAGTCGAGAAACTCACAAAGTAGTCACCCTCTGGCCACACCAACTGCAACCCACCCTACTCACTATCAGTAACTTTTTTCTCCATCTGGTAATTAAGTATTTTCCCTAAAATTATATTTCCTGCAAGTTTCTGGTGCGTGTGTTGCTCCTAATTCTGTAGGACAGCATACTGCCATCTGAAGAGGCGGGTGTCACTGGCTCTCCACTCCCAGCGGTTCCCCTGAGGTCAAATATAGCCAGCTGCTATACCTTCTATATATATAAGCCAGCTTATACAGACAGCTTATCTATATCTCTGCTTGATCGGCAGAACGAAGTTGGGCATGGTGGGGCCATGAGTTAGTTTTCACATTAGGTCACCAGGTTCAGCCAGCTCTCCAGCTGCCTGCCAGGCAGCGCTGGGAGGGCAGAAGCAGCGGAGGGCAGCGCTTCTGCAAGACAACACACAGTCACAGCAAGTGAAGCGTGCCCCAATAACACACATCTCGCCGGCTATACTCAAATCCAGCTGTGAAGGAGACATACCAGCATCACTGCATTACCAAAGAAACTCATTACTGTTCCTACGGTAAAACCACATTTCCCCTCTCTAATGGTGCATTTATTCACTCCGATACACATGCAAGCTGAAGGTAAGCAGACCTATTAGACTTTATTAAAATTACTGTCTTGAGATTATTCACAACAGCTGTTTCCTCTTCAAGCTAGAGGAAAACAGATGGCAACGTAACAACAGCTAGATAATTTAAAAAAATTAACTCTAAAACATGACACTTGTACAGGATAGTAAAAAAAACATTTATGCCAAATGTTATTTTGCTAGTAGAATATATAGCAGCTTGAGAGCATAATTAACATATTAAAAACAAGGGCAGAACAAAGAATACCTCAAATTGCACAGAAAAATCGCAGGTTGCAGAGAAACCTAGATCACAAAGTTGTTGCTGTAGATTCCCTGCAAAACCACTCAGAACATAGTTTATCTCTTCTCTCCAACACCTATAAAGCCTGACAGCATCAAGATAGTGCAATTACAAGTGTGGAGAACATGGGTGTATTCTTTTCAATATTCATTAGCAACTTCAATCAAGATTTGTAAGGGTGGAAGATAGCGAGAAAAATATCTAAATTTGCACTAATAATCTCTGTGAACATAATGAGATTATTTTATTTATGTCTGTCTGGCATCAACTGCAGGCCATCAACTGCATTTCATGCATATTCCATACACTTAAGAGCAGAATTTAAAAAACTACAAATACATCACTATTTTAAACATGGGTTTAAACACGTTAAAAATGTTTAAACATGTTAAACATGGGTTGAGGGAGACCATATATTATTGAGCTATTGCATGTTGAAACAACTCTTTAAAAGTTTACAAAAATTCCTACCAAAACAGCAGTATTTCTAGACAGACAGCAGTGAACACTCTACTAGTTGCTCCTTCTGCAGGACCAGTTTAGAGCAAAAGGAAAAATTTCAGACAGAAATGAAAACTATGCTTCTGACCACCTACTTTAAGGAAACACGAAGTTTAAAGTAAGTGAAGAGTTAATCTTTCTCCTGACATGCTTAGGGCTGAAGTGTGGTATGCAGTAGACCCCTGAAGTACCAGCCTAGGTTTCAGGATCTACTAATACCTGTTAGGCTCACATTTAGAATAGTGAAGAAAACAATGCTACACTTCATCATTTTTCTGGGCAGGCTCTTTCCTTCAAGTGACTACTCAGTTTGGTATACACTGAAGAACTTCAAACATGCATATTTTTTCCATGCAGACAAATTTATTTATTTTAAAATCCAAAGTAGTCTCTGCCAATCCAAACATCTTTCAAAAGGCCACTAAAGAACTGCAAAGAAATACTCCCACTTCTATTCTCCTACTCCACTAACATGCCAGGTACCAGCCTTTACCACCTATTATATCAACACTCCTAAGTAGCCAGAAATCAAATAACCAAAGCAGTTTGATGCCAGCTTTACAGCGACAGCAAAATCAGCCCAGAAGAAAACTTACATTGTATGCATATGTTATTATTCATTCCCACCAAAAACCAAACCACACACAGATGTGCCAGATGGTTAGCACAGTTAGAAACACAGATAGTCTTACATTCATCTCTGGATAAACTCAACCATATAATTGACAGCATAGCTTAAGATATGTTCCCTGTAATTATTCCACCTATAACGCTTAATTGTAATAATCTGTAGCCAATGTGCCTCAAAATTGCAGAGCATGTGGTCAGTAAAGTATATATACACACTGAAATACTGTTCTCCACGATAATATATAGAAAAATATATATAGCATATAACAATAAAATATACTACACATACAATTACCTGTATAATATATTGCAATAGTTACGTAATTATAATACATTATAGATTTTAAGTTGTATACCCATATATAATATAGAGATATATGAAAACCCTATACAAATTCCAAGAAACTTTCAACTTTAAAACTCTGTTGAGCCAAGATTTTAAAAACTTTAATTTTATTTCTGACAGTACTTATTCTGCTGCTTTTGGACACAGCTTTATCTGAGTTACAGAACAAGTTTTTTTCTTCTACAAGCATAATTAAATATCATGTGATGCTAACCTTTAACTAGACCATAAGTAGATCCGAAGTGTCTGGAATAGTGAAATTGTTTGAAGTATTAAAAACCCAAGCAGTGAAGAGAACAGTTACATACAGGAAGATGTTTCCTTTCACACCATTTTGTCTTTCTGACCTCCACTCTAAAGGTAGAAAAAGACCAGGTTTTGCAACTTGACTGCTACACAATTCGGCATATTTGCTATCTGAAGCAAGACACTGAAGTCTCAGATGTGCCCATGTATTCTCTAGCTATGACTGTATGAATCAACTTCCTCTATTTATGGAAAGTGGGTCTTAAATTAACTCTTGCCTTGGCATTTAACATCTACAAGCTTCATTCTCAAATTCACGGGATATCCTCTGTCCAGCACAGTGTGCCATTCCAACTAAGTTGTGTAACTCCTGTTGGCATGGCCGACCAAAGTTGACACATGTCCACATCGTGGAGGGAGGTAAAAAAAAAAAACAACAAAAAAACCACACCAAAAAAACAAAACACACCACCACACCACACCAAATCATTATTCTCTTGCAAACCATAAAACTCAAGTAAGTGGTGCTCAGACTGCCATTCCCCATTACCAGACCCACACCCAAACCTGTTTAAGTGGTACCTCTTCCATTACCTTGCTCCCCTTCTAAAGGCAAAGTAGATGTAAACATATATATCCAAAATTTGTCTTGTAGATTAGAAGCAGTATTTCTAATCTTAAGCACAGACTCTGCCTTGTTCACGAATCAGAGGTAGTAAAGCCAAGCCTACATTCAAAAGGAAAGAGATGGGGCACATTTACAGTTGGGAACTGCAAAATAATGACCTAAAATAAATCTGCCAAGGAATCCAATGGAGCTTTAACCAGTCACAGTGGCCTTGCAGGAATGAGGACACCCATTTAACAACAAGCTTCCTTCCTCATCCCTTTACTCCCCTGACAGATCCCCATAAAAAAATGCTTTATGACAATCACTTATATCATATGGGTTATCTCAAATAAAGTTCTCTCACTTGTTATCATTAAGAGGTGCAAATTACCAACAGCTCACATCCAGCGGAAGATATCTACTGAAGAGATAGTACAGCTCTGTGGTCTTCCCAGGGAGGAAAAAGCCACTTAACCAGATAAGCATGTCCTTTCAACTTCTCTCCACTTCCACCTCCTTGCTGTAGGCTTCAGCTCAAACGAGTACCTAATCTAACCCAGACAGTGCCAGAATCAACACTGCACTTAAGTAGAATTGCTCACATAAAACTCCATTACTAACAGTAAAGGCACGCTGTAAAGGAACATTCAGTAACTTAATTGTAAACTTCTCATGAGCTCTGCTTCTAGGTTTAGGGAGATCCTCTATCACTTTCTTTATGTGACAGCTGTGAAAACCTTCCCCCCCATAACTGCTGTCTCCTTGCATCTTCGCTTAATTTGATTCTCTGTCATTTCCCTGCTCTTACACAAGCAGGATACCCTTAAAAATACAGGAATGCTTGCTGTTCTGCAGCAAGGAATTACTGAACTCACACAGTGCAGACTTTATGTGCATCTCATGTGAGGATAAAAATCTCTGAGCAATTTGTTTATGCAGAACAAGCCTCAGTTACATTTAATAGTAGTCTCTAGCATTTTCTAAAGTAAATCTTCCACGATATGCATTCAGGCTGCAATTCAAAGTATTTTGCATGAGTTCTCATTTGCTTTTCTAAAAAAAAAAAAAAATAACAAACCAAAACCACAAAACAAAACCCCCAACACACTGATAACTTCTTCTAGCTCTTTTAAACAGGTAGAATTAAAGGGGAAGACTGGGGCACTACATGGCTATCTATAAAACACCGGTCATTACTCTCCCTCCTGTGGAACCAGCACATCGCAAGTACTGCTGTGATGAGATACGCTACCCTACCATCTTTCAAAGCAGCAGGAAACCTGAATGCAAACAGAACCCTTTCATCTCGAGCCCGGGTCTGCAGGGAGAACTACTGGCTGAGCTCAGAAGCTGTTTTTTACACAACCATTCTGCCTGTTGCAAAAACCCTTTCAGTACAGCTTCCACAAAAACAGCACAGAGAAGTCTAAAAAAAATCCTTCCGGGGAAGGGAGGGAAAAAAAGAGACAGGAAACAAAGGAACATTACACTAATAGTTCTCTTCTGCTAATCAACAGAATAGTGCTGACATGATGTAAGTGCAGGCTTGCCACAGCCTGGAGAGAAGTAAGAACATGCACCAGAAACCTCACAAAAATCGGACGTGGTTTTCAAACCACAGAAAAAGGGAAGAAGAATAAATCACTAAAAAGTGTCTTAGAATGAGAGGAAGATATAAGCCAAAATACATAGATGAATAAAGGGACAAAATACAGCTGCAAGAGGTTAAACAGGCTTCAACAGATTTTTTTTTTTTCCATCTCAACAATCTAATTAGCAATCGTTCTTACATACTGCAGCAATAGCTCCCTAATACCTACTGTCTCCCACACACTCCTGCTTATCCACAAACAGCAGTGGAAATACTCACCTTACAATGTAAGTCACAGTGACTTCAAGAATCCCAATGGGGGGTTGGCTCCCCTAGCACACAGGATGCGTTTTATTGCCACAGTTAGCGTTACAAAACACCCAGCCCTATTTTCTGCTATTCGCACCCGCACTTCCTCTTTTCACCCTTTAGGATTCCCACCATAGCTACCCCAAGATGAGGGGCTGTAGAGGATTTTATGAGACAAAGGCTAGCCCAGACAAGATCTTACCAAAACATCAGTGGTGCCAGGGCCCTGAGCACAGTCTCTCTCCCCTATCCCTCAGAGGTCTGAATGCCTTGGCCCAGGGCCAGCTGTGAGATGGTGCAGCTGTGTAAGCTGTGAGGCAAGCCTCACCAGGCACCTTTCTCCGCATAGGAGCTACATTCTGGCTCACCCTTGGACATTGCCAGAGCTACGCTGCAGGTTTGTCTGTGCCTGGCTGTTTTCCATCTTTCTTATGAGGAGAGAGAGAG
>VWYH01008245.1:6927-40513 GCA_013399365.1 Pampusana beccarii
AATTGTCACTGTCTTTCCCTCCTATGACGGTGCCCATGCTTGGATACAGCAAATGTCCAACAGCAGCTCCAGCACCCAGTTCCTCCTCCTGCCAGTCACAGACACACGGGAGCTGCAGCTCTTGCACTTCTGGCTCTTCCTGGGCATCTACCTGGCTGCCCTCCCGGGCTTCATCATCACCACCATAGCCTGTGACCAGCAACTCCACATCCCTGTGTAAATGAGGACCTGTGCTCTATGTGTGTTTAAACAAATTAAAAGGCTTTGCAGCATCTATTTTTGCCTGAGATTCTTTCACCAAGGCCTGTTTGGAGATGCAGGGACAGTTCCTACGTACACGGGAAGAAGGGAAAAGAGTCCAGCACAGCAGCACTGCCGGGAGTACCAGTGCTTGGTCTTCCAGAGCTGTTCTCTTTCGACTTCCACACTCTCCTTCTGATCCCTTGTGTTGGTGCAAGGCCTGAGTGCTCTGACAGCTTGGTCACTATCTGCTGCATGGCAGATCTGTGACCACAGGCAGGGACAGGCAGTGGGCACTTTTGTGACAGAGCTGGCCTCAGAACAGCCTTTCCAGAAAGAAAGGTGATCTCCTCAGAGCAGGGCCGGAAGCTTTAGGTCTTCTTCCAAACCTTCTCTCCAGAACATGCCCAAGAAAGTGGCCCACAATGCAAACAGCAGTGTACAGCTGAACAGTGTGTGTGTGCAGGGCTGGGGCACACAACTGTGTCCTCTCACAGCCAGGCCTCCTGCCAGAGACCTGCAGCACCAGCAGAGCAGGGTCTGGGCTGTGCCTGTGTGCGCTGGACACTCCGCAGAATCTGCACCAGGGCATCGTCATGGACTGGCCCCTCACAACCACCATTTGCAGCCCTGTCCTCTCTCCCCAGCTCACAGAGGTTGCTCTTCACTCCATGGAGATACATTGAATGAGGAGGTCAGAAATCCATGTTTGCATTGTACAGATGAGATGTGAGCATGCACATCATGTATGTGAGGTGAGATGAACCCAAGTGAGCACAAACAACATGCATTATTCCTGGGGGTTCCATGAAGGCGTGTGGGACAGACAGTGTCTCGAGGTCACCTCCTGTTGGGACTAACATCCTATGGGAAACCCGAATGCAGTACTTGGATGTGCATCCTTGAACTGGGACATCTCAGATGAGTGCAGAGCAGGGTGACACACCACAGGGCTGAGGTGCCTCCCATTCTTTGGGAGTGGCAACAGGAGACCAGAGAGAAACTGAGACTACAGCTTCTTCAGTAGAAAAGGGAAAGATTCTGTCTCTGAACATCCCTGGGTGCAGAACGAGTTCATGAGTCCAGCTCAGACATGGATGCCTGACAGAACCCTGACATTTCTGTGTGTGACTCCAGGAACAAACCCCACTGGCCCAGTGAGACTCATCTCAGCTGCCCTGGAAAGGCTCATTGTAAGTGCTCCTGCCTGCTCTGTCACCCTTGCCCATGATCCTGGGTTGTGCTCTCAAAAGTGCCAGAGCACTCAGAGAGGTTCTGGGGTCCTTGGAAAAGGCAGACATCCAACCCAATTTCAGGAAGAGCTCTTTATTAAAATTCAGCCGTTTCCCTCAAGGAGAGCTGCTCCTCCACATGGTTTAGTAGCACCAGCAGCACAGTGCTCGCAGGGTCCATCGTGATCTTGGCTGCTTCCTTGGAGAGCGCAGGATGATGATGGTCTGCGTTGCCAGGGAGCAGATGGAGGGTTCACTGTCCTCCTCCAAGGGCTCGATGGCTGCAACAGAAAGAAGCAGAGCCCAGATGACCTCCCGTGTCTGCAGAGTCCCCCAGGCATCCCCTCCCGACCACACTCCATGCTCACCACTGCAGATCTCAGACAGCTTCTCCTTGCTTGGGTCCCTCAGGTGCCGCACAGCAAGCCCTGGGCACAGAGTTTCATCAGCCCCCTGTTCCCTCCCTCTCATCAGGGCTGACCCCAGGGGAGAGCAGGAGCTGAGATGGTGGGACTGAGCAAGGCAGCCACCAAGGCCACCCGCGTGGGCAGGGCTGGAGAAGGAGACCAAGGCCCTGCACGGAGCAGCTGGGGCTCTGGCAGCCACAGGGCTGCTCCTTGCTGCCAGGACAGCGGCGGGGACTGGGGCCAGGCTGCCAAGAGAGGAACCGCAAGGGCTGTGACTCACCGATGAACCTCAAGGCCGCCTCTCGCAAGCTGGCCTGAGCATCCCTCAGGTATGGCAGGCTCTGACTCAAGAATTCTTGAGCTCTGCTCCTGTCTTGCTTCAGCTGGAGAGAGCACAAGGCGATGGGCATGTCACTGTCCCTCCCCACTTGGCTGGATCAGTCCCTCCTCCCAGGAACCCACATTCCCCTTCCCCGCCCAGGCCATTCCCGTGTTCCAGACAGGAACCCTGTGGGGCTGAGGCTGAGAGAGAGACACAAGCTGGGGAGTCCCAGGGGTGCTGAGAGCCCTCCCTCCCACTGGGTGCGGGGAGGGCAGCGTGGCAGAGAGAAGAGCCCTTGAGGGCTCTGTTCTTGAGGACAGGGAACAAGGATGCAGCTCCAGGCTGCAGCAGGGTGGGCAAGGCACATCCGCAGAGCCCACAGCCCAGATATGTGCAGCAGCCTTTGTCCAGCCTGGGGCCTGGGCCTTGGGGTTGTACTCACCAAGAGCTCTCCAATCCTCCATTTCTGCTGTGTCTGTGCCAGCTGTTCGAGCTGTTTCCACCTGAGCAGCTCTGCGGCAGCAAGGAGGGCTTCCCCGGCAGCCTGCAGAACAGCAGAAGCTGGGAGATGGCAGCACAGTCTGGGGAAGGAGACCTGGCATCCCCCTCCTCTGGGTTTTGTTCCTGGGGTGATTCTGCCCTTAGGGAGCTGGAACATGCCCTGGCCCAAACGTCCAGGAGTCTTTTCCCTGCATCACTGCTCAGCTTTGAAATCTGTACCTTGGCCACACCCTGCGTTTGGTCACTCATGCGAAAGAAGAGAGAGAGCAGGCCAAGTCGCACAATGTTCTTCATCTCTCTCTTGTTGTTCCTCACCACCATCTTCATCAGGTCTCTGAAGAGGCTGATGGAGATCTCTCTCAGCTGGCTCAGCTCCTGGGAGGGAGAAGCACAGTTAGGACTTGAGCACCAGCAGCTCTCTGCCCACAGTGAGCAGAAGCTTCAGCATGGCTGATGTGAGGGGAGATGCTCCAGGGCGGCATTCTGCACACTGGAGTTGTGGGCCAGATCTGCAGCCCTGGGTCCATGAAAGGCCACTCAAGAGACTTCTCCAGGCAGTGCTTGTGACTCAAAGTGCTCTCCCAGCCACCCAGCGTCCCCCACCAGCTTTGCCAGCCATGGTGGGGTGGAGCTGTGGGAGCAGCTGGCAGCGAGAAGCTGGGCTGGGCTGTAGAACACAGAAGCCATCCCGCAAGAACCCGGGGTAGAAAGCAGAGGAGAAGCCCCTGCTCCAAGTGGCTGGGCTGAAAGGCAGCTGTCATTGCCCAGTTCCCATCCATGAGGCTCAGGCTCATACATCACCCTTACATCATCAAAGAAAGGCAGGAGAAATTCTGCCAGCAGCACGGCGATGGGGCTGGCCTCATCCCTCTCCAGCTGAGCCANCTGCAGCCCTGGGTCCATGAAAGGCCACTCAAGAGACTTCTCCAGGCAGTGCTTGTGACTCAAAGTGCTCTCCCAGCCACCCAGCGTCCCCCACCAGCTTTGCCAGCCATGGTGGGGTGGAGCTGTGGGAGCAGCTGGCAGCGAGAAGCTGGGCTGGGCTGTAGAACACAGAAGCCATCCCGCAAGAACCCGGGGTAGAAAGCAGAGAAGAAGCCCCTGCTCCAAGTGGCTGGGCTGAAAGGCAGCTGTCATTGCCCAGTTCCCATCCATGAGGCTCAGGCTCATACATCACCCTTACATCATCAAAGAAAGGCAGGAGAAATTCTGCCAGCAGCACGGCGATGGGGCTGGCCTCATCCCTCTCCAGCTGAGCCATCACATTTCTGAAGACCACCAGAGCCTTGATCTTGATAGCCTTGTTGCCGTAGTGCAGGACCCACATGAGGTCGGGCAGCATGACCTCCATTTTTCTTGCCTGTATGAAAAAGAGAGTTTTCCTTTTGGGACAAGGTCCATGTCTGGAAAGCTCCCCAGGCAGCCACCGGGCCCCACCATGGCAGGGAGGGCCNGTCCCCCACCAGCTTTGCCAGCCATGGTGGGGTGGAGCTGTGGGAGCAGCTGGCAGCGAGAAGCTGGGCTGGGCTGTAGAACACAGAAGCCATCCCGCAAGAACCCGGGGTAGAAAGCAGAGGAGAAGCCCCTGCTCCAAGTGGCTGGGCTGAAAGGCAGCTGTCATTGCCCAGTTCCCATCCATGAGGCTCAGGCTCATACATCACCCTTACATCATCAAAGAAAGGCAGGAGAAATTCTGCCAGCAGCACGGCGATGGGGCTGGCCTCATCCCTCTCCAGCTGAGCCATCACATTTCTGAAGACCACCAGAGCCTTGATCTTGATAGCCTTGTTGCCGTAGTGCAGGACCCACATGAGGTCGGGCAGCATGACCTCCATTTTTCTTGCCTGTATGAAAAAGAGAGTTTTCCTTTTGGGACAAGGTCCATGTCTGGAAAGCTCCCCAGGCAGCCACCGGGCCCCACCATGGCAGGGAGGGCCTTTGGAGCACTCACCCCACTGCCTGACTGCCAGCCAAGGCCAAGCCCAAACCCACTGCCTTGGCTGCCAACATCATCCCTTAGGCAATGACCTACTCACCATCTCATCTCTCTCTGACAGCGTCATCATGCCCCTGAGCACCAGGGAGAGTGCCATTGGTCTTCGTTGCCTCAGAAACCTACTGATTAGGTACATTGGAGCAAACTCCTCATCTTGCAGATCACTGTTGGCCAGTACCTGAAAGCAAGCCAGCAGTGAGTGACTGGCAGAACTGGTGAGGCTCCTTGCACCATGCAGCTCCTGGGGCACCAGGAGCTTTTTCCAGTAACTCACAGCCAAGCGAAGGATGGAGGTGTCCTCCCGGTGTGTATATAAGACTCTATAGTGCCGGTCCTGGAGTTGGATGTGCAGCTCCTTCAAAACATTCTGCAAGGTCTGGGGCATGGAGAACATCACCTCCCACAGTGCCAGGGCAGTGCTGCAAGCCAGAGCGCTCTGTCAGCAGGGCAGCCTTGGCCCCAGCTGTGTGGCTGGGCTCAGTGCTGCAGGACGGTTGAGATGCCCTGGGCAGCAGCAGAGGGCTGCGCTGGTGCTCCCGTGGGGCTGGCAGGAGCATGGTGGGGGACTCTGGGTTGGCTTGCTCAGCTGCTGAACCCCAGAGCTGGAAATCATGATGGGATGGAGGGGCCTGCTCCTCAGGGGTGTCCTGCAGGATTCCTTGGCTCTGGCAGCCACAGCATCTCCGGGCTCCTCTCCCCACAGGGAACAAGCCCTCATGGCTTTTGGGGCCAGTACCTGTCTCCTGGTGGTGCGATTGTCAGCAGCGTCGAGACCACCTTCCCAGCGCATTTTTCAGCCATGGGGACAATTAGGGACTCCACACTCTGCTGGGCTGGTGCCATGTTGACGCTCCCCAGGGTTTTGTGGATGCACCTTGTGATCTTTGGCACCTGGAGGAGACACGGGTGAGGATGGTGCTGCCACTGAACTGCAGCCATTTCCTCAGCTGTCCTTCCCATCCATCTCTGCTGCCTTCAGGTGGCTTCAGGTGCCTGAGACACCAGGGTTTGGAAGACAGATGGAGGATGGATGGAGGGAGGAACAAGGCCTGTCAGGGCCGAAGGGCAGGGCAGTCCAGCCACAGGTCACTTACATCCACCAGCCAGAAGTCAGAGTTTCCCCTGACCATGTCCAGCACATTTCTGGCCACGTCCTTGTCAAAGGTGCTGAAGTCGGTCATTGCCTCGATGAACACCATGACCATGTCCGTCCTCTCAGAAGGCTGGAGGTATTCTGCGAAGAGCTACGGGAGGAAGGGAGGCAGAGAAGCCACGTCACACCGTGTGCCCTGGTATTGCTGCTTCACTGGGCAGTGCCAGCAGCCCTGCAGAGACGCCCGGCAGTGCTGGCGGCAGTTCCCGCAGCAAAGCTGGCAGCGGGGTGGCAGTCAGTGCTGGGGAGGATGAGAACAGAGGCTCCAGGGTGAGGGAGGAGGGTTGGGGTCATGGGCACAGGATGCTGGCCCTGCCACCAACCAGGGCTTGCTGGTGACCAGGAGGACTGGCGCTGCTGCTGGGACACTGGAGCGCAGCCCTCGCATTGTCTCTGCTTGGGGACAGCAGGAGCCCTCTCAGCAGGGACAGGGAGGCCACGGCAGCCCCACTGATTGTGGAGGCCTTTGTTCACACAAGTCTCCTGATGATGCCACAGCCAAGAGTTCCAGCAAGACGGGGGAGCTAGTTACCTCAGTAATGTGAGTAGCGCTGGGCAAAGAGCATAAGGAGGTGGTCTTGGCTTCCCATTCCTCTTGGAGCTGTGCGTTCTCCTCTGGCAGTGTTGTGCCTAAAAAGGGGGAAACACAGAACAGTTAGTAAGACACAGCAGCTTTCCCAATACCAGAAAGAGCTTTGAACATGGAATGGCTGAGGAGGGAGGTTACGTCAGGGCGGGAGGCGGTGGAGAGCGGTGCCACGGAAAGGCTGACCCGCCTCCAGTGTATGTGTGCCAATGTTTCTGGCCCTGGAAACTCCAAGGCCCTAGAGGTCTGCAGGCAGTTCCACAGTTCAGTCCCCCATGGCTGGAATAACGTGGGGGATGTGAGGAACGGCTCTCATAGCTGGAGTGCTGCAGGGCAGGGACACAGGCCCGTCGGGAGAGATGGGAAGATGCAGCATGAACTGTGTCCTCTGCTCCAAAGGAGCAGCTCAGCTACACGGGACCATCACAGTCTGGGAGAGAGCATGGTGGTCAGGAGCAGAGGAAGGGCAGTGCTGATGACATGGTGGTGCCTCCAGCAAGCAGAGGAAGGGTCCGTCACAACACCCAGGAAGATGAGCAGAGGTACTGGGTAATGTGGGTGTGCAGAGGGATGCATCCCACCACAGCTTCTCTTACAGTGTTGCTGATACTTCAATTGGAAGAGGAAATAAAGAGTGTCCAAAGCCAAACAGCTGGTCTCTTCTTCCTTGAATGACAGGAATAGGAGGAGGTGTCCTAGCAGCTGTCCAAGGATTGGCATCTGGATCTCAGCACAGGAACCGTTTCTGTTGTCATTTGGATCAGCCTGGGCAAAGGCAGAGGAAAAGCACAAGGGCTGAGAGCATGTGGGGCCAAAGCCCTGGACCCAAGAATGTGCCCACGACTGGATCAAGGCGGGTCAGAGCTTTACAGGGCCCTGCAGGCCCCATCTCCCAAAACAGCCCCATGTGGGCAGAGCTGCCACACCTGGGCTCCCCCCGTGCTCCTTGGGCAGTCCCAGACAACACAGGATTGGGGCAGAGCTGGCTCCTGGCAGAGCCGGGTGTGCCTGGTCCTTACCTTTAGTGAGGAGTAGTTGGCCAGCAGGAAGCTGAGCAACCTCATCCTGCCCACGGCCCTCTCCCTCACACATGCTCTCTCAGAGGTGGTGAAGGTCAAGAGCATCTGGGAAGAGAAGCAGCACCACTCAACTCCTGTGCTGGACTCACCCAGTCCATTAAGGCTTCCCCTGGTCTCGAGCAAAGCCTGTAGTGGGGTTCCTGCCCTCAGGCCCCTGGCAGGCTTGGGACAAATGCCCCAGGCCAGCCCTGTGGTCAGGCAGGAAGGCAGATGCCACCCTCTGTGGCCACTGTGCTGCGGAAGAGCCTGGTGGGCAGCCCCTGGTTCCCCGAGGAGGTGGGCACCCTCCCGCCAGTGCATTCTCTCTGCACGGCATGGGGTGGGACTGTCACCTCCGGAGTGGACACCCTGTCCCCCCAGGGTGAGCAATAGCCCTTGTGAAGCCCACTCTGAGCACATGCCAGACCTGGAAGATATTCTGCATCTTCTTGCTGATTTTGGAGGCAGGAGAGTTGAGCACCAATGCCACAAGCATGCTGTCCATGGCCTTCATGGTCTGCACGGAAGACAAGGTGTTGTGGCCGTGTTACCTGCCATCCCTCTCACCCCCAGGGGACTGATCTGAACTCCCAGCACCAAGGGAGGACTCCTACGCTGCTTTGCTGTGTCTGAGAGAGGCCCAGGGGCAAACAATCTGCTGTGAACAGAGCAGCCCATGGCACTGGACATGGCCAGGCCACAGGAATGGGGTGAACAGATGAGAGTGGGAGAGTAAAGCCTGCCTTGGCGCAGCACAGGGCGACCGGATAGCAGCCCAGAGGGACGGGGGGTCCTGTAGCTCACTCAGCACTTACCATGAAGTAGAGGTAAGGTTTCAGGTCCTGCATTTCCTCTTTTGGAGGAAGCATGAAGACACTGGAGCAGCAGGCCTGGATGAGGCGCATGTCTTTGCCCTCCAGCACCTCCTCCACGAAACTGCAAAGTGAGAGGACCCAGATGGGCACTAGTGCTGGGAGCAGTGTCTGGAGGCCTCGTGCAGGTGGACACGGGCCTCTGGGTCAGGAGTCCCCAGGAGGAATGGGCAGGTACCTCATTTCGGCCATGGCAAACGTGGCGATCCGCTGCACCGTCGTGCGCAGTTGGTCCCTGGGCTCCTCTTCCAGCAACACCTGCAGAGCACAGCCGGGATGGGACCTGGCAGCTGACAACACCCAGTGCCCCTGACCCTGCCCAACACTGTCCTCACAGGGTGCCAGAGGCCTCAATCCCTTCCCCAGAGCCGCCGGGCATCCCCTCACCTTGATATTGTCTGCTGGCTGGTATTGCCGGCAGAAGAGAGCTAGGCCCCGGGACAAGTCGTTGTATGTTGCAGCTCTGAAGATCATGGCAATGCATCTAAGGAACTCCATCTTCTGTTCCTCATCCTGGCAGCCAGTGGACAGAGAGAAAAACAGGGAGCGTGAGATGCCACACAACCAGTGACATCGCAGCACTGGGGGTGCAGTGCCGATTGGAGAGCTGGGAGAAGCAGCCCTGCCCAGCTGCCCTCCAGCAGCCCCGCAGCAAAGCCCCTGTCAGCAGACACCGGCTCAGCCGCCTTCCAAATGGTCCTGGTTACCTCTTCTGGGCTGCTGACAAAAGCCATGACAGAGTCCGCATGTTTCGGTTCCAACTCGTATACAGATAACCAGCTGGCATCTAATAAAGGAGGAGAACAGGGAAGGCTGCAGAGATGATCCACAGACAGGACAGAGCAGAGGAAGGAGCTCTACCCCCCCTCCAGCCCCACGCCTCCTGCCCTGGCACCATCTTCCCATGCATGTCAGGGCTGGACAGTCCCTGGCAGATTGGCTGCGATGCTGGAGCCAGGCAGGACAGGGAAAGCCCCCAGTGCAGTGGGTGGGGAACTCGCTTCAGACGGGCAGGAAAGGTCCCTGTCCCACAGCATGGCTGCCTCCTGCCTGCCCAGCTGCCTCTCGCTGTCCGTGCCCTGGAACAGGAGCTGGGTCCCCTCTGCCCGCAGAGGCTGTGCTGGGGCCGGCTCCCGGCTCGGAGCAGCCCTGGCATTCAGGCAGCATCATGACCACCACCTGTGGGACCCCCCTCCGCCAGCGCACAGGGAAATGTGATCTTGGCATTGAGCAGAGAGCGCTCACTGGCCTCCACCCTGCCCAGAAAATCAGGGCCCCTCACTCACCCATCTCCAGGGGCTGGGCCATGCACAGCTCCTCGGTCTCTGCTGGAGACCTGCTCTCCTGGGGAGACCTGTCCTCCTGCCAGGCCACCCTGGGGGTTCTGAGGTGTTTCTCTGCCATCTCCTGCGTCCGAGGAAAGATGTAACGGTGGGGAAGGGAGAAGCTTTGGCGAAACTCCACGAGTCTGCCGGGGGCAGCCGGGAAAGACGTGAGCTGCACTCGCGGAGTCCTCAGCACAAGTCTGCCAAGGGCAGAGGGGAGTCTGCCAGGGGCAGCCGAAGTGAGGGTATGGTTGGACTCGATGATCTTAAAAGGTTCGCTCCCAACCAAAAAGATTCACTGATTCTCTAACTCTCTGAAAGACGTGGGCAACGCTCGGGGCTCTCGCCAGCTCCGTGCTCGCACCCTGTCCTGTCACCGTCCTGTCGGACAGTGTGGGCTCGGGCCCGCAGCTGCGCTGAGCACATGCAGGGCAGCAGGTGTTGCCAAGTGAGGTCACAAAGGGCCCCGCTGTGAGCCACACCTGGGCAGGGAGGTCAGGGTGTCCCCTTGGGAGGCTCAGGTTCAGCTCAGCCCTGGGCACCTGGGTGCTCTCAGGGTGGCCTTAGCTAAATTTGAATCACAGTTTCTAAAAGTTCCCCCACCCATTGCTCTGAGCATAGTCTTTAACAGTCTGTTGCACTGCTGGTGCGTGATGGGGGATGTGATAGACCCACTCAATGCCACACTCCTTGGGCCAGACGTCTATGAAGATGTTCTGGAAAGGACTACCGTTGTCTGGCTCAGTTCTCTCTGGGATGCTGTGTCTCCACAGGACTTGCTTTTCGAGGCCCAGGACAGTGTTGCGGGCAGCGCCGGGGGGCACGGTGTACGTTTCCAGGCATCCAGTGGTAGATTCTATCAATGTAAGCACAGAGCTCTTGCTGTGGCAGGTTTGTGGCAATGTGATATAGTCAATTTGCCAGGCCTCCCCATATTTACACTTCAGTCATCGCCTCCCATACCACACAGGCTTTGACCGCTTGGCTTGCTTGATCGTAGCGCATGTTTCACAGTGGTGAATAACCTGTGCAACAGCGTCCGTGGTCAAGTACACTCCTCGATCATGACCCCATCCATATGTTGCATCCCTTCCTCAATGACCTGAGGCATCGTGGGCCCAATGGGCCATAAACAAATCACCTTCATCTTGCCAGTGCAAATCTACCTCAGCCACTTTAATCTGGGCAGCAAAATCCCCCCGCTGGTTGTTCAGATCGGGTTCTTCAGTGGACCAGCTCTTGAGCACATGGGCTTCTATGTGGAGCAGTCTCACAGGCACGTTCTCCAGCCAGGCAGCAATATCTCGCCATGATTCAACAGCCCCGATGGGTTGGGCTCTGCACTGCCAGCGGTTCCGCTTCCATTGCTGGAACCAGCACCACAGGGCATTTCCCACCATCCATGAGACAGAGTAGCGATGAAGCTTATTAGACTCTGGGGCTGCTTCAGCCCCTGTCAGGATGGCAGGTGCTGGGTCCGGTGGGTCCTCTGCCCCATGGTGGGGCGCTGTGGCCCACGGTACAGCAGGGGCCACAATGGTCAGACGTGGTTGGAGGTGGCGGCAAGAAGCCAGATGGCCCATGGCCGCGTTCCAGCGCCACGACCCGGGATACTGACGGTGTGGGCATGTGGTGCCACGGAGACACGGGGTCTAGAACATGGGGGTGGCAGAGAGGAAGGGGCCCCGGGCCTGGGCCAGGGCTGCTTGAGCTTGGGGCAGGCCTGACGTGCGCCATATCAGAGCTCGGCCTGCCCGCCCACAGAGCCGCCTTCTGCTCACATCACTCTTCACCACCATTGATCGGGAGGGCTGTCAGTCTCCTGCCCTGAGGTGATGCTGCCTGGGATTGGCTGCCTGGGCTGCCACTCTTTCCACACTGACACCATCAAATAACTGCATGAAATAAAGACATTTTTAAGGGAAAGGATAACTCTAACTTTTCCCTCTCTGAATGTTAATAATAAATGTACTACATTTTTAAAAAAATAGTGTGGCTTTAGTTTCTACCAGGAGGCTGCGTTCTATGTGCCGTTGACGTTTCACACATACACCTATTTATTCATTCTCCCTGTTCAGTTGCCTTCTACGTGTGTCTTGTTATGTCCATATGGAACCATCCAGAATTTGTATTTAGTTCTGATATTGTTAGGACAGCTGCTGCTTCAAATTATCTAATCTTTCATTTTCTAGTGCTGTTGCATCTTTTGGCAGATGATGTTCTTGTCACCAGGTACATCATCCTTCCCACATGTAATTTGGATGGTTTCTAGCTGATCTATGGTGCTTCACTTGTTCTAACTTCTGCTTTCTGTATTATGTGGTGATGTATCTCTGTGTCTGTGTGACAGGTGTTACGTCAGAAGCATTGTCCCAGCCAGGTCACTGCATCTCTTTGTCTTCTCCCTCTGCTGTCATCACGACCGTACCAGCTGTCTGATGTGCTTTCTGACCTCGTGGACCCTCTTGTCCTGCCTCCTTTCTGCTGTTCAATCCTGTTCCTGCAAGGGAAGTGACAATAAGTCAGTGTCCCCCCTGTGGCACCTTCCAGAGGTGGACGGCTGGTGGGAACTGTCACCGTCACCCAAGGCTCTGTGTGAAGTCTTTTCCTGGCACAGGAACAGCTCTGGCTGTGCTTGGTGAGCACCACACTGCCCGAAGGAGAACAGCAACACTCACAGTGACTCCTGGGCAATGTCCAGCTGGGAAGAGATGATTTGAGGGTAGGTTGGCAGCAGACCCTGAGGCTGTGCCAGGGGTGGCCACATCTGGCTCCTCCCAGCAGGATTTTGGAAAGTCCCTTCTCAGTTGTGAGCGCCAAGCCAAGGGCACAGAGCAGAAACAGCCCTGACCTCCGAGGGCCCCAGCCCCGCACTGGCCTCTGTCCCCAAACTGTGAAAACTTCCAAACAGGCTCTGCCTCTGGTCCCATCTGACTCAGTGGGGTGAGGGCAGAGTTAACTTTTGAATAAGTTGTGCGGTAACTCAGAATAATGACAATTACTCGAGGCATTCAATNGCTCGTCAGGAGGAGGCGATGGAAGAAGGTGCTGTGTGTGTGGCACCAGGGATGAACTGACACCCTCAGTTTCGTATCTGTATCGGTGCTGGGCTTGCACATGGACTAAGCCCCAGCTCAGAGCACAAATTGATGTTACCAGCCCTGGGTGCCAAGCGCTGTTCCTGCTCTCTCCTCCCTGGTGAGACTCAGTCGCACAACTGCCCTGCCTGCTCCCACCCTGGGTCTTGGGGAACCCGGGGTGAAAAGGAAAGACAGACTTGTGTAGTTATGTATCTGCCTCTTGTGAAAACAGGTAAGAACAGATGGTTCCACTCAGATTCTTAGTTCCTCACTGCATAGGAAAATGGTACATTAATCCTTGGTGTACAGGCAGGGCCTTGCTAATGTTCCTGTGAAGGCAGCAAGTGTGCGGATGTCAAGCTTTCTGCTGATTTGTGACAGACTTTTCCTGTTTCTCTTCATAAGGAAAATCTTGCTGTGTACTTCTGAAGTCTCCCATAAGTTGGTGGGTCAAGAGAAGGACATAGAGCTCCAGTTAGCACAGGGAGGACCAGTTCGCGTCACAGGCAAAGTGGACTGGAACTCGACTTGGTGAAAATTAATGGAATTTATTGACAGATGTAACAGGCACCTCCCCGCCATCTTTGTGCAGATCACCGTGCACCCTGAACTGATACAGGCAGGTGTAATCTGGGTGGCCCCAGTTGCTCAGCACTTGCAGCCTGATGTAATTCATGAACCCAGGGAGCTTGTTCTGAAACGGCAAGAAGAAACGAGTTGCCTTTTCCTCTGTGGCACATGACCACTGACAGAAGTGCCATAGTGATGGCCTTGTTCAACAGCTTCCTTCCTGCTGCCCTGCGGGGGCTTTTGACCTGTTGTGGTCAAGACATTCTTTTGGTCTCCCTCTTGGGGCCAGAAGAAGGAGTCAAGGAAGAAGGAGCTACCAGATACTTCAGCAAATACACTGGGAAGTTCTCACCTGCTTTGGGACGCAGGCTTCCACAGTCAGAAGACCCAATGGTGGTGTCAGTATAGTGTCTCGTTGCCTTCTCTAGAAAGCCACGGAAATAGAATGGCCTCCCTGTCACTACTCACTGCCAGCAACAACAGAATCCTCAGGAAGCCCAGTATTTCTGGTCTTTAACTGGTAGACCAGCAGTCGTGCATCTTACGGGATTGGGCCACTTGCATGACAGGAATGACAGCTGTCTGAGTCGTACTTTCCTCTGCATCCAAATCTCGGGTGTTCCTTAAGGGAGGACTGGAAAGAAAGAATGGTCTCAGAGGTCCAGAGTTAAGCCAGTCCTATCTCATGCCCAGAAGGCTTGTCTGTCTGTGCTGCCTGGCCTGGGGCCTCTCCACAGGAAAAGCCCCTTCCCGCAGCTTCAGCATTCAGAGCACTGGAGTGAGCAGCTCCCCGCTTTCTGATCCCTGTCAATCACAGCAGAGCAAACTTGGGAGGCTTCCAGGCAATTTGGGTGTTCCTTCCATCTGAGATGGGCCTTGTCCCGGTTCACCTTGGCTGGCCTTGCAGGGGAGCTGCTTGCCCCACTCCTTTTCCCTCCAACAGGCGCTTTCCTTTGTGTTCCTTCCCAGGCTGTTCAGGAGAACATCAATCAAGCCCTGGAGAAGCTGGAAGAAATCCAGGTCCTGATGCTTGATTATGCCCTGAAATCAGCAGGTGCCGTGACACTGTACAATCAAACCAATTCCAAAGCGCTTCCTGTCCAGATTGACAAGATGAGCATTGGAATGTACCCAGGGGTGGGAGAGAAGGGGCGAGAATTCAAGGGTCAACTTGTGCCCTAAAAGTGCCCCCACTCACAGAGCCTGTAACGGGCCAGACCCCATGGGAAACTGTCATGGTTTGATTGCAGGGTGACAATAAAACCGTGGCAGATTTCCGGCCAGTCTGTAATAAATTCTAAGATCCCATGGTGACTGGGACTTCCAACTCGAGCTCATTGTGTGATCAATGCAATCCACTTACTCCATGTAGCGTTGGTTGCGTGATGCATACAGGGAACCTTCCCTTTGAACATCCAGCTCAGCACCAGCAGTCGAGGTGCCAGGAGGAGCTGTGCTTCAGTACCAGTCACTTCTGAAACAGCTCGTACTCCTTCATAAGCTGCTAGTATCTCCTTTTCAGTTGGAATATAGTTGGCCTCAGATCCTTTGTATCCTCGACTCCAAAAACCTAAGGGTTGACCTCGAGTTTCTCCTGATGCTTTCTGCCAGAGGTTCCAGGTAGGGCCATGATCTCCAGCTGTGGTGTAGAGCACATTTTTAACAACTAGTCCAGTCCGAACTAGCCCAAGGACCACCGCATGAGTTATCTCATGCTTAATTTGTTCAAAGGTTTGTTGTTGTTCAGGGGCCCACTCAGGAAGGTTCTTTTTCTGAGTACCTCAATAGAGAGGTCTCATAATCTGTCTGTAGTCAGGAATATGCATTCTCCAAAAACCTACAATGCCCATTTCATAAGAGATGGTTACGAAGGCCCTGTCATGAACAAGAAAGCTCACTATGAGCTCTGGAGGGAGCAAGGAAGTTTATAATAAGCACCAGGAAGAATCAAGAAGTTCAAGGCATCTTCTGAAGAGTGAGAGCCCCCAAGCAGCAGCAACTGGCCATGTGTAGATGTGGAGGAAAGGGTCAGGGGACATGAGGTAGAAAAGGGTGATGGCTGACAACTTTAGCAAATACTTACAACCATGTCTAAGCCCACAAGTTGAATGTGGTTGAAGTCTGTGAGTGAAAAGGGAATAGGAGGAAGGTTATTGAGGGATTATGGAAAGAAGGCAGGCTTCTCTTGGGCTAGTCATATATGTCAGTGACATTTGCATGCTGTGGCCACTGCTGTGCCTGGGAGATGGGGAATGGCTGCTGCTGGGGGTGGCTGTGCTCAGTCACGGCCCATGTGCTGACCTTGCTCTGCTCCTCTTACACTCCCCACACTTGGATGGTCCTCAGGAATCATCCATGAGCCTGGAGGAAGCATGAACATCCTGGAGTGATGGCCAGTTACTGGAGGACAAGAGTGAAAGGTCTGCAAGACACGTGGTAGTGCAGGAAGAGAGTGGTCCATGCGCAGCAGTAAGTGTGTTAAAGGCAAGAAGAAGACCTGACCACCATGGGCTGGTCGTGCTAATGTGGAATAGACTGACCTTTTTTTTTTTATTATTCTAGGACAGCAGAAGAAGGAACATGTGCATTTTCAGTGCAAATTGAGGATTCAAGCAAGTTTGTGACTGGCAGAGCTTAAGTGAGTGAACACCCTTGCCGAGTCTATGAAAGATGCTGAATGGGTTTTGGGGACCTCACAGGCATTGCCAAATCCTCAGGAAACCATAGGCTTGTGGTTAAAGTAACAGCACTTGGTACCAAACCCACTCCCAAAACACAAATACCCTCACACTGACAACAGGCAGAGCCTTGGGTAATATTTGAAAGAAAAGATCTCCTTTGCCAGGCCCTGGGGGTCGGGTCTCAGCTACTCTGGTGCTAAACAAACATCAAGGCGTGACATAGCACCAGAGCCACCTCCACACTGCCTTCACTACCTGTAACAAGTGTCTCCAAGCTTCTGCTTCACCAGCCTTCAGGGACAGGGACCCCGACTGGTTCTTTCTTTCACAGCTGTGTGAGTGATGGCCCTTCAGGGGGTCCCAAACACCCTCAGAAACTTGCGGTTTGCTTCTGCCTTTCATGTCATAACAGGTTTGTTCATTCTTTCAGTAGCTGCAGTTCAGGAACATGGCAGCAGAGGGCTCATTAACATCTAAAATGCCCCTACAAGCCGAGGCTCAGGGCATCATTTTCCTAAAGGCCTCAAGTCTGGTGCGGATGATTAGACAGACTTCAGAACTGTAGCCAAAGAGAGTGCGTTTGCATAATATATAGCAATAAAGCCAAATTTCTTTTATTTCATTCTCCCTCCCTCTGCCCTCATTTCCAGAACAGGTGGTATCAGTAGTCTCTATTTTATATTAATGTGGAGTGTCTCCTGTTAAAGACTGAATATGTCAGAAAAGTGGGTGCCAAAATCGCCACGTAAGTGAGGAGATAGTCCAGGACACCTTCAAGAGGAGTCGAACTCCTCTGGACCAAAAGATGGGTATTCCTGAGAATCTCAGGTGCCACAGTACAGTGATACTTCAGGGAGCTGGTCAAATGACCTTTTCTGTAGTGGTGTCTGAGTTTGCTCAAGTCACCCCTGACTTGAGCACCATCCACTCCTGGGTGTTCTCCAGACTCCTGCCTTCAGGAACAAAGGCCTGCGAGGCCTTTCTGGTGAAGACAGAATGAAAGAAGCCATGAAATACCTCAGTCCTGTCTGTTTCTACTCTTAAGAAGTTCAGCAGCAGGCCCACGTTCTCCCTGTCTATTCTTTTACTGTAAGGAAGCAGTGTCAGCTCATCTTACTGCCCTCATCCTCCCCTGCAGGTATCAAGTCCAGAGGAGGTTTGGCATCACCCCCACATCCATGGCCAAGGTTCCTAAATTCCTCCTTTGCAGCTTCCCCTGCTTCCACCTCCTGTGTATTGCCTTTCTGCCCTGGAGCTCTGTCAGTTCAGACAAACAGCCTCATGAGATAAATGCTTCTTTTCATGGTGTCGTGGTTTGATTGTGGGGTGACAATAAAACTGCGGAAGATGTATTGTTAACCCCCTTTTCCCCCACTTCCCCCTTCAGACCCTCCCTCTCCCCGCTTCCCACTAAGGACAGGTGATTGGGAGGGAAAGAAGGACAGAGAGAAGACAGCTGGAAAAATTAAAAATGTTTTACTGATGCTACCAATAAAAATAGAGAAAATAATACTGAGCACACAAAACCAATCTTAAAAGTCCCAGCAACTGCTCTGGCAGATGTAGGGCTGTCATCCGGAAGTCCTGGACTGGATCCTGCAGGCAACCAGAATGGGATTCAGTCTGTCACTAGGCCTCAGTTTGCAGGGACAGCTCGTAAGGTCCTCTCCCAATGTTGGCCATAAGGAAAAGGGATGAGATCCTCGTGGTCTCGGATGGAATACTTATTTGGTCAGTTTCAGTTCACCTCCTGCTTGCACATCTCCTGTGATGCATCGTTGCCAATGACCTTGCATACCACTGCTACGTCTACCAAAACATGTCTCTAACTTTCAGGAAAACTGCAGTTAATAAGAAAGCTTTAGCTGACAGGGAAATTCACTAAAAGAGAAACTTGTTTTTAACAAAACCGGGACACATGGGTACTCAGAGAGATCATTCTTGTGCTTGGAGCAGGCTGTCCTGTAAGGCCTGTCAGATTTCCTGAGCTCCTTCACCCTTCAGAGCTGCTTCCCATGGCACCACCTGTATCAGCCCCTCCGCCAAGTACGTCAAATTCTTCTCTGGAGTCCACCAGCTTGTGCTCAGCTTCTGACTTTCCTCCTTCCACTCTGGTGCCTGGGACCCCAGTGTTTCCTGAGCACAACAGCCAAGGTGAATTCTGATGGTCAAATCCCTGATCAGGTTTTCCTTGTTTGCCAGTACTAGATGCAGATGAGCATCACCCTTGTTGGCCCACCAGGCAGCCATGTTAAGATATTGGCCCCAAATCCTCTGAACTGCTGGCACCTGCTGCTTTGCCTGGCCATTGAATGCCAGGGCAATTACAGTTCCCCATAGGAACCTGCTCATTGACTGGAGACTTCCTCAGGTTGCTGACAGATCTTTTCCATTTCTTCTCCGTGGTCAAGTAGTTCGTGCCATCCAACACATTGTCACTCAGTACTGGGTTTATATGGCAAAGTCTTGGAACTGGGGGTGAGTGTGGGTGTGCTACAGTTGTCGCCTTGTCTGAGAAGACAACAGGAGTTTGACCGATGTCAGACAGAACCAATTTCAGCTGGCTCCAAGATGGACACACTCCTTGCCAAATCTGAGACACTCAGTGACGTTGGTAGCACCTCTGTGATACTGGATTTGGCAAAGGGTAAAAGACGCTGCACAACAGCAGGTGGGAGAGAGGAGGGATGAAATGTGAGAGACAAAATGCTGCAGACACCAAGGTCATATCCCATAGGACCTAAGTATGTCCCTCAGCAGGCCAAAGCTTGCTCTCCTGAAGTCCTGTTTTTTGCCTCGTTATCATCTTCCAGGAGCCTCAGCTCTACTTTCTCATCCCTGACTGTCACATCCCTGACCAACTCTTTCTGGTTTGTAAGTGTGAAGTCCCACAGGGCACCTCACCTCACTGAATCCTCAGTCACCCATGTTAGGAAGAAGTTGTCAATGAGCTCCAAAACCCTCTTGGATGGCTAGTACCTTGCAAATATTGGGATATGTTAGGCCTGCCACAAGGACACTGCCCTGGAAACATGAGGCTTCTTTCGTTTGTCTGAAGAAGACCTCAGCTAATTCCTCTTCCTGAACAGTGAGTCAGTAGCTGATGTCCACGCACCACAACATTGCCCATGTTGTTCTGCCCTCTCAGCTCACATTGTCTTTCCCCAGGCAGAGCTCCACGCATTCCTGCTGCTCTCCCACATGAAGGAAAACTCCAGCTCTAAGTCCAGGCCTCTGGCATTATGACTACGAGACACTCAAGACCCCACAAATTTCTCCAAGATGGGGTATTTGTAGTGCCCTGTAACTCCTCATGCTGTATATCAGGAGAGACGCCCTTATCAGGATAAGCCATCTGCATGCAAATACTAACAGCTGAGCAAACGGAGCTTCAGTCCAAGGAGGGTCCAGACCTTGAGAAACTTCGAGATTCTGTCATCAGAAAGCTCTGAAGTTTTACAAGGAGAAGTGGCCAGTTCTGTATCGGGGCAGGAAAATAACCTCATCCATCGGGACAGACCAGGACCTGACAGGCTGAGGAGTGACCCTGAGGAGAATGGCCTGGGCTCTACAAGGACCGCCACACAAGCCAGTGCTGCAGTTTTGCCAAGGCAGGGTTCAGGACCTTGTGCACATAGAGTGGGATGCTGAGGGACCTGGGCTGCTTTGGCTGAGCAGCAGTGTAGGAGTAACCTGAGAGTGCATGAAGGGTGGTTTCAGAGGTGGTGGACGTTTTCTTCATAGTTGGAAACAGCATGAGAGAAAAATAATGGCACGAAGTGCAGCTGGGGAGGTTCAGGCTGGACATGAGCAGAAAGGAATGTGACTGGAAGGGCAGTGCTGTGGTGGAGCAGGCCACCCAGAAGGAGTCTGCATCAGCCACACACAGAATCACAGAATGTCAGGGTTGGAAGGGACCTGGAAAGCTCATCCAGTGCAATCCCCCCGGAGCAGGAACACCCAGATGAGGTTACACAGAAGGTGCCCAGGCGGGTTTGAATGGCTGCACAGAAGGAGACTCCACAACCTCCCTGGGCAGCCTGGGCCAGGCTCTGCCACCCTCACCAGGAAGAAGTTTCTTCTCACATTTAAGCGGAACCTCCTGTGTTCCAGTTTGCACCCATTGCCCCTTGTCCTATCACTGGTTGTCACCGAGAAGGGCCTGGCTCCATCCTCCTGATACTCACCCTTTGTATATTTATAAACATTAATGAGGTCACCCCTCAGTCTCCTCTTCTCCAAGCTAAAGAGACCCAGTTCCTTCAGCCTTTCCTCATAAGGGAGATGCTCCACTCCCTTAATAACCTTTGTGGCTCTGCACTGGACTCTCTGCAGCAGTTCCCTGTCCTTCTGGAACTGAGGGGCCCAGAACTGGACACAATATTCCAGATGTGGTCCAAGGCTTTGTGCTTCAAGGAACATCTGGGGAGGACAGAAAGACATCAGTAAAGGAAGGAAGATGCTCAGAGAAGAGCAAGGTGGGGTAGCAGGGTGGATGTCTTCAGTCTGCAGGGAAAGAGGTGCAGGGGATGCCACACTATAGGACAGGCCGCCGTGGAGATGATCAAGGGATGTCGAAAGGCTGAAAGCCCCCAACAGACATGAGCTCCTTCTCCCCTTTAGCGATGGCTGTTGTCTCCACCACTGATGCCTGTGAGGAGACACCTTGTCCTTACAGCATAGGTGCCTCATGGCCTCCTTGTCCACAGCCAGGAACCTGGGAGGTGTCGGACCATAGTCCTGCCCTTGGCCTTGCGCAGCCCCACATCACACTGTCCCAGGAAAAGCCCTGGGCAATGTGGGAGGGAGTTCAGGGCCTTCAGCAGATGCCCTGTGTAGAGGGCCTGAGAGACCTGGACTTCTTTGGCCCTTTTACCCAGTGGCACAGAGGCTCAGGGCAGTATAAGAGTAGCGTGAGACTGCTTGAAGGGTGGTTTCAGAGGTGGTGGAGCTTTTCTCAAAATTGGGAAACAACATGGGAGAGACAAAATGCCACAAAGTACAGCTGGACAGGTTGAAGTTGGACATGAAGAGAAAAAAATGTCACTGTAAGTGCAGTTCTCTGGTACTTTGCTGCCTCTTCAATGCAACCCATGAGCATGGGAGATACTGTACCGTAGTCCTGCCCTTGGCCTTGCACAGCCCCATATCCCACTGCCACAAGAAGAGCCCTGAGCAATGCGGGAGGGACGGGATCTGCCTTCCCAGGGGCTGGGGGTCAGGGCTTGGCCCTTTGTCTTAAGTAGGTTACTCAGCATCAGAGCCACCTTCACATGACCTGTGCCTGCCTATCCCCACTGCCTCCAGTTTTCTGCCTTAACAAGCACACAAGCTCTGTCAGTGATGTCCCTCAGTGGAACCCGTTAACACTACAAGAAACTTCTGAGTTTGACTTTGACTTCTTGAGAGGTTTCTTCAACTTCCTCTCAAGGTCTGAGGTTCATGGACTCAGCACCAAACCCACCAGAGGGGTCATTAAAATGCCTTGGGCTGCTCCTCTGCTGCTGAGCTGGGCTGGGCTCCTGGGACAGAGGGAGCTCATGGCAAGCGCTGCACTGCAGAGAGACAGCTCTGCCCAGGAGCAGCTCCTCTGCAAAGCGCAGCAGGGCTGAGGGCTCTGCCTGCAGCACGGAGGGGAGAGGAGCCAGGCAGAGAGAGGGCAGAGGATATCAGGGGCTGAGAGCTCACTGGAAGGAAAACGTGCACAGCCCTTGACACGGTAAGTCTCTGGGTGCCAGGCAGTGCAGCTGCAGGCCCTGGAGGCATCTCCCAGGGCTGGCACAGCCGCAGCTCACAGGATGCATCAGGAGGACTTCCTGGCCAGGGGCTCTTGTCAGTCAGCTTCGAATGGCTGTAAATTTGGGGGAGGATTCACAGGCAGCCTTAAAGATGGGGGAGGCTGCTCTGCCTGTCCTGCTGGGCTCACGAGCTGCCCCCAGAAAGGTCCAGCTCTCCTCTAGGATCCCCAGGAGTGCTGAGTCTTTCCTTGGGGGTCGCCTCTGTCCTCTCAGCGTCCTTTGCTTCTCTCTGGGAGGGGTCGTGTCCTGCTTTCTCCATCACATCTCCACCTCTAGGCTGGGACAGACAACAGTTTGCAGATCTGCCCTTTCCAACACTGCTCCCCTGCTCCCATATGAGTACAGTTGCTTGGGTTAACTAGATTAATTTTTCTCCAAATTCATTTTCACAGCAGCACAAGCTAAATCACATGACCTATGAGTAAAATCCTGGTGGACACTTCTGCTGTCTGATTCTGCTCTAAGCCACAGAGAGCTGAGCCCATTTGCCTGTCTTGTCTCAAGACTCTTCACATTTTCAGTCATAGAAATGAGTATTTTTATTCCTAAAAAAACACACTCTCAAAATGTGGTAGTGGAAAATAAAAAAACACAGATAAAATAATTATAAAGACAGGCTAAGCATCTTGTCTTCAGCCTATGTACTTGAGAGTCAGGAGTGCAAATACTGAACTTTACCACTGAAGCTGGATTACATCTGACTTTCCATATGAATGCTTGAGCTGTCACAAACCAGCTCCCATGTCCCGAGCAAAGCTGGCTGCTTGGCAGCACACGGGCAGAGGTCCTGATCCCCACAGCACACTCAGCCAGCACAAACAAGAGAAAGAAAATGTATTCCAGTAAGGTGATTTCTGTGGAAAATGGAGTGGCTTTGCTCAGAGGAGTCTCCCTTCATTTTACATTATCAATTATTTTTTAGAACAGTGCCTTCATGTCAAGAAACAGCAAATGTCCAACAGCAGCTCCATCACCCAGTTCGTCCTCCTGGCATTCTCAGACACACGGGAGCTGCAGCTCTTGCACTTCTGGCTCTTCCTGGGCATCTACCTGGCTGCCCTCCTGAGCAATGGCCTCATCATCACCACCATAGCCTGTGACCAGCACCTCCACACTCCCATGAACTTCTTCCTCCTCAACCTCTCCCTCCTTGACCTGGGCTCCATCTCCACCAGTCTCCCCAAACCCATGGCCAATTCCCTCTGGGACAACAGGGTCATTTTTTTTCTTTTTCTTTTTAGTTTCAGCAGAGTATTCTCTTCTCACAGTCATGTTCTATGACTGCTACATTGCTATCTGCAAACCCCTGCACTATGGGACCCTCCTGGGCAGCAGAGCTTGTGTCCACATGGCAGCAGCTGCCTGGGGCACTGGGTTTGTCATTGCTTTGCTGTTCATGGCCAATACATTTTCACTACCACTGTGCAAGGGCAATGCTCCCTGTATGTCACCACTGGCATGTTTGCCTACCTGAAGCCCCCCTCCATCTCTTCCCCTTCACTGGATCTGGTCCTGGCTGTTCTGTACTCGGTGGTGCCTCCAGCAGTGAACCCCCTCATCTGCAGCATGAGGAACCAGGAGCTCAAGGATGCTGTGTGGAAACAGATGACTAGATTTCTTCTGAAGCTATAAACTGTGTCTATCTTCTTCCACATAAAAGTTATAGTCTAACTCATGGCAGGTTCATCCTGTCTGAAGGTTTTTTTGTCTGTTCCTGTACGCATGGGTGGAGGCAAAAGAGCCTTCGCATGGCAGCACTGCCAGGGAGAACCAGCACTTGGTCTTCCAGAGCTGTTCTGTTTCCTCTTCAACACTCTCCTTCTGATCCCTTGTGTTGGTGCAAGGCCTGAGCGCTTTGGCAGCTTGGTCACCGTCCTGCTGTGTGTCAGTCCTGTGAGTGCAGGCAGTGACAGGGAATGGGCACTTCTGTGACAGAGCTGGCCCCCAGAATGGCCTTTCCAGAANCCCAGAATGGCCTTTCCAGAAAGAAAGGTGATGTTCAGGGCAGGGCCTGTTGGTCTACATCTTTTTACAAAGATTCTCTCAAGCATATGCCTACAAAAGTGGTCTGCAGATGAAAACACCATTGTACATCTGAAGAGTGTATGTGTGCAGGGCTGGGGCACACAGCAGTGTCCTCTCACAACAAGGCCTCCTGCCAGAGACGTGAAGGACCAGCAGAGCAGCGTCTGGTCTGTGCCCATGTTCACAGTGCCCCAGGACAGTTGTCATGGACTGGCCCCTCACAAGCCCCTATTCTAACAGTGGCCTCACACCCCAGCTCGGAGTTCTTTGTCCCTCCATGGATGGACACTGAATGAGTTGCTCAGAAGTCCAAGTTTGCATTGTACAGATGAGATGTAAGCATGCACATCATGTACGTGAAGTGGCATGAACCCAAGTGAGCACAAATGTCATAAGCTATTCCTTGGGGTTCCATGAAAGCCTATAAGACAGACAGTTTATTGACGTCACATCATGTTGGGATTAATATTCAACAGGAAACCACCAGAATGCCACACTGGGATGTGCTTCCTTGAACCAATGTCCATTCCTCATGATGAGGGACATCAAAGATGAATGCAGAACATGGTGAGACACTCGCAGTCTGAGGTGCCTCCCATCCTTTGGGAATAAGAACAGGAGGCCAGAGAGACACTGTGACTCCTGCCTGTGTATGTAAAAGGGAAAGTGTCTGTCCCTGAATATCCCTGTGTGTTTTAAGAGTCTGCAAGGCCAGCTCAGATGTGGATGCCTGACAGAACCCTGATGTTTCTGTGTGTGACTCCAGGGACAAACCCCCGTGGCCCAATGAGATTCATCTCAGCTGCCTTGGACAGGCTCGTCGCAAGTGTCCCTATTTGATACATCACCGTTGCCATCTTCATCACATGCTGTTCTACACAGTCCTACACCTGCCCCTCTTTCCCCCTAGGACATTCTGGATTGTGCTCTCAAAAGTGCCAGAGTAATCAGAGAGGTTCAGAGGTCCTTCAAAAAGGCATCAAACCCATCTTCAAGAATGGAAGGAAGGAGAACTGGGAGAACTACAGGCTGGTCAGCCTACCTCTGTCCCTGGGAAAGGGATGTGCCTCATACTCCTGCAGCCATCTCTAAGCAGTCAAAGGACTAGGAAGGGATTGCTGAACCCAAATGGGCAGGGGAAAGAGAGGCATGTTGTGTACATGGAGTTTTGCAAGGCCTCAGACATGGTCTCCTGTGGTGATCTTCTAGGAGACTGGTGAGATGTGGGATGAAGATGTGGATGTCATGGTGGGTGGGACGTTGGCTGGATGGCCAAGCCCAAATAGCATCAGTAGTACAAAGTCCTCTGTTTTGCCAGTTGCTAGTGCCATCCCTCAGTGATTAGCACTCTGGCCAACATTGTTGAACATCTTTCTTCTCCCCCTGCATGATGTCACAGAGCACATTTTTAGCTCCTTTGTGGATGATGCAAAGCTGGGCAGAAGCCTAGAACAACCTCACCTGGTTGGCCCTTACCAGTTAAAAGAATGAATCCTGCCTGCAATTGCTAACCTAAAATATGTAAATCCTCTCAGTTTTGGTCAGTTTGCTCCCCTAACAAAGATAAACGTGACTTGCAAAACACCTAATCAGAACCTGCAAAGAATACTGCCCTTGCAGTGCAGACACTCTGGAGCCTGCACAATTAGCTGAGTCTTGTTTAAACATCTATCTCAAGACTGTTATGTAAAGTGTCCTTTAGCTGAACTTGCCTCATTTTATACTCATTATAATACTAAAACACACATTCCTAGGATGGGAAACCCAGGCTGAGCCTGGGACCCTTCCTCAACTAGCATGCATAGTGGTAAAACGATTATCTAACCAATATGCCAACGTGAAAACATTTGGCTCTTTAGGACTGCCGTGAGGGTCTGAATGTAGTGATAAGATTTTGTATATAATGGCTGTTAATTTTCTATCTGATGTGCTGGCTTCATTCCAGCATCCAGACTTGCACAACTCCATAATAAACAATATCTCATCTCTGGGTGTGGGATTGGCTTTGCACTTCGGGTAGCGAATTTGCAATTAGTGACCGGGAAGAAGGAAAAAAATAAAAGAGGCAGGGGAGGACACAGAAAAGGTGTCAACATTTCACATTCCTGTGAAGAATCACTCGTATCTTTAGTAGGAAATGTATTTGATCGAATTGATAAAACAAGAATACTTTTATCTAGTCAAGTCCTGGCCCATATGGAGGGTGATGGATAGATACGGCATTATGAGGTCATTTGTGTCTCAGAAACTCGTAATTGAGTTGAAAGACTATGGCTGTGAAGTGGACTGTGACATCAGGTCTGTCTCTGGAGGTGACAGGCCAGCAGCAGGAGTAGAGCTGAAGGTATCTCTGCCTAAGTACCCTACAGGCCCTACTCAGGAAGAGGACTGGAGACAGGTTGTCATGTCCATGTCCATACATATGACAGGACGGCAGCAGCAACATGGTCGTGTCTATCAGAGAAGCTGAAAGGCCAGCAGCAGTCATGGGATTTCGAAGATCGTGGTGAGGTTACTTCTCTCTGGTCAGATAAAAGACCACAAGAAGCCTAAAAGGTTTTGTTCCCTGCTTGAAGTTTAAGTTCTGAAATTATCAAGATTTCCTTGTTAATGGGAAAGAACAGGAGAGAGAAAAAAAAGTCACAAAGTGCAACTTGGAGGGTAGAGACTGGATATCAGGAGGAAGAAATGTCACTCAAAAAGTAGTGCTGTGGTGCAAGAGGTCACTCAAAGGGAGTCCGGATCAGCCCATGGTTTTGTGTTCCAAAGAACAGCCAGTGAGGGTGCAGACACATCAGCGAAGGTACAGAAATCCTGGGGTGAGAGTGGGGTGGAGAAACAAGATGTCTACAGCCTGCAGGGAAAGAGGGGCAGGTGTAGGACCATGTAGAACAGCCTGTGACAGAGATGACAAAGGGCGCTGGCAAGGCTGGAAGGCACCAACAGAAGCCAGGTCTCTGTCCCTTTGGCCATGGCAGTTGTCTCTGTCACTGAGGCCCAGGAGAAGACGTTGTCCTCATGGCACTGCAGCCTTGTTGCCTCCTTGCAGCCCCATGGGGAAGCTGGAAGTTGTTGTACCAGTGTTGTTTTTCCCTCAGCCTTGCACACCCACATCCCACGGTCCCAGGAAGAGCCCTGAGCCACGTGTGAGGGACAGAATCCCCCTTTCCATTGCCTGGAGGTCATGAGTTCTCCTTTCTGCTTCAGAAAGCAAACCAAGGGGTTTCTGAGCATCAGAGCCACCTGCACAGGGCCTTGGCCTACCCGTCAAAGACCAGTTGCTGTTTAAATGGACACCTGCAACCAATAAGGGAGATCTTGGTCCTCAACACATCACCCTAGGGCAGTGAGGTTGTCAAACTGAATCCAGCAGGAACCTCAAAAGAGCAAAAGTCCTTTCGAGAGAGCCGCTCCATGGGTGTGTTCATGACACCAGTTCTGGAAGAGGCATCTGGCCTTCTGGCTTTACCCTGTGGAGCCCTTTGGGTTGTGTTGGTTCTTGCACGGAGACGAGATCTGACAAAGTGTTTCACATGGCCAGCTCCTGCCTGTAGCCACAGGGATGCCACTGAGAGACAACAGGCCAACCACAAGCTTCACCAGACCTCAGGGGTGGCACAAATCCAAGGGCCCAGCAGGACCAGCACTGAAGGGTCACATCCTGCTGCTGCCCTTGGCCGTGGCTCCAGGGAAGCAACAGCCCAGACTCATGGGTGGCAGAGACAGAGTGGGCAATGAGGCAGCCGGGGCAGCCCCAAAGGCCAATAGGTCTGTTCCTCCATGGAGCAGCTGGGCATTTGCCTCCTGAACCCCTCTTGCGTGTTGGGGCTGCTGCACCAGCTCCAGAGGAGACATGAAGTTATGGGAGCTGAGACAGATTATTTTCTGCTGGTATATCAATAGATTTTTAACTGAACAGGGAGTCTAGCTCCATATGTACATATGGCGTTTGTATCAAGAAAAGACAGACAGGAGGGCAACAATAATATTACCATAGCTATAAACCAAAAAACACAGCTGAAGAAGAGCACTAAGGAAAAATAAAGACACATATGAAGAACAGTCATTCCTGGATAGTTCTGAGTTACTGTGGGTGCTCTTGTGGGATAACGGGCATCTAATTAACCTGAAGTAGCAACTATGCAAGTAGTGTCCACGGAGCATCCTTGAGCTCCTGGTTCCTCATACTGTAGATGAGAGGGTTCACTGCTGGAGGCACCAGTGAGTACAGAAAAGACACCACCAGGTCCAGGCTTGGCGAGGAGATGGAGGGGGGCTTCAGGTAAACAAACATTATGGAGACTTGTCCAGGAGGAGACTGCGAGAGAAAGTATCAAAGGCTTTGCTGAAATCCAAAAAGATCACATTGACAGGCTTCCCCTGGTCAACTAGGTGGGTAACCTTGTTGTAGTACAAAATTAAGTTGGTCAGGCAAGACATTCCCCTCATGAACCTGTGCTGGCTGGGACCAACTATTGTGTTGCCATTCAGATGTTTTTCAATAACTCCCAGAATAATCTTCTCCATGAAGAAGTGAGGCTGACAGGCCTGTAGTTGCTAGGTTCATCCCTGTTGCTTTTCTTGTAGACTGGGACAGTATTTTCCAGCTTCCAGTTATTGGGACCTCTTCAGATTCCCAGGAGCCCTGAATACTCACGGAGAGAGGCCTTGCTATGAGGTCATCCAGCTCTTCAAGCACTCTCATCAGGCCCTGTCGACTTGTAGGGATCCAGCTGGAGTAGCAAATCCCATACAAGTTCCAGATTCATTGGGAGTTTGTCATTCTCACAGCCATGGTTTTCCAGCCCAGGGCTATGGGGGCCTCCTCCCTCGCCCAGCCAGCAATGCTGTGCTTGATGCACGCCGGGACACAGTTGGCCCTCTTGGCAACCAAAGCACACTCTTCACCATGGTGCATGGTAGAAGGACGAAAGACAAGGGCTGGATGGCGAAAGAGGAGAGGTTCAGCTACGAAATAAGGAAAACATTTTTCCCCAGGAGCTCAGCCAGTAACCCATAGAGGCTGTGTCATCTATGATCTTGGGGGTTTGCATACTCTAACTGAATCAAGCCTGGAACAACTTGGTCTGACCCATTTTGTGACAGGTTGAACTGCGGAATTCCTAAGGTTCCTTCCAAATTCAGTTGACTGTTGTCATCACTTAAAATAATGAATCCTGTCTGCAATTGCTAACCTAAAGAGATGTAAATCCTTCCAGTTTAGGTTAGTCTGCTCATACAACAAAGATAAGAGTGAGTTGCAGAACACCTGATCACGAACTACAGACACAACTGACCTTGCAGCTTTAGACTTTTTGAAGCCCACACAATTAGTTGAGTCTTGCTCTAACACATATCTCGAAACTGTTAAATAAAGTGTCCTTTAGCTGAGTGTTGCTCATTATATGCTGAAAGGATTATGTAATCAATACACAAACGTGTAACCACTTGGCTCTTTAGGGTGTGAATATAGCGATAAGATCTGGTATATTATGCCTTTTACTTTGCTTGGTGGCATGCTGGCTTTATCCCAGCATCCAGACTTGTGTAACTTTGTGAATAAATATCTCATCTCTGTGTGTTAATTTGGGTCATTTCTATGCACACTGGGCAAAGAACTCTGGTTTTGGGACAACATGTGTCTGTTTCTGGGCTGACCAGGGAGATGTAGGGATCCAAGGTCAAATTCTGGATAGACTGTGAACCTAACACCTGCTCTGGGAGGGATCTAAACCCTGTGTGTGTCCTATGGATGTATATTTTCCACTAATACAGCCAGACACACAAACAGAGAGAAATGGTGGGGTTGGGGAGTGCAGGAGCAAGGTTGTCCATGCAGTGATGGACCACCAATGAGGCTGCTTTTCCTATTGATCCACACCTCTTAGGAGACGCTCCCAATCAATATAAATCAGAGCATTCTTCTATAAGTTCTTCAAAGTGCTCTTTACATACCTTCCTCTTTAACCACAGCCTTGAAACTTGTCTAATTGAGCAAAAAGTCTTGAGGACTAGATGTAAATGATGGACGCAACATGGGTCTTGCCATTCCCAGAAAAAACCTCAGGTACAATGGGGCCTCTCGTGGTTTGCCTTGGGTGCTTAGGGTAGACCATGGAGCTGTGCCTGAAAGCCAAAGAACTGCTCTCAGTACTTTATCATCAGCTGAAATGGATCAACATTTTCAATAATATATTTGTGGAATGTCTATCCTGCCGAAATATGAATTTTCAGAATGCGTATGAATTGTGGGAGAATAAATATTGACCTTAACCTGTGCTTACACTGCCAGAACTCTGTCAATCATGTTGCGTATGATCTCTGAACTCGAACTCTTCCCTGAACTTCCACATGCTTCTACCTCTCCTGATTCAATTCCCCATGTCTGAAGTCATCTCTTGAAAAGCCTGTCTGGACATTTGCCCTTTCCATTGTTCTCCAGAGGTTCTTCCTCCTCTTAATCTTTGCTCACTCAGAGCCCTCTCACCGCTTACCCTGCTTTGAGCTTCAGGCAAGTAAAGCTGAATCGTCTTTCAGCTGTCGCTCTCATACTCCCTGTAGGCAACTCTTCATTTGTGGTGATGGACCTCACTGGAAGGTGCTTAAACTAACCGTACAGCTGAGAAGTGTATTTTATTGTTCATTAAGTTCTGTTGTGTTCTCCTTCTTCTGTTATTCTTTTATTTCCTCCACTTAAAAAAAAGCCCCCTCAGTGCCTGTTTACATCCATATCTCAAAGGAAACAGGTAGGAATTCCTGCAGAGAAGCTGTAATAATCAGGTGCAAACTTCAGTGGAGAAGCCTGGTGTAAAGAAAAGTGATATAACTCACAGGGGCCAATGAGTGAAAAAGAGAGGTTAGAGAGGTGAGGAGCAAGCTTGTCCATCCTGTCGCTGGCCTCAAGGGACTGCCATTCCCAAAGGATGGGAGGCACACCACCCTGTGTTGTGTCCCATTGCTCTGCACTCCTCTAAGATGCCCCATGGCGTGAAGAATGGACACAAGGACCTCTGTTGAAGGATGTACATTGCAGTGCTGTATTCAGGCAGTTAACAATGGGATGTTACCCAAGGGCAAGAAGGATGACCCAGGAAACTAAAGGCCAGTCAGCTTCACCCCCATCCCTGGAAAGCTGATGGAACAACATATTCTGGACATCATCTCTAAGCATGTGGAGGAAAAGAAGGTTATCAGGAGTAGTCAGCATGAGTTCACCAAAGGGAAATCATGTTTGACCAACCTGATAGCCTTCTATGATGGTACGATTGGCTGAGTAGACAAGGGAAGAGCAGTGGACGTTGTCTGCCTTGACTTCAGCAAAGTTTTTGACAACATCTGTCACAACATCCTCATAGTTAGGCTCAGGAAGTGTGGGTTGGATGAATGCACAGTGAGATAGATCATGAACTGGCTGGATGGCAGAGCTCAGAGGGTTGTGATCAACGGTGCAGAGTCTGGTTGGAGGCCTGTAGTTATAGTGGGGCTCCCCAGGGGTCAGTACTGGGTCCAGTCCTGTTCAACCTGTTCATGACCTGGATGAAGAGACTGAGTGCACCCTCAGCAAGTTTGTTGATGACACCAAACTGGGAGGAAGGGCTGACACACCAGAAGGCTGTGATACCATTCAGTGAGACCTGGACAGGCTGGAGGGCTGGGCAGAGAAGAACCTGATGGAGTTCAACAAGGGTAAGTGCAGGGTCCTGCACCTGGGGAGGACTAACCCCAGGCACCAGTACAGGTTGGGGCAGACCTGCTGGAGAGCAGCACTGCAGAGAAGGACCTGGGAGTTCTGGTGGACAACAGGTTGACAATGAGTCAACAATGTGCCCTTGTGGCCGAGAGGTAAATGGTACCTGGGGTGCATTAAGAAGACTGTGACCAGCAGGCTGAGGGAGGTGAATCCTCCCCCTCTACTCCTCCCAGTTTAAGAAGGACAAGGAATTACTGGAGGGAGTCCAGCGGTGGGACACAAATATGATGAGGGGCCTGGAGCACCTTTCTTATGAGGAGAGACTGAGAGAGCTGTGTCTGTTCAGCCTAGAGAAGAGAAGGTGAGAGGGGATCTTATTAATGATGAAAAATACCTGAAGGGTGGGTGTCAAGAAGAGAGATCAGGCTCTTTTCAGTGGTGCCCAATGACAGGATGAAGGGCAATGGACACAAACTGAAGCACAGGAGGTTTCATCTAAACATGAGGAGAAACTTCTTTACTTTGAGGGTGCTAATGCCCTGGAACAGGCTGCCCAGAGAGGGTGTGGAGTCTCCTTCTCTGGAGACATTCAACCCACCTGGATGCAATCCTGTGCAATCTGCTCCAGGTGAACCTGCAGGTGGGTTAGATTGGGTGGTCTCCAGAAGTCACTTATAACCCTAACCACTGTAATTCTGTGATTCTGTCATGACCCTAAGCCTCACAGGATTCACGAAACAATTGGACGATGCCCTCAGACACATGGTGTGAATGCCCTGTGGAAACTGATATCTGGGTGTTTTCTGAAGCAATAAACTGCCCATTTTCTTCTACATAGCTGTTTTAACGTAACAAATTACAGGCCCAGCCTGTCATCTGTATTTTATGGTGTTATTGTTGGGTTTTTATCGTGATAATGTTGTCATCCCCTTTCTAATTCACTGTCTGCTTTTCTTTTATAACCACTGGCTGTGTAAAGATGTGCTCTCCTTGTCTTTAAACAAAATAAAGGGCTCTGTAGCGACTTGTTTTTCACTGTATCCTTCTTGCAAGGACTTTTTGGAGCTGCAGTGACAGTTCCTGTGTACATGGGTGGAGGGGAAAAGACTCCAGCATGGCAGCACTGCCAAGGAACACTAATGCTTGGTCTTCCAGAGCTGTTCTNTTTCTTCTACATAGCTGTTTTAACGTAACAAATTACAGGCCCAGCCTGTCATCTGTATTTTATGGTGTTATTGTTGGGTTTTTATCGTGATAATGTTGTCATCTCCTTTCTAATTCACTGTCTGCTTTTCTTTTATAACCACTGGCTGTGTAAAGATGTGCTCTCCTTGTCTTTAAACAAAATAAAGGGCTCTGTAGTGACTTGTTTTTCACTATATCCTTCTTGCAAGGACTTTTTGGAGCTGCAGTGACAGTTCCTGTGTACATGCGTGGAGGGGAAAAGACTCCAGCATGGCAGCACTGCCAAGGAACACTAATGCTTGGTCTTCCAGAGCTGTTCTCTTTCTACTTCCACACTCTCGTTCTGATCCCTTGTGTCGGTGCAAGGCCTGAGTGCTCTGGCAGCTTGGTCACCATCCTGCTGTGTGGCAGTCCTGTGACTGCAGGCAGGGACAGGCAATGGGTACTTCTGTGACAGAGCTGGCCTCAGAACAGCCCTTCCATAAAAAAAGGTGATCTTCTCAGGGAAGTACCTAAAGGCTTAGATCTTCTTCCTATGCTTCTCTTAAGAACATGTCCAAGGAAGTGACCCACAGATCAAAACACCGGTATAGAGGTAAACAATGTGAGTATGAAGTATTAGGGCACACAGCAGCTGTCTTCTCACAAGCAGGCCTCCTGTGAGAGACCTTAAGGACCAGCAGAGCAGTGTCTGGTCAGTGGCCATGTGTGCTGGACTCCCTGGGGAACCTCCCCCAGGGCAATCATCATGGACTGGTCCCTCACAACCACTGTTTCCTTGTGTCCTATCACTGGTCACCGGAGAAGAGATCAGCACCTCCGCTGCCCCCCTTGAGGAAGGTGTAGACTGCAACGAGGTCACCCC
>VWYH01008245.1:40607-66198 GCA_013399365.1 Pampusana beccarii
CTGTCACTGAGGGAAGCAAGTGGGCTTCAGCCAATCTGGTTGCTTAGTTCAGTGTAAGAGCCAATCAGCTTGAAACACGTTGTTTGTAACTAGTATAAATATATGTTAAGCACACAATAAAGTTGACACCTTGCTTGCATCAAGCAGCGTCCTGTCTCTCAATCGCGGCACCCCTCCACTGCCCCCCTTGAGGAAGGTGTAGACTGCAACGAGGCCACCCCTCAGCTTTCTCTTCTCCAAGCTGAACAAACCAAGCGACCTCAGCCAGGAGGAGACCAGACCTTGGTCGCCCTCCCTGAGACACCCTCTAGTAGTTTGATGTCCTTCTTCTATTGAGGTGCCAAAAAAACTGCAGCCAGTGCTTGATGTGGGGCCACACCAGTGCAGTGCAGAGTGGGACAACCACCTCCCTCCACCAGCTCGCTACGCTGTGCTTGATACACCCCAGGACACGGTTGGCCCTTTGGGCTGCCAGCACACAGTGTTGACTCATATTCAACCTGCCATCAACTCAGCCTCCAGACCTTTTTCTGTAGGGCTGCTCTCCGGCCTCTGCTCCCCCAGTTTGTACATGTAACCCGGATTAACCTGTCCCAGGTGTGAGACGTGTGTGCTCATGTACTCGTGAACACGTGACATCACGAAAACCTGCACAGGCCAGCTCTACACCTGGGTCTTAACAGCTACAGGGCCAGCAGTGACATCACAAGCAGCGGCACAAGCCAGGGCCTTGCTGCTGCCCTCTCACCTGGTCAGGCACATGTGACATCACAAGTGAATGAACAAGCCAGGTCACTCCTTCTACCCTATAACCTACTAAGCCACCTATGACATCACAAGCAGCTGCACGTGTCAGTGTCCTGTCCCACACCTGCTGGCTACTCAGCCAACAGCAGCCTTGTGACAACCTGAATAAGTCAGGACTGTGCTTCTGTCCTATCACCTAACAAGCCACAGAAGCCAGGTGCATACGTCTGCCCTACCCCCTGCTCAGGTGTACGTGACGTCATAAAACACCTGCCTGTCACACTTGTAGTCTGACATGGGACAGCTTCATGCCATTCAGAAAAAGTGTCTACTAACGTCAAAAGATACTTGCAATTATTACCCTTTGATAATCGAGAAAAATCAATTTTCCAGTATTGTCCTGGAGCACTCCTGCATTTTACCTCTCCAGGTGGAGGCTTCAACCCTATCTTAAAATTAATTTTAAAACATGTCACACATTGTTTCACTATTTGATTAGCATAACTTTGCATTTTATGTCCAGTTGTGTATCTTTTAACTCTTGCTACTGAAGCATCAGCAGCCATGCGTGTCCCTTCACGCATTACATGTGGCAGTTTTCACATTATTGGAACTGTCACCAAACATTGTCCAGTAGGTGTCACCCACCACCCATCTGAGGTCTTTATGCATTTCAATAGTTCAGCCAATTCGCCTTCCTTTTCATTATGTTCGGGTACCTCTGTTTTTATCATGTTCTTTGGAATCAGGGCACCCATTAGCGCTCCGCTGGCCCCTCTCTTTGCAGTTTCATCAGCTTTACAATTACCTCGTATAATTTCAGGTTGTCCAAATTGGTGAGCCTTATAGTGCTTTACTGACAGATCTTCAGGTTTTAGAACAGCTTCTAATAGCTTCAGTATTTCTTGCCCATGTTTGATAGGTGACCCTCATGAAGTCAGAAGTCCTCTTTCTTTCCACATTGCCCAATGTGCATGTACAATTCCAAAAGCATATTTAGAGTCTGTATATATATTAACTCGCTTATCTTGTGACAATTCTTAGGCTCTGGTCAAAGCAATCAGCTCAGCTTTCTGTGCTGAGGTATTTGACGGCAATGGTTGTGATTCAGTTACATTCTCCAAAGTTACCACAGTGTATCCAGATGGTCATTCCCCACCCATCTGCATAGAGAGCCCACTCCAGTGGAGCATCCTTTAGGCCTGGTCTGCTAGAAAAGACTTGTTTAATAGTTAGTATACAGTCGTGCTCCAAATTTTCATCATTAAATGCTGGCAATAAAGTAGTAGGATTCAGAAATGTTGTTCTTTTTAGACTTACGCTGTTTCACTAATGTTGCTTGGTACTGCACCATTCTGCAAGGTGACAGCCAAGGGTGTCCTCGTTCCAGCACTGAGGCTACAGCATGACGTACAAATACAGTGATCTGCTGTCCCAAAGTCAGTTTCCTTGCCTCTTGAATCAACAACACCATCATAGCTACTTGCCAAGCTCCAGGTTTTTTTCACCGATATGTTACCAAACAAAGTAGGACTGTTCTTAAATCCTTGTGGCAAAACAGTCGAACAATCTGCATCTTTCTTCCAGTGGTAGGTCTTTCCCATTCAAAGGTGAAAAGCTTCTGGCTCTCTGAATCCAATGGTAAACAGAAAAAAGATGTCTTTCAAGTCTAAAACAATAAAATAAATATTATTTCCTGCTGTATTAGTCGAAAGAGTGTATAGGTTTGGCACTACCAGATGCACATTCATCATAATCTGATTAATGGCTCTCAAATCTTGTACCAACTGATATTGCATAGGATGTGGCTTCTTTACTTACAAAATGGTAGTACTGTATTCCGGCTGGCATTCCTTCAAAAGTGCATGGTGCATAAACTTGTTTATCAAAGTCTCTAACCCCATTTTAGCTTCCATGTTTATTAGATACTGTTTTTTCCTTACTGGTTCGAAGTTCTGTTTCAGTTCTACCTTTATCGGTGTAGTATTGGCTTTACCAGATACTTCAGCTGCCCATACTAGTGGAAATAGAGCATTCAAGACTTCCTTAGAGATTTCTTGCTCATTTTTCAATTCTGATTGCAGCAGGAAGATCTGTGCCTTCAAGCATTTTCTTGTGGGATATGCAGCTGAACAGAGTTCTCAGAAAATGCTACTTGACCTTTGAATTTACTTAACAAACCTAAACCTCAGAGAGGTACAGGGCATTCTGGCATGTACAAGAATTCATCTGTCAAAGCTTTGTTCCCAATTTTGCATTCCGTTGGTTTCAAAAATGGCCTTAACTCTTTGTTTCCCTTGACCCCAACAACTGGCATGGTGAATTTACTAAGAGGTCCCTTACAACTAGTTACTACAGAATAAGTTGCTCGTGTGCCTATTAAACAGAATATGGTTTCATTTCCCAGTTTTATTGGAACCAGGGGTCTGCTGGGGATGCCTCTAAATCCACCCCAATTCAGTATCACAGTTCTCCAGCAGCAACACATCTGCCGCAGAGGGAGGTTGCCCACCTTTGCTGGTGTGTTTTAGCGCTCGGCAGGCAGCTTTCCAATTTTTTTTTTTACAGGAAAACAACCCTGTTCCCAAAAGATCTTCACATGAGAGCTTCTCGCTGCGCTTTTAGAAACAGGCAAGGACACCCTGGTGTCATAACTGCTGGCACCAAGTGGGAGCTGCCTGGCAGTCTCCTCTGTTACAATGAGCTGCTGAGTTTATCCTGCAGCTGAAAAATTTGTGCAACACTACACAGGAATGAAGTTTAAGTTCAAGCTGTACAGCACAGGCCTGGGTTTTTGATCTCTATCCTTCTCTTTTTGTTTCTCTTTTCCATTTTTTTTTTCCATTCCATTCCTGCTATTATACACATTACATGCAATTCCAATTAATTGAGCAATAATCATTCCTTCAGGCCCATCTACTTTATGCAATTTCTTATAGATGTTAATAAACAACATACGAACCACCAATCTATTATTTTCATTTTCTAGATCCAAATCCATCCATATTCTAGCAGCTTTTAAATACAATCTCTCCCAATTTCACATCCATTACACCACTTAGTTTTGTTTTTCATATCTCCAGCTAGTGCACACATTCCATGCGATCAAGAGTTTAACAACTTACGTTCTTTTCTGATCTCAAAATTACTGTGTAATAGTAAGAACAAATTAAGATACAGTACTGGACTTCATCCAATTTTTCTGAACTTCTGCAGAACAACGTTAATGGCAATATAGCACTATAACTTCGAATCCTATGTTTGGGCCATTTTTCCTCATTATCCGATTTATACAAAGGCCACAATTGAGTACGATATCATTTCAAACTTTCTTTTACCAGAGGTTTCTCCCACAAATTTACTCTAATGTGTAAGGATGCATCCTAAGGAAGAGCAAGATGGTATCTCAGTAGAAGAACCGGTTCCCATTTTATAATTATCTCCCTAAACAAACTTATTTTGGTACCAAATGCAAATATGCAAACAAATACCAAGCCTGCATACACTCATCTGGAGTTTGTCAGCTCTTTTGTGTCTACATGTAGCAGGTGTCTCCTAACGCAGTCCTCAATGGAGCCGAATTACATGGAGGTTTATTCCAAATAGCAAATTCATGTATGCTAGCAAGTTCAAATATGCAAACCAAATACCGAGCTTAGATACGCAAAACAAATACTGAGTTCAAATATGGCCAAGTACCAAGTTCAAATATGCAAACCAATCACAATTACACTTATTCAAGACAATATCTCAATTTCAGCATTGCAACTTTGAGCTGCTTACCTCTCAGCCAGGAAGAGAAACCACTGGAGCCCCCAATCAACAGGTTGGTGCATGGTGGTGTCTGGTCAGTCCTGCTCCCGGCTGTTTTCAGTAAGCTTGACCGGGCAAGGCTCTTATCAGCATCCCATCTGGGGTGCCACAACTGTTGTCCCAAAAACAGGGTTCTTTAGCCAGTGTGCATACAAATAAGCCACATTTAGCACAGCAAGATATGGTTTATTATAGAATTGCACAAGCCTGGATGCTGGAATAAAGCCAGCACAACAGAAAGAAAAGTAACAGCCATTGTATACGAAATCTCAGCACTACATTCACACCCTAAAGAGCCAATTGGTTACACATCTTCATATTCCACTACATAATCCTTTTAGCATATAATGAGCAACATTCAGCTAAAGGAGACTTTATTCAAGAGTCTTGAGAGATACGTTAAAGCGAGGCTCAACTAATTGTGTGGGCTTTGAAACATCTAAAGCTGCAAGGTCAGTCTCTCTGATTGGCACAAAGAGTTTTGCAAGTCACTCTTATCTTTGTCAGACTGACTTAAAACTAAAAGGATTTATATATCTTCAGGTCAGCAATTGCAAACAGGATTCATTCTTTTAATGACAACAGCAGGATGGGATTCATCCAAGGCTGCTTAAAGAGCTGGCTGACATGACAGTGAGACCTCTCTCCATGATTTTTCAATGCTCCTGGGAATCTGGAGAGGTCCTGGAAGACTGGAAGCTGTCAAATGTTGTCCAAGTCTACAAGAAGGGCAACAGGGATGACCCCGGCAACTACAGGTCTGTCAGCCTCACTTCTGTTCCTGGCAAAATCATGGAGAAGATGATTCTGGGAGTTACTGAAAAGCATCTGAACAACAACACGGTCATTGGTCCCAGTCAGCACAGGTTCATGAGGGGAAAGTCTTGTTTAACCAACTTAAATTCTTTCTATGACAAGGTTACCCACCTAGCTGACCAAGGGAAGCCTGTCAATGTGATCTTTTTGAATTTCAACAAAGCCTTTGATATTGTCTCTTGCAGTCTCCTCCTGGACAAGATGTCCAGCACACAGCTGGGTAAACACACAATGCAGTGGGTGAGCAATTGGCCGACGGGCCAGGCTCAAAGGATTCTAGTAAATGGGGTGATGTTGGACTGGTGACCAGTCACTAGCAGGTTCTGCAGGGATCCGTCTTAGGGCCAGCACACTTTAATGTCTTTATAAATGACTTGGACACAGAACTTGAGGGATTGCCTAGTAAGTTTGCCAATGACACAAAACTGGAGGGAGCTGTTGACACTTGAGGGCAAAGAGACCCTGCAGAGGGATCTGGACAAATTGGAGAACTGGGCAATCACCAACTGCATGAAGTTCAACAAGGGCGAGTGCCGGAATTTGCACCTGGGACGCGGCAACCCTGGCTGTACAGACAGACTGAAGGACGAGATGCTGGAGAGCAGCTCTGGGGAGAGGGATCTGGGTGTTCTGGTCGACAGCAAATTGAACATGAGCCACCAGTGTCCCTGGCAGCCAAGAGGGACCTGTGTCCTGGTGCATCCAGCACAGCATTGCCAGATGGGCAGGGAGCGGATTGTCCCGCTCTGCTCTGCGCTGGGGCAGCCTCACCTGGAGCATTCACTGTGTGCAGGTCTGGGGACACGGGATAAAAGAGATATTAAGCTATTGGAGAGTGTCCAGAAGAGGGCTACAAAGCTGGTGAAGGGTTTGGAGAGGAGCCGTATGAGGAGCAGCTAAAGCCACTTGGTTTGTTCAGCCTGGAGAAGAGGAGACTGAGAGGAGACCTCATTGTGGTTCCTCACAGTGGGAGGAGGAGAGGCAGGCACCTATCTCTTCTCTCTGGTGTTCAGTGACAGAACCCGAGGGAACAGCAAGAAGATGTGCCGGGGGAGGTTTAGGTTGGATATTCGGAAAAGGCTCTTCTTTCCCTAGAGGGTGCTGGAGCACTGGAACAGGCTCCCCAGGGAGGTAATCATGGCCCCGAGCCTGTCAGTGTTCAAGAAGCGACTGGACAACGTGTTGTGAACAGTTTTACCTATGCAGGGACAAGAGTTGGACTCAATAATCCTTCTGGGTCTCTTCCAACTCAGGGCATTCTATGATTCTACGATCATGGCACACTAGTCACAGGACTCATCCCACCAGGTTTCAATAGTGCCAATTATATCATATCCCTGAGACCAGGCCGAGGCTTCTAGTTCATCTTGCTTTTTCTTCATGCTGCACACATTAGTGTAGAAGCACTTCAAGTGTGGTTGATTGTGCCCTACACCTTTCGTTGGAAAGCTCTGGAGTACCTTCAAGGTGCATGGCTTGGTAGATCTGCCCAAATAAAACCTGGGCCCTGCTGGAACAGAGACATCACATTCCAGTGAACACGTCTGGAAACAATCAGAGAAATGTGGCTGTCCAGCTGCCTGTGAGATCCCTTTAGCTGGAATAAGAGCTGGAATGGCTAGGGAAGGTGGAAAAGTTTACCATGCAGATATCTCAAGGTGAGTAAGGTCTGCTTGAGAATGTCCCACACTAAAAATGGTGCACAGTAGTCATGTTCCAGTGGAGCTGGTGGCAGCTTGTGCCAAGCTGACCCTGGCCGGCTGACAGACACGAACCCAGCTTCTCTCTCACTATTCCTCCTCAAAGAGGACAAGGGGAGAAAATGAGATGGAAAAGCTCTTACAGATGGAGTTAAAAGGGAGCTTGCTTGGCAACTATCATCATGGGCAAAACAAAACTGACTTGGTGAAAATTAATTTAATTTGTTGCCCACAGAAAGAGTTGGATGGTGGGAAACAAAGACAAAACTAAAACATCTTCTCCCTAACCCTTCCTTTTCCCAAGTCGTAACTTCACTCTTCATTCCTGACTCCTCTACCTCTGCCCCACTGAGCAGCACAGTGGGATGGGAAATGGGGGATATCAGTCAGTCCATAACCGTTCCTCTCTGCTTCTCCTTCCTCCGCACACTTTTCCTTTGCACCAGCGTGGGCTCTTCACACGCCACAGAGAACAGGAAGAGCAAAAATAACAAAACTACTTGGTCAAGATAAAGAACCAGTAAGCCACATACGGGCTCTATGAGAAATAGCTTTGAGTCACTTTGAGTGACTTGGTCCAGCCCTTATGATTAGGCAGGATGAATCCCATCCCTTAAAAATATCTAACATCAGCTGGAGGGACTGCATCAGAAGCAGTGGGGCCAGCAGGACTAGAAACTGATCGTGCCCCTGTACTGGGCATTGGTGAGGCCCCACCTCGAATCCTGGGGACAGTTTTGGGCCCCTCACACCAAGAAAGGCCTTGAGGTGCTGGAGCGAGTGGAGAGAAGAGAATGGAGCTGGGGAAGGGGCTGGAGCACAAGTGTGATGGGAGCGGCTGAGGGAGCTGGGGGGTTCAGCTGGAGAACAGGAGCTGAGGGGAGACCTTCTGATCTCTGAACTGCCTGAAAGGAGCTTGGAGCCAGGGGGGAAACACACGGCAGGTTGTGACAGGGGAGGTTTAGACAGGATATTAGGAAAAAAGAAGTCTCCAGGTTAACGAATAGGCACCTGTGGGGGTCTGTAAGTGCCCTGGGACTCACTGGCCAGGCAAAGCAGCAGAGTGACAACAGTGTGGAGGATCTTGAGGCAACTCCTTAGCAGAGCTGCCTGGTGGGCCGACAAGGGTGATGTTCATCTGGACCTGTTCCTGGACAGCAATAAAGAGCTGGTCAAGGACGTGATAATCAGTGTCAGCCCTGGTTGTCACGACCAGCCCATACTGGGATCCTGGATGCCAAAGGGCAATGAGTAAGGCCAGCAGCAGAGCATAGACTTTAGACTCCAGAGGAGACACCTTTCACGTAATCAGGGGACTGATACAAGTGTTGCCATGGGAAGCAGCTCTGAAGGCCGAAGGAAATCTGATAGGCCTTATAGGACAGCCTTTTTGAAGGACAAGAATGATCTCTATGAGTACCCATGCAAAAAAAGCATTCCTCTCAGGAGAGTGCTTGCCCAAACTGATGGAGCTCCAGGGCAAAAAGGCAGCACACACGAGGTGGAAGCGGTGGAAGCTGTGAAAGAGGAATTTAGAAACCTTGCCCCAGAACTTAGGGGTGACGCCAAAGCCAAAGCTCCCTTTGTCTTGATAGTTGGAGGGGTGGGTAGTGGAAGCAAAACAAGCAGATACAGGCTTGGAGGTTCACGCAGAATGGGTCACACTCTGCCCGGAGGCCTGTGACCAGTGGGCACTGCAGAGGTTTGCATCTTGACTGCGTGGCTCAGCCTAGGAGATGCGGAATGCTCCCTGCTGGCGGTGGCTGTGCCAGTCCATCCACATGGGCTGAGATCATGCAGGCTCAGCTTGAAGGCATTCCTGCAACCCAGATACGTTGGGATTAATGCAGAACTGGCTATTCAAAATCAAGCTCTTTATTCACTTGGCCTCTTTGCTTTACATCTTTTCATTTTGACTACTCTCCTGGAATCTCTCTAATTAACCACATAAGATTTGAAGACTAAAGGGAAATTATGCCCAGACTTGGCTCCTTGGAGTGTTTTCCAATTTAATGAGCCCTCCGGTGCTGAGTTCCTTAACTACAGATCCTTAAAGACTGAGCATGCCTCTAGAGAGGTAAAAGTCAGCAGCAAACCTCCAGGTTTCTGAGGGTATTTGCAGGCCCTGCTGAAGTCCATCACTGAATAGACCGTGTAGGGAATGAACAGACCAGGTTCCTGTCCCTGGGGGCTGGTGAAGCAGGAAAATGGAGATGCATGTTACAAGATGAAATTTAAATGTGCCTGCTCCACGATGTGGCAGCTGGGTTCTTGGCTCCTTCATCCCTTCTGTATGCTGGGACTTCACCTCCAGCTTCAGAAGCAATATAAAAGATGAGACCAGAGACAACATTCTCTTGGTTACTTTACTGTATTCACCTGTGCTGAAAGCATGATTCCATACGCACATGAGGACTTCAGGTCAGAAAACATACGTGGGGCACTAAGAATAATATTATTTCAGTGGGAATATTATTTAAAGTATTATAAACTAAGATAAAAACAAGACACATAAGAGAAGAGATTCCAAGCTTTTTCTGATGGTGGACACATTGATGCTAAAGTAGTCTGTATTCAAATAGTTTCAGCTAAGTCTCCCTGAGCTCCTGGTTCCCCATTAAAATGCCTTGGGCTGCTTCTCTGCTGCTGAGCTGGGCCAGGCTCCTGGGACACAGGGACATTCCTGTGTGTGACTCCAGCAACAAACCCCACTGACCCAGTGAGATTCATCTCAGTTGCCTTGGACAGGCCCATTGCAAGTGCTCCTGTCTGCTCCATCACCCTTGCCTGTGATTCTTGATCGTGCTCTCAAAAGTGCCAGAGCAATCCAAGAGGTTCTGGGGTCCTTGGAAAGGGCAGATGTCTCCCCGTCACCCCCACCATCCTTCCCTCCCTCCATGTCATCCCTGGCCATCCCCTGGGGCTCGCACCTGCAGCTCAGACTTGGCGACCCACGGAATTTCAGCGCATTCATCAGCAGAGAAGGAGCGAGGATTCCCTCAGGAAGGGTGGCCCAAGAGGGACCTGTGGCGCACAGAATCCCCTCCCCAGTGGCACCATCGGGGCCCCAAGTCCTAGAGATGGAGCCCTTGTCCCTTGGAGTGCGAATACTTCAGGTTCAGCATCAATCATTTCCTGGCAAGTACGTCTGTCAATTAACAGACCAACAAGGAGTCTCATTTGTGACATCGGGCATCAGCTCTGACTTGCAGTTGGCAGGGATGCTGGGTCAAGAAGGTTTTGTCCCAGTGAGTAACAAATCCTGTAAACAACAGGGAGGAAATGAAAACAATAGGCCACTTGAGATAGGAAAACACAACAATACATCAGATTTTTGAAGCAAGCGACAGCTTTGCTCAGTCCGGCTCTGTGGTTCTTTCCCTCACCGGCCGTTGCGCTTTGTTTTCTCTCCAAGGCCATTCCTGGGCTCAGGGGTGGTCGCCCACAGCACACCCATCAAAGCACAATCCAAACCTGCAGCAGGTGGGAGCTCTGGGGACAGCACCGTCAGCATCGTCACCCCCACCGACAGTCCTCAGGAGCCTCAGCACACGGCAGGGCCTGGGCCCTGTTTTCAGCACAAACAGCCTGTGCGAGGCTGCTGACACTGCCAGCAGCCCCAGCCGCTTGCCCAAGCCTGTGAGTCTTGACCAGAGCGTTGCTTGGAGTGCAATGGAGGGACTCTAGAAATAAATGTGTAAAAATGGAAGCAATTCAGTCAGGAGTTCTGCACAATCTCTGTTGCCAAGACGCAAGGCAGACTGAAGTTCTCCTTCCCTGAAACCAGATGTTCTTGTGGTGCCTGGCAGTGTTTGGGGTTAAGTGAGGTTCTGGAGAAGCACAAAGTTAATTTTTCTTGCAGTCCATCCTTGTGCTTTTCCAGGGGGATGTGGCAGGTGAGCGGCATTTCTACCTTTGAGACTGTGAGAAATGGGTGAGGAGCCTGAGCATCACGCTAGCTCCTGGCACATCTATGGAGCTATGTCTCCACCTACTAATAAAAGGAGAGACAGACTCTCTTGGACGTCGTAGGTTTTTGGAGAATGCGTATTCCTGATTATAGCCAGATGGTGAGCCCTCTCTATCAAGTGACTTGGAAAAAAAAGCATTTTGAGTGGGACCCTGAACAACAACAAGCCTTTGAATAAATTAAGTGTGAGATAACTCGTGCGATGGCCCTTGGGCCAGTTTGGACTGGACTAGATGTTAAAAATGTGCTCTACACCACAGCTGGAGATCATGGCCCTGCCTGGAGCCTCTGGCAGAAAGCATCAGGGGAAACCCGAGGTCAACCCTTAGGTTTTTGAAGTTGAGGATACAAAGGATCCAAGGCAAACTATACTCCAACTGAAAAAGAGATACTTGGGGAGAGATATGAAGGGGTCCGAGCTGTGTCAGCAGTGGTTGGTACAGAGGCATAGCGTCTCCTGGCACCTTGACTGCCCGTGCTAGGCTGGATGTTCAAAGGGAAGGTTCCCTGTACGCACCATGCAACCAATGCTACGTGAAGTTAGTGGTTTGCACTGATCGCACAGCGAGCTCAAATAGGGAGTCCCAATCACCCAGGGATCTTAGAAGTGATTACAGATTGACCAGAAGGTAAAGACTTTGGGATGTCGACAGATGAGGAGGAAGTAACGTGCTGAAGTAGCGTCACCATACGATAAACTATCAGAGAAGGAAAAGCTGTATGCACTGTTCACAGATGGATCCTGCCATCTTGCAGGAAAACATCGAAGGTGGAAAGCTGCTGTGTGGAGTCACACATGACGAGTCACAGAAGCCACTGAGGGTCAAGGTGAATCAAGTCAATTTGCGGAAGCGAAAGCCACCCAGCTGGCTTTGGACATTGCTGAACAAGAAAAGCAGTCAGTACTTTACGTTGCCTCATGGATGGTGGCAAATGCCTTGTGGGGTGGTTACAGCAATGGAAGAGGAGCAACTGGCAACACAGAGGTAAACCCATTTGGGCTGCCACACTGTGGCAAGACATTGCTGCCTGGCTAGAGAGCCTGCCTGTGAAAATACATCATGTAGATGCCCATGTGCTTAAAAGTCGAGCCACTGAGGAACATTAAAACAATCAGCAAGCGGATCAGACTGCTAAGATTAGAGTACCTGAGGCGGATTTGAACTGGCAACATAAAGGTGAAATTTTCCTAGCTTGGTGGGCCCATGATGATTCAGGGCATCACGGAAGAGATAAAACGTATAAATGGGCTCATGATCGAGAGACAGAGTTTCCTATGGACACGATTTCACGGGTTATCCATGAACGTGAAACATGCGCCAAAATCATTCAAGCCAAACGATTACAGCCTGTATGGTATGGAGGGCTATGGTTAAAATATAAGTATGGAGAGGCTTGGCAGATTATATCACGTGGCAAGGTAAGTGCTATGTACTTACAATGTGGGAAGCAACAGCCGGATGGCTGGAAACATACGCTGTCCCCAATGCTACAGCTCAGAACACTGTCCTGGGCCTTGAAAAGCAAGTCCTATGGTGACACAGAACATCAGAAAAAATTGAGTCAGACAATGGGACCCATTTCAAAAACAGTCTTGTAGACAATTGGGCCAAAGAGCATGGTATTGAGTGGGTGTATCACATTCCACATCACGCACCAGCCGCTGGGAAAATTGAAAGGTACAATGGTCTGTTAAAAACCACACTAAAGGCAAAAGCCACTTGGTTGGTCAACACTAGAGGATCGATCAATTGAGCCGGGCCTGCCCAATCAGAACTTCTACATACTGCAGAAGGACATAAAGTCCCTGTAGTGCACACGAAAAATATGTTAGTGAAGGCAGTCTGGGTTACTCTTGTCTCAGGCAAAGGCAAGCCCATTCGTGGGATTATTTTTGCCCAAGGACCTGGCAGCACTTGGTGGGTGATGCTGCAGGACAGAGAAGTTCAATGTGTACCTCAAGGGGATTTGATTTTAGGTGAGAATACTCAATATTGACCTGCATGATGTTCATTGCTAGATGATGCTCTGCGCCATACTGACAGTGTTCAATAAGTGTCTTTCAGATGAATGCAGTGGTGATGAAACTGCAGAGCTGCTTCAACAAGTGGCCCTGGCAACTTCTTCAAAGGTGACATTGTTAACCCACAAACTGTGGGCACGATCTGCACTAGATGAACCATCTCTCCTGCCCTGGGACACTGTTGTGATAAGTGAAGCTTAAAGTCATTATCTAAATGAACTTATGAACATTTCAAAAGGATGGCCCATGGACTAAGAGAATGATTAATTTATCTGTGTATATATGTGTATATGTACATACATATATATATATATATAGTCATAGTAATTGACTAGAATGTATTGAGAAGGCCTAAGCATGCTATAAATTGTACAGAATAAGAGGTGGAATGTGCTGGTTTGACTGAAAACGTGCTAATTTTCTTCACGCAGTCAGAAAACTTCCCTATTTGTAGCTAGCATAGTCATTGGAATTTAGTATGAGAACAAGAGATAACACTCCAACAGAGAGTTAATGTTTTTAATTGCTCTGGTCTGAGAGCCAAGGACGTTCTGAGTGCTCTGCCCACAGGTGTGAGGCATTGAGGAAGGGGGGCCAAGATGGGGCAGAGTTTGACTGACATCTGGACTGATCAATAAGAGTATTCCATCCCATTAGTGTCGGGCTTCATATTTAGGGAGAGTTGGGATCTTCCAGTTCTTCTGGCTCTCTCTTCTTCGCTCTCTCTTTCTTGGAGACAGGAGAGAGACGTGTTGGGGACTTTCTGTAGTTTGGCCTTTTGCCATCCTGCCATTTTGCAGGGGCCTCTGGGCCTTTCTGACCTTTTCCTCTTTTCTCTCTCCAGAATCAGCTGTTCAGGACCAGGTGCTACTTCCTGGGACTGGCTGCTCAGTGCGGACAGACCTTGTGAGGAATTGCATTGAGTATCTTTTATTTTATATTCCATTTCTATTTTTTATAGATATAGATATATATATATCTACTGGTAGTGCGTTAGTATTTTGTAATTTTATTCAACTGTGTTTATCTCATTCCAGGTTTCTCCCTTCCCTTTCAATTCCCTCCCCTGTCTGGGGGGTGAGGGACTGAGTGAGTCGCTGTCATGGTTATATTGCTTGTTGGGGTTAAACCATGACACTCCTGAATTTCACCCAAGGGTGTTTCTGCCAGGGCATAGTCATGCACCCAGGGGATGCTCACAGGTTTCAGCATTACCCCACAGGCTGCCCTACAGGATCAAATAGAACTATAAAACACTAAATAGGTTTTCCTGATAAAAGAAATTGGGAGCCGGGGGGATGTGGAGTGAGCAAGCACTCATACAATTCATTTCCTTCCTCTGCTTTTATTTGATATTTTCATTTAAGAAACCAAAGCAACAAAATCAGTCACGGTTCTGTACAGAAGTGGGAGGTGTATTGGAGACAGCAGGAGATCGTGCTACCAACCAGAGGGACCTGAACAGGCTGGAGAAATGGGCTGACGGGAACCTCCTGAAGTTCACAAATCACAGGGTGGCATGCAAGTTGCATTTGGCTTCTAAGAATCTCATCAACATGGAAATAGTCATTCAGAGCCACCCAAACTCACACCCTAGTAGACTTAAGATCTTACATTATATTAAAGGCTGAGATGCAACGAGAGAATTTCTGCTGGACAGCACAGTGGTAAAAGTTTTCTGTCCCCTGTTAGGAAGGACAGCTCAAACCTCAACAATCTGAATGCAAATCTTGCCTGCAAGCATGTTTTCTGCACTTTTTACCCCTAACAACCATCTCCCACAAAACACTCAGTATAGGACCTAACCGTGTCATCTACAAACCATCCCCAGTGCATCATCATGTGTCAGCGTTGTACAGTTGGCTCTACGCCAGCTCCTGGGTTACACCACACCAGGATTAATTTTGATTTCACGTAAGTATATGCTTGGAGACCGACTGATATACAAAATTTATCTCCCCATGTGACCACATAAAACGAAAGTGCAGTAATGAATAATGGGTATAGTGGGAGCAAAACTCTTAAGCGCACTCTCTTTTTTCCTTTGATTTGCCATATGGTTTTGGTGTAGTTCAACTCTCTGTGTTGTCTTACCTAACCTAAAATACCATGAGAAGGACTGAGAGGTTTCGTTAACATCAGAAGAAAATAGCTCAGAGGCGAAGCGCTGTGCACAAGTGCTGCTTCTTAGAGCCTTTGCAGAAAGCAGTTTGCATGCTGTACTGTGTCAGCCAGCACATCCTCCTGTCCCACAGCACGAAATTGTGTCATCACACTGCCCATGGAATGTACCTGTTGATGTGGTGAGCCTGGGACAGCTGTGCTCTTAGTGAAAGAAACTTAGTAAAGCACCAGGGTTGCTGTCACTACGTATGGCTGTATACTGGGGGAGATGGGAAAGACCTTTATTTGAGCAGGAGATCTGCAGGTATAAATGTAGATAATTCTGCTAATGAACCGAGTGATGCAATAAATTAGTGGGACAGGAAAAATCTTTCATCATGCAATTCTTCAATGAAAATAGGAGAACTTAGGGAAAGAGTTGAACTGGATTTGAGCATCTTTGCTCCTGGAGTGGACGAGCCTATGTAGGCAGTGTGATGAACTCAACTGAGAACAAGCTCATTACTGAATCTAGGTGATGTTCTTACTGTAAAGTGGAGATGGGTTTATTCTCTGTGTGTGCAGATGTGCACTAGGCAGCGTTGCATGACCATGGGATTTTGTGGATCTGTCTATGTCTATGTGTGTAGGAAAGAGTATGTGAATAACGGTGTGTGATCACAACACAGCTCTCTGTTCAGCCAGGCCGGCCTTCTTCCCCGCCGGCTCGCCTTCCAGCACATGGGGACAGCTGCTCCTGCATCTCTGAGATCACCTTCTTGAATACAGACCAGCCTTCCTGGACTCCTTTGTCCTTCAGGACTGCCTCCCAAGGGACTCTGCCAACCAGCCTTCCGAACAGGCCAAAGTCTGCCCTTCGGAAGTCCAAAGTAGCAGTTCTGCCGACCACCCTTCTAACGTCTCCAAGGATAGTAAACTCAATCAGTTCATGATCACTATACCCAAGGCAACCTCCAACCAACATGTTGCCCATGAGTCCTTCTCTATTTACAAACAACAGATCCAGTGGGGCTCCTTCCCTAGTAGGCTCACTAACCAGCTGTGTCAGGAATAGTCTTCCATATACTCCAGGAGCCTCCTGGACCATTTCCTCTCTGCTGTGTTGTACTTCCAGCAGACATCTGGTAGGTTGAAGTCCCCCATAAGAACAAGGGCTGGCAATCAGGAGACTTCTCCCAGCTGCCTGCAAAATATTTCATCTGCCTCTTCATCCTGGTTGGGTGGTCTGTAACAGACTCCACCAGGATATTTGCCTTGTTACCCTTCCCCTTGATTCTTACCCGTAGACACTCAACCCAATCATCACCCTCCTCAAGTTCCAGACAATCAAAACCCTCCCGAACATACATGTCTACCCCACCTCCTCCCTCACCTATCACTTCCAAAGTTTATAGCCATCTATGGCAGCACTCCAGTTATGAGAGTCATCCCACCATGTTTCTGAGATGGCAAATCATAGTTTCTCTGCCTCACAAGGGCTTCCAGCTCCTCCTGTTTGTTGCACATGCTGCGTGCATTCGTATAGATGCACTTCAGCTGCGCCATTGATTCCACCGGGTCAGCAGACTGAAGGGCCCTGTTAGCACTACCCTCAGATGCCCGCATGTCACCCCTGGGTGTGCCTCTGCCACACCTGGTTTCCTCCCCCTTCAAATCTACTTTAAAGCCCTCTCAACAGGTCCTGCTAACTCCCGCCCCAGGATCCTTTTCCCCTTTTAAGACAGGTGCACCCCATTTGTTGCTAGCAGGCCAGGTGCCATGTAAGGCACATTCTGTCCTTCCCCAGCACTCCAGGGGAGCACGAGGCAGGATGTTTGTGAGTGGCTTTCTGGTACCTAGAGGAATATCCAACCCTCACTGGGCTTTCATCAAAGTCCCCTTTGACCCAATAACTGGCAAAGCTCCAGCCATCCCCAACCATGCCAACAACGAGAAGGGAGTGGACTCGTGTCTCGGCTCACAACATCTGTCTGCTTAACCTGAGACGCACGGCACCTCCGGCACCAGGCCATGTTCCCGTGTTCCGTACTACATCCCCATCAATATTGCAGAGCACTGCACTGCTGCCGGCACGGCAACATAGCAGGGAGCCGCCAGCTCATCCCCCCACGAGAGCTGCTCTGCGCTGGATGTCGGCCCGCTCCAGGGCCAGGGAGAGATCAAGAGGCTGAATCTGTAATGGATCCTCGCCAGGCGATTGGTGTTTAAAAGCTCTGATCTGCTGCTTCTTGATTATATTCCAGCTCCTCGATAGAATTTCTCATGTGTAAGCGAGCCACACTAATCCATCCTGGCCATATATAATGGATGGCAGTGGAGTGAAGGAAAACAAATGTGGCTGAGTATCAGTAACAGATGTCCAGGAAGTGATGCAGCACATCCTTCTGCCAAAGATCCCGCATTGCCAATACCTGCCCTCTGTGCCAGCCAATGCAGACCCCTCTCCCCAAAACCTGGCCTGGCAGTGTGCAGGGGCGGGCACCGTGACCAGCTTCAGCCGTTCTCCACCGGCCCAAGGAGTTAGTTGAGGCTGGGAGCCAAGCCGCCGAGCTGCTATTTCCAGGACCAGTTGCCGGTGCCACCCACTGAGACCCAGCACTGCCACTTGATGCTCCTGTCAAATATTAATGCGATGCTCACTGCACTCTCTGCCCTGCCCCAGTGCTGTAGCTGTGGCCCCTGCTCTCTCCAGGGCTGCGCGACCCCTTCAGCCTCCCCTCCTGTGTGCACTGATCCCTGTGCGGGGGCTTTGGGGGTGCACCTGCACCCACCTTTGGGTGTTGTCCAGTCAGTGCAGGGCAGGAAGCGGCCCCCTGCACTCAGCAGGAGGCTCCCTGCTGCCTCCTGTCCCCAGGGGCTGGCTCAGCCCCCCACGGCAGGTAAGGCCCGCTGGGACTGAGGCTGTGGGTTCCCCCATCCCCTGGGGACAGCCGGTCTGTCACCCGCAGGAGAGCGGGGTGGGAGGGCCAGGGGCATGGGGTGCCTGGAGAAGGGCTGGTAGCAATGGGGGCAGCCCCAGGCTCAGTCCTCGGCTGCAGGGGCATCGCAATGTCCCCTGGGGGAAGAGGGGGTAGCAAGGGTCTCTGCAGCTCAGTCCCGTTTTCTGAAAGAAACGCCCACCAGTAGGCCTTTTGCGGGGAGGGTTCACCGCAAGGGTCGGGGTGATGTGCCGGGCATCCTCAGGGGGCAGCCCTCACCCGGTCACGCGTAGGGGATCCTGGAGGTGCTGGGGCCCATCTGCCTTTGCCTGTCCTCCTCTAGGAGGAGGCCTGTGCCTCTTTCTCTGGCAGCCACCCGGCCTGGCAGAGGATGGAGCTCGGCAGGTCAGTGCCAGTGGACCTGAAGCTCCGCAAGCCCTCGCAGCGGGCCAGGATCCCAGCGCCCTTCTTCACCCACCCGGTAGGTCGCTGGCCCTGACCGCAGCCCCCGGCTTGTCCCCTCATCTGGGCCCCCAGCGAGCCTCTCTTGACTGTCCACACAGGACAGGGTGGCTGGGCCAGCGGACCCCTCCAGGCTGGACTCTGCAGAGACAGACGCAGAGTCCCTTGTGCCTACACACGACGAGCAGGGCCACCTCATACCTGAGTGGAAGAGGCAGGTGATGGTGCGGCGGCTGCAGGCCCGGCTGGCAGATGAGGAGGCAATGGGCACCCAGGTACAAGGCATCCTGGGGATGGGGTCACAGGCTGGTGGCCTGGGGGGATGCTGACAGCCTCTCTCCGCAGGACGAGGGCTCCTGGCACTTCTCGTCCTCCCGCCAGGCCTTGTTGGGCCCCTTCGGGGAGCTGCTGACAGAGGCAGACCTGCAGCAGCTGGAGTGGGCGGTGGAGAGCCTGCGGTTGCGACGGCGGGGCGAGGCGTACCAGGGTGAGCTGCAGCGCCTGGCGCGGGAGCTGCGCGCCCTCCTGCCCGCCCCGCTGCTCAGCATCACTGTGCGCAGCCCCCCGCCCGCCCCCGGGCTACCCCTGCCCCTCTGGTGCGGCCGCCTGGCAGGCGCCGTCAGTAGCCTGACCGCGCTGCTGGCCCATGCAGAGGGGGCACGGCCCGGCTCCCCCGCCGCCGCAGCCGCCGTTGCCCCCGCCGCCGGTCACGGGCAGCCCCGAGAGCCGACGGGCAGCCTGGCGCAGCGGGAGATCCGGCAGTGCGGGGTCTGTGTCCGCAGCCTCCGCGGCGCCTTCGAGCCCGCGTGGAGGGCGGCAGGGGGGAAGGCGGCCGGGGGGAGCGGTGTGGAGGCCGCCAGTGACTCGGGCATCAGCTGCGAGGAGGCGTTTTCCGACGGCGGCGGCTCCACGGGGCCGGGGACAGAGTGGGGCAGCCTGAGGAAGGAGCGGATCGTGATGCTCTTCCTGAGCCACTGGAGACGGTCCGCCTACGGGCCCGCCCCGACGGCAGCCGGGGACCCCCGGGAGGCAGCGGGGAGCGGGGACGGGAGAGCAGCCCGCCTGGCGCGGCAGAGGGCGGCCATCCAGCGGCTTCTGGGCGGCTGGAGGGACGCGGCCTCCCAACGCCCCCCGCCACCGCCGCCCCCCGCCGCCCGCCGCGCCCCGCTCTCCCCGGAGCAGTTCGTAGCCAGGCCGGGGGGGGGACCGGCCGACTACGACAGCCTGTCCCTGGAGCTCTTCATGCTGGGTTATTTCCGCATCCTTGAGCAGGAGCTGCCCCCCGAGGAGCGCCGCGGCCGCCACCTCCTCTGCTTCGAGGTCTTCGAGCAGCTGGGCCGGCACGGCTGGCGGGCGGTGCGCTCCTTCCACCGCGCCGTCACCGACGAGATCGCTGCCGGCCGGCGAGGCTGGCTGGATGGCTTCGATGACATCAAGGCCAGGTATTTTGGATCCCCCCAAACCGCTGCCCGGCGGCCGAGGGAGGCCGAGGGAGAAGGGGAAGAGATCTGCCGCTACATCGACCGCAGCTTCGCCTTCTGGAAGGAGAAGGAAGCCGAGATCTTCAGCTCGGAGGGGTGATGCCCTCTGGCGGGGAGGGCGGAGGGTTGCGTGAAGCCGCGGGCTGAAATAAACGCCTTTTCGGTTCTGTTCGAGCTGAGCGAGGCTTGCCGGGGAGGTGGAGAAAGCTTTTGGGCGGATGGGGTCCGCCTCAGCACCCCGTATTCGGCCTCCCCGTGATCGGTGTCTTGGCCCCGGCTCCCTGCGGCGAGACGGCTGCCGCTGTTTATTTGTGGCCGCCGAGGAGTGAGATAGCAATCCTATATTTAACACGGCATCGGCAGCCACAGCCAGGGGGAGGAGGAACATCGTGAGGACCCCCGGCCGCCGATAAGGCAGAGATGAGGGGCGTTGCTGAGGGGGAGCCTTTTTCCCCAGGCTTGCGGGGCCCGGCTGTGCGGAGCGATGCTTTCCAAAGAGCAGCAAAGCCGCGCGGCGACGGGGATGGGCAGCAACGGGCAGCTTTGCCCGTACTGTACCTTTAAGAGCAGGAAGCGGTGTCCCGGTGCCGCCTAAAAATAGTGTGTCCCTCCCCCGTCCCGGCTGGATCCTGTGTCGCGCCGGGGTGTCCCTCCCCAGTGCCGGGACCGCGGCCCCTTACCTCCCGGTGGGCCAGCCGGAGGGCAGCAGAGCCCAGGTGAGAACGGGAGGGAGAGAGCCGGAGCGGGGCTCAGCGGAGCCCCAGAACGACCCTCACCTCTAAAAAATCGGTGGCAGCCCCTGAAGGGCAGCTCGGGATGTGGGGAGGACAAATCATGGCCACCCGTGGAAGTGGGAGTGGGGGGCTCCTGCCCATGATTGTGCCTGTAAATCAGGTGCTGGGAAGATGCAGTTGTGCCAGGGGGAGGGAGAAGGAAAAGGATGGAGATGTCATCGCCTTTTCCTGGCAGGGACACCCTCGCCACGCTGCGCTTGGGCTCTGTCTGCCGGCAAGTGTCCACGGCCATCCCCAGCACCATGGTGAGGAACGTGGACGACTTTGATTTCTGCCTGCCTTCACACGCCCAGGGTGTGCTGGAGGGGCTGCAGCGGCTGCGCGCCAACCCCAAACTGGCGGATGTGACACTGCTGGCGGGCGGGCGGGAGTTCCCCTGCCATCGCAGTGTCCTGGCCCTCTGCAGCCACTACTTCCACGCCATGTTCTCCGGTGACTTCGCGGAGAGCATTGCAGCGCGGGTGGAGCTGAAGGAGGTGGACTCCAGTGCGCTGGAGATGCTGCTTGACTTCGCCTACACAGGGAAGGTGACCATCAACCAGGGCAACGTGGAGGGGCTGATGCGGACCGCCAGCCAGCTCCACTTCCCCACCATCCAGAAGGTCTGCAGCCGCTACCTCCGGCAGCAGATGGATGCCACCAACTGTTTAGGTATCTGTGAGTTCGGTGAGAGCCACGGCTGCCCTGAAGTCTCCTCCAAGGCCTGGGCTTTCTTGCAGGAGAACTTTGAAGCCGTCTCTCAGCAGGAGGAGTTCCTCCAGCTCTCCAAGGAGAGGCTGGCCGTCTACCTCTCCAACGAGCAGCTGCAGGTGCAGGAGGAGCAGAGCCTGGCCGAGGCTGTGCTGCGCTGGGTACGCCATGACCCGGGGCCCCGAGCCCAGTTTCTGCCCGAGCTGCTGGAACTCACTCACCTCGTCTCACTGCCTGACCAGTACCTGCAGAACCTGCTTGCCACTGAGCCCCTCGTCCGTGATTCAGATGCCAGCAAGGCTCTAGTCGCCCGATCCCGTGCCAGGGTGAGTACCCCCTGCCCCAAATGCCCACCCGAGCCAGCGGGGAGTCTCAGCTCAGAGCCTGACAGTCCTGCCCTGGCCTCTCCATCAGGGGCAGAGAGGTGCCGGGGCCCAGAACCCCCCAAGCCCACCACAGAAGCTGGAGGAGGTGCTGGTGGTGGTTGGTGGCCGCGTGCTGGAGGAGAGCGAGGATGAGGATGGGGGGCTGCACATGCCGGCTGCCCCCAGGAACTTCGCCTTCTACAACCCCAAAAGCAGTAAGTGCCCATGGCAGGGATGAGACAAGTGCACACCACTCTCGCATATTCATTAACCCTCCAGTCCACCTCAAAGCACCTCTTGCCAAATGATCTGGTGTCAGGAGGGGCACTGGGGAAGATGGGGGGAGAGGGAAGAGTGAAACAGGGTTGGCTTAAAAGTGTCGTTGCTGGCCGGTCATCACTCGGCTCTTCTGGGTTTCAGGGCAATGGATGGCTCTGCCTGACTTCCCTGATTACAACAAATGGGGCTTTTCCCTGGTGGCTCTGAACAACGATGTGTACGTCACAGGTAGGTCCTGGGGCTGCTAGCGCAAGGTGGGGGTCCCCCAGGAGCAGAGATGGGAGGTGAAGGAGAACGATGTGGGCATGGGGTGCTGGCATGGGCCGGGGGCTACCTTCGTCTCCAAGCAAAGCCGCCTTCTTGCTCCCCGCTTGGGTGGATTGGGCCGCTGGCAAGAGATGCCCAGTGACAGCTGCACTCTGAGGGTCTGAGCCCGCGTGCCTGACCCGTCCCTCCCCAGGCGGCTCACGGGGCTCCCAGAACGACACGTGGTCAACGACCCAGGCCTGGCGCTTCTGCCTTAGGGACGGCGCCTGGAAGCCCATCGCTCCCATGCTGAGAGCCCGGACAAACCACACCAGCGCTGTCCTCAATGGTGAGATCTACGTCATCGGGGGTAAGGCTGCAAAGAACCCGTGCGTGCTGCTGGGGCCGGGGTTCGTGGGTGCCCTGGAGCAGTGGGGTGGCTACAGCGTGCCACCGCACTGCAGGGACGACAGTGGATGTGGTGGAGGTGGAGCGTTACGATCCCTACAACAAGAGCTGGTGTGGAATCAGCCCAGCCCTCAAGTACGTGAGCAATTTTGCGGCCACCAGCTGCTTGGGCAAGCTCTACCTGGTGGGCTCCTGTGCCGTCAAGTACAACGCGCTCACCCTCCAGTGCTACAACCCTGTGCGAGGTGAGAGCTGCCCCGCCGCCATGCCCCGCTGATGCCTTCCTGGGGAGCAGCACTGAGGGGGCAGGCGGGCAAGATCCTGCGCCACCAGGCGTGGTCCCATGGGATGTGACGAGGTGCTAATGGGGGTCTGGTGACAGCTGCAGCACAGGGCTGGGTCTGCCAGGAGCACGGCTGCCAGTAGCACAGATCTGAGATGCAGACCTCCAGCACAGCCCAGACCTGGGCCTCAGTTTAGTGGGATGCCTATGGCAGAGGGATGGGGGAGGCTGCCTGCCTTAGGGAGAAACCAAACCCCTGTGACAGTGCCACCTCCTCAGGCAGCCTCTGTGCAGCCCGTGGTGGTCTCTCCCACCCCACACCACCACTACAAACAATAGCACACTCACGTTTGGTTTTTTTTATGCAAGAGCCTCATCTGGAATGGGGACAGCGACTGTCGCCCTGCCTGGCCGCTCTGTCCCCTCCTTTTCAAACTCCCCCTTAAATAGCCATGGGCTTGGCAATTCTTTTTTTGGTCACTGGCAGCTGCATCATGAGCCAAGGGTGGGACATGCTGCTGACGGCCACTCCTTGCAGATTTGTGGAGTGTGATCACATCCCCCTTCATCCCCAAGTACCTCTCAGCCCCACGCTGCGCCACCCTGCACGGGCTCATCTACCTCATCGGGGACAACACCAAGAAGGTCTACGTGTACAACCCAGAGGCCAACATCTGGCAGAAGGTAGTGGCATGCAGGACCGTGCACGGGAAGCTGGGGCAGCACCCTACAATGATACCCCACACCCGTTCTCCTGGGTGCCAGCACCCCTTCTCCCTCCTGCCTGCTCATTCCTTGGCTCTCATTAACCCATGTAGAGCCAAAGATGCCCCAATCCTTCTTTCCCTGCTCCTGTCACACCAGCATGAGCAGCATGGCTTTTGCACTGAGTTACTGATTTTAAGCAGTGTTCACACTGCAGAGCCCCACAGGATGCCCCCTTTTCCAGCAGAACCCTCCCGCAGGGTGTGAGGGGCTCCTGCCTGTGCAGCCTGGCAGAATTCCACCTGCCCCATCTGCTCTCCAGACCCCACGCTCCCTGCAGCACCCCCAACCTTTCTCCCATACACGGGGATGCTGCTAAAAGCAAGACAGGGCCCCGGGGACCCCCCAAACCTTGCAGAGAGGACAGGATGGGGGAACACGCCAGGTAGATCAGTGTCCTCTGTGGTGGGAGGGAGAGGTACGCAGGGGGTCCCCACACATCTTGCCCTGCCCCTCGCACAGGTGCAGCTCCTGCACACGCTCCATGAGAATGGTGGGATGGTGCCTCTGGGCGACCGGCTTTTTGTCACTGGCGGCCACTGGAAGGGCATGGATGGAGACTACCGGGTGGAGATGGAAGTGTATGACTGTGCCAAGGACCTCTGGACGTGGGAGGGCTCCCTGCCATGCCTCTGGCTCTTCCACGGCTCCTCCTCCATCTTCATGGACACCTCCAAGTGGACGGAGGCTTTCCAGGGTGACCACAGGTGGTAGGAGAGCCCGCGGTGTCACCTGTCACGCTGCGCAGCTGCTCTGCCCTCTTCTCTGTCTCCTTGCTGCCAGTTCAGCTCTGCAAGGGGGAGACAAAACCCCCTCTGCAAGGCTGGCTGTGGCACCAGGAGTGTGTTCTGTCCCCCACCGCCACTGCGGAGAAAAGTCTTTTCCTTATAAACACACTTTGGCTCATGTTCTCTTTTAGTTTGGTGGGCTGGTTCGTTTGTTTGTTTTAAAGAATTGCCTTTCCTTGCCCCTCCAAGACCCCCAAACTTTTAGGATATTTTGAGGCCTCCTAAATTGTGGCCCATCCTGTCAATGACTGGCATTGCTGCCTGCTGGCCATGTCCCTTTTCCCCATCATGTTGACCATCCTGAATGGGGAAACACGAGGGGGACTGGGGGAATCTCACTTTCCTGACACCTAAAGCTCTCTGGTATCTCGCTGACCCAGACTCAAGTGCCAGACCCACTCCAACACGCCGTGAAGCAGCATGCCAGGAGATAAAACACCTTTTGGGATGCTTTGTATCCTCAGCTGGCACAGCATTCCGCGGTGGGGTGCTTCATCCCGGTTCCTCTCCCGGGATGTGCAGCGCAGGCCCCTGCGATGCGACCTGAGGGTGATGGTGAAGCAGCCAGCACCTCGGTGGCTCTTGGTGCGGGACAGAGCCCGGTGGCGCCTCCTGCCCCATACCCGTCTCTGCTGGTACCCAGTGGCAAAAGATGCCTCGGGGCGGGGCAAACACCCGGCAACGTTTCCCCAGCGTCCTGGCACCGGGACGTCGTAGCTCTGTCAGCATCCTTCGATGGTTCATCTGTTCTGCGTTGCATTTTTTATTACTTTTGAAGCGCCCCCCGCCCCTCGGAGCTCCGCGCTGCTCCCCACGGGCCGCGCGGGGTTTTACCCACGGGGGCGGGCGGGGGCTCTCCCGAGAGCCCCGCGCTGCCCCCGGCGGGCCCCGGGCGAGCCCGGCCGCTGGGCGGGCCCCG
>VWYH01008245.1:66254-109629 GCA_013399365.1 Pampusana beccarii
CTGGCCGGGAGCCCCGGGCGGGCGAGCGGCAGCCGGCACCGGGGCAGGACGGGCACGGCCCGGGACGGCCCGGGCGCTGGCACAGCTGCGGTACCGGCCGGCGGCGCCTTCCCGGGAAAAGCAGCCCGGGCTGCCGGGCAAGGCGGTGCGCCAGGTGCTGCCCCCGCCACGCTGGAAGAGCTGCTGAGGGAGCTGCAGCTCCTGCTGAAAGGTACCCGCTGGAGGGCTGCGGACCGGGGGCTGAGGGGCACCCGAGGGGACAGCAGGGACGAGGCACCACAGGGCCGGGTGGCAGATCCCGGCACTGTCTCGTCTTGGGGCCGGGAAAAGACGAGGTTTCTTCCTAAAGTCGGGTTTTCGTGTCAGGCACGGTGAAGGAGCAGGTGAAGACGCACAGGAAGGGCAGTGAGGAAGAGGAGGAAAGCGGTGAAGGCAACCCACAGGATCAGTCCCATCATCGCGTGGAAGCAGCCTTCCACTGCCGGACACGCGAAAACATCTCTGTTGAGAAGAGAACATGGCAGGAGCTGCGATTCTACTACATCGTGAGTGCCCAGCCTGCCGCCCCTTCCTGCCTGCAGCATCCTGCTGCCCATGGGGCACCTGCCCTGGCGCCGGGGTTCGTTCTCTAATCCAAGCCTTTCCCCATGCCCAGCCGGAGACGGAGGGGATGTTCCACCGCGGCTCTGGGCTGAACCTGACCAGCGGGCAGTACACAGCCCCCATCGCAGGGTACTACACCTTCACTGCCACGCTGCACATCGGTGAGCCCTCAGGCACCCCCCCCACGACCCTGCTGGGGGGGTCTGGGCCAGCTCTCACCCTTCCATCTGTCTCAGTGAGTGGAGAACAGCGGAGGAAGGGGCAGCCATGCAGGGGGAATCGTCTGCGGGTGCTGATCTGTGTGCAGTCCTGCTGCCAGCACAACAGGTACAGCAGGGCAAAGCTGGGACGGGAACCACCAGGGAGGGCAGGAGGCCAAACATCGCTGGGGGAAGGAGGGACACGCTCTCCCCACCCAGCACCACCCTCCCTCCCTCTTCTGCAGCAACTTGGAGACTGTATCCCAGCTGGGGAGTTGCGGTGACCATTTCACCATCTCTGTCACCGGCGTCATTTACATGCAGGTTAGTGGTGCCAGTTCAGATCAGGACTGTGCCAGGCAGGAAGGTGCCTTCCATGGCCACAGCTCCCGAGCTGGGCGCTGGGTCTGTTTCTCAGCCCAGCTCCGCGCCCAAAGGACACCAAGGGCTGAGGTGCGCTGGGACGCTGCAGCGTGTACCGCGGCTGGGCTGCCCTCCAGGCCTCCACGGCATCCTTCACCAGAAGGAAGCGGGGAGCAGCCCCTCCAGCTCTCTCCTTTGCTGCACCCAGTGCCAGGAAGAGATGCCCCAGGCTGGTTAAGCCCTTTCTCCCTCCAGGCTGGGCAGTACGCCTCTGTTTTCGTGGACAACGCTGCAGGCTCCACCCTCACCATTCAAAGTGGCTCCGATTTCAGTGCCATCCTGCTGGGGGTGTGAAAAGGTGCTGGGCGCCATGCAGGAAGCTGAGCCTGTGCCAGGAACAGCTGGACCCTTCCCTCTGCCAGCCACCACCACACCTCCCCTGCGCAGCACCAAGGCCAAGACGACCTTCTGCTGCAGCAGGAGCTGCAGGCTGGTCCAGCACTGCTGGTGCTGCAGAACCACCTGAAGCTGAACAAAAGATTGAGGAGGAAAGGATGATAATAACAACAATAATAATAAAAAAGCATGCTGACAAGGAGCTAAAGGAGTTCACTTGTATCTAAAGGCTAGGGCTGGAAGTTTATCTGGGAAAACACTGCTGGCTGATTTCTCCGCAGGGCTCCGCTCCCACCGTGAGCCCCACACCCTCGTTTTCGCTCTCAGCAGATTTCCCTGCCTAGCATCTCAGCAGCCCAAACCAGATCATCTATATCGCTTTAGCTTTCCTGCGACGCATTAGCAGTGAATGGTCGCGGCAGAAACAAACGTCCTTCACAGCTAATCTTCAAAGCAGAGCAGTGTCCGCACATTTGATTAAAGCAAATTCCTGTCCCGTGGCTTTCCACGCCAGGCGTTCCCTGCCCGTGGCACGGGGCCCAGGCCGTGGGCAGCGCAGATACGCTCCTTGCTCGGCTCCGATAGCCGTCCCAGCTGAGGACGGGCGCAGGGCTACGTGCCTGAGCAAGGGCTGCGGGAGAGGAACGCGGGTGGGCCGGGCGTGGGGGGCAAGGGAGACGCACGTTTTATTTCTTAGCAGCACGTAGCACAGGGTGAGCTGTGCCAGCAACACAGCGAGTGAACCTGAACTGCAGCCAGCCCCACCTTCCCCAGGGATCTGCACACGTAGGCGGGGGGGGCAGCCTCCTGGCACTGGACATGGCCCACGGGGGCTTCCATGGCCCTGCCTGGCCTCCTCCGCAGCTGGCATCTTCGCCAGGAGCATCTCAGGGAGCTTGGTGAAGCAGCTGTTGGTGCAGCTCTGTGGGAGAGTGTTTGGATGCAGGGAGCTGGCTCTGGCTGTGCAGGTTAATGCTTACTTCTTCCCCAAGGCAAAGAGAACTTGTCTCTGAAAGGAAAGACATGCTTTGCCCCTGGCTGAATGGGTGGGCAGCAGCACCTTGGCAGAGACCAGGCCTCTGCAGCTCCTGTCCATCTAAGAGTTCAGCCCAGGAGTCATGACTGCGAGCCAAAGCAGTCTCACTCGGATCAGCCACCTTCCATTTCTACCAAACACACCCGAGAAGACACGAAAGGACTCACTGTTGGAGAGCGGGGCTTGACAAGCAGGTAAGCCCGGTGCAAGTGGACAGAAAATTGCAAGAGCTGGTTAAGTCAGAGCTGCTGCGGGGCTAATCTAGGTGCTGGGAGAGGGCTGGAGGCTCGGTCAGCCCAGCGGAGGGGACCTGCACAGGCCACACCAGGGGGGTCTCAGAGCTCCCCACAGCAGCAGGGCGCTGCTGAGCAACGAGGCACCAAGGGCCTATTTTCAGGAAACCTCTGGCAGACCCCATCCTACCAAGAAATTTAAGCAAACAGTTTTTTGATTTCCACTAAAGCTGGGGTTGAAGCTGCTTTTCTAACTGGCTGGCTACTCACAAGCAGGGCAAAACCTGCTCCACTGTGCTGCTTTTTCCCCTTTGCCCTGAAAAATGGATGATACAATCCCTTTTACGGAAATAGGTATTAACTGTACAACAACGCTGTGTATTATGTTCCTAGCTGGAGTCGTGCCTTCAGTACTCTTTTCTAAAGGGCAGGAAAGAAGAGTTGTAAGGGGAAGGAGGGAGGGCAGAGAAGACAGTCAGAGAAGGAGAAGCTGATACACCTCTCATCAGCTCCTGCACTGGAATTAAGAGGGGCGTCCTGGGGGGAGCACCAGAGCGACGGGTGCTTGGCTCAGCTCTCGCAGCGCAGCACACAGCTCTCCCCAGCGCAAGACCTGTGAAAAGCAGGGAGCTGAGAAGGGAGGGTGAGTTGCCCTTCTGCGATCAGCCATCAGGGTTTCTTTCGCCACAGACTGATTCAATTCCAGGCTACTCTGTCTTGACTCTCCAAATTTGGCTTTCAAGAGCAGGAGCAGCAGAGCGTGTTGTTAACATGGGCAATTCCCTTCCAGAGTACGCAGGAATGGCTGGGAGCAGAACAAGCCGGCAGAGGCAAGCGCTAACCAAAATACGCGCCGGAGGCCTCTTCCTTCCTCAGTGCTCTGCAGAAGATGCGAACGAGTTAGCATGAGCCAGGCCAAATTAGCCCAAACGTTAGCACAGGTCCATGAATTCAAACTGACTTCTGCTGTAGTAGCAATAGATGAAAGATGGTCAAGCCATTTGTCGCTAACAACAGGAGAGCTTTAGTGTGCTCAACAAAACAGATCAGCCGGGATCCAGGACCATCTCCCAAAGCTCCAGAGAACACAGGGAACAGAAAAGAGCCCAGGAAGCCACACAACCCTGCACAGGACTATGCACAAAGCAGCAGACATCACCCCACTGACCTGCCCAACCTAAACCAGGGACTGCACTGTTCCTCATGCAGAGCAAGGAGGTGGCGCAAGCAACCACAGGCACACTGGCTCATCTTCCTCACTGCACACACAGGATGGGAAAGTTGCACAATCTGGAGTTTAAGTGTTTTGGTAGCCCAGTCCGTTCAGCTTTCACACTGTAACTTGGTCTTAAGCCAAATTTTCTCTGGAAAATAGCACACAGACTCTCTGCAGCAACAGCTGGTAGAGGAACGGGGACAGGATGAGATACCAGACCTTAATAGCAACAAGTACCTAGAACCCGAGATGCCTGCTCCTCAGATAGCACACAGCCAAGCACAGAGCCTGTCCTGATCGCAGCTGCCTGGCAGGTCCATTTGGTGAAAATGCTTTCCCAGTAAACACCAGGAGGAAACTCCTGCCACTTTCGCCACATCAACAAGCAGGATAAAACCCCAATGTTTTCCGCGAGCAGAGGTAAGGTACACTGCTGCTCCACAGGTGGTGTTTGCATCACTCGGCTGCGTGCAACCTCACAACCCAGCTTTGGAAACGAAAGATTTCATTCTCAGCACCAAGAGGACAGCCCACACAGCATCCCAAGCCTGGTACGGCACAGCCCAACCAGAGCTCCCCCGAGTCCTGAGAGCTCAGGATTCTCCCAGGGCCCCCAGGGCCTCATACAAAGCTCAAAGAAACCAACAGCAGAACCGCACCGTGTGGAACAGCTGGCAGAGTTCATGCCACCGATGCCTGCTCTTGCTAGCACCTCTGCCAAATGGATTTATTTGGTTTGCCAAGACATTCATGGGAGGTTGACAGGACACGAGATTTCCACATAGGCTGATCCACTGTGGCAGCCACTTAGAAAACACCACTAACCAAGTGAGCTAAAACTATTAGAAAAAAAAAAAAAAAAAAAAAACAACAACCCCACAACTTTATTTACACTGAAGAGCATCCAGCAGGACCCTCCCTCCCCCAGCCACACATGCACGCACACCGACTTCTCCCTTCCCTTACACCTGCTGCAAGCTGGGGATCCCGCTGCTGCACCTCATCTCTCAGTGCTCTATCCGGACCACCATGACCGTGACGTTGTCCGCTGACCCTCGCTGTACGGCCTTGTTGGCCAGTCTGTTACATGCAGCTTCATATCTAGCATCTGCTTCCAGCTTCCCTTCTCTCGTCTGGATGTTCTTATCCTGTTGGGACAAGGAAAGACGATGCTGATCGCTCCCGGCAAAGCACGTAGGTGCAAGAACATGGTGATTTCCAAGCATGGGGAAGCAAAACAAATAAGGACAAATAATGGAGGACACCCTGACAGAGGTATGTGTCTGCAAGTGAGAGCCATTCCATTTCATGCCCCTTGCACTAACAAACCCAGCCACCACACTGCCTTCTCCTCACCTCCAGACAGGACACAATGAAGTTCACAGCTTCTTCTGGTGTAAAGACTTTGAAGAGGCCATCACACGCTATCAGAATGAACCTGGAAATCAAGAAGAGGCAGGTTCCAAGGCTGAATCTTTGGTTCCCCCACCACAGCAAAATCCCTCCAAGCTATTTTATGAGTAGCCACACTCCAGTCCAAAGGGGTGATGCCATGAAGCTCATATGAAAAGCTCTCGGAAGAACCAGAAGTCCTCTGGTGCTCTGGAACCTGACATTCACAGAGCTGAAGCAATTCAAAGTACAGGCCAAAGAGCCAGGCAAACAATGTCAGACCTAGATTAGGACATGCTGGCACTCCTACTGACACTGCACTGGTAGGAAAGACCATATAACGCGCCCAGCTGGAAAGCTCCATTATTTCTCTAGGAACTGCTTCTTTCCTTTGAGTCCTTTTCATTCACATATCTTCCCTGTCATGTAGCCAATGCAAAGAAACAGAGAAACACAGCCAGCTGAATAACTTATGTGCATCCCTTTAAATCCTTTACATTTCCATGCTCCTGAGGTATGGCGATAATTTAAATAGAAATATTCAAAAAAAACCCAAGCAGCTTAACCCAGAAAGAGAGGCATAACTGTGACCAGAAAACTCCGTCACAAGGTATTGCTGCAGGATGCAGAAGGCTGAGGGGATACAAAGCTCAAGGCAAGGAGAGCTGCCACCCGGCTCCCCACCAGAGGACGGGGAGACAGCCTGTGCGCTCCCGCCTGCACCGGGGACCGCACTGACGAGGAGCCCTAACCGGAGTCACTGGACAAGGAGAAATACAACCACCCCGCAGAGGTGGCCAGTCTGCCAGAGCAGCACATCTCTGAAGACATCATTTCGGACCCTGATGCTCAAAATATCTTCAGAAATATTTTGGTGTATCACTTGATATGGAACTCTAATCTCACAAGACGCAGCAGTACTGGCTTACGTTCTCACCTCAGAGAGCCTGCAGGGCCAGACTGACATGAAAGCTCATAGCAATTTGTCACCGCCAATCATATGTTAGAAAAATATATCAAATCTCCAAATATCAGAGCCAAATGTAACAGTATTCATGGGCACCACAGCTGCTAGAAACAACTCTTGGACACGATAGGGATCCAAGAATTCAAGCCTGCTTGAACACCAGTGCGTGAACCTACTCAGAGCACGAAGGAAGTCTAAGGCTTATGTATTGTCACTGCTGCGAGGCTGGTTTCTTCAACAGCAGCCTTCACAGTATCTTGGCAGCGAGGCAGCAGTACTATCCCACTACACTGACAAGGAACAGGAGTGGAGAGACATCAGCAGTAAGAGCATCCTCTGACCCTGGGTGATCAGTCTGAAGCGCCTCAGCCCTCACAACAGAGCATATGGGGTTGTGCAGCTTGTGCTACTTGTGCAGAGCAGAGCCAGGACGCAGCCACCCCGCTGCGCATGGGCAATGCTTTACCTGTCGTTGGGCGTGAGTTGGCAGCGTTTGATATCTGGCACAGAGATAACACCACAGCGTTTGTACTGGCCATCCCCGATGGAGCGGGAAACCTCCAGCACTCCTAGGACTCTTCCATCCCTGCACAAGGAAAGAAAACATTGAGAGCCCTCCCCACACATGCACATCTCACTACACTGTCTGACAGGAACACTCTTCCTGCTGCCTTTAGCTGCCTTGTACAAATCCTGATCCACTTGCCCAGCAAGTTCAGATCTTCCTGTCAAAGTCTTCTTCCCTTTCTGCAAGTTTGTGTGAAGCTTTGGGAAGCAACTGGAAAAGGGGAGGAAGAAACGAAATCAGGAGAATTTAAGGTTGTTTTCCATCTCACTTCCCTAACTCAAGTCCTGCTCAGCCTAGCAAGCCAGGGAAGTAACACTTATATGCTGAGCTGAACTCCTGGAAGCAGAGGTTTGAATTCCTGGATTACTTTTTTGCCAAGGTATCTAGCAAACTGCACTTCAATAGACTCAGAGAGTGACAGCAGGCAAGACCAGGTCTGAGCCAGCAGCCCCTCCCGTGCTCCATCAGGACAGCAGCCCCAATAGACTGGGTCAACTGCGGGCAGTTCCAAAGAGTGACAACCACAGCACTTTCTCCCCATCACTTGGTCTTTTACTGCAGCAACCAGTTATGTGAAACCCAAGTTTATAATTCTCCTTAAAGAAGCAGTTTTGTTTGCTAAACTTTTCCAATTAACCGAATGCTGCCTCAATAGAAGCAGCTTCTCACACTCCACCTCTCCAACAATCGAGCATCTTCTCCCTGCAAAGGCTCTTCTGTGCACTCTGGAAAGACACAAGCTCATTCATCTCATAATCCAACCAGCCCCACTTGAGATAAAAGCAAGAAGCGAGGCACGTCACAGAGAAGAGATCTGATGCCCACACACTTTGCGACTTATCTCTTGGGTCCAAAATATTGAACTACAAGCAGTGGGAGAGGCTCTCAGGCAGCTGACGACAAGTTCCCCAGTTCTGAAAAGAGCTAACAGACACTGGCCCTTCTCTTTCCTGTGTGCAAAGATACATCAGTGTGAAGCAAAAGAAGCAGCGTGTGCTCTCCAGAGATAAGGAGAACAAGGCCGTGCAGACATGGCAGTGACAGAACTGAGCCCACCCTTCCCCACCCCAGGGGGCATCCTGCCTCTGCAGGGACTGAGATACTTCACCTGCACTGAGTCCTGTCTTGTGAGGATGCCACTAAATCAAGAAACAGCCTTCAAAGAAGGGAGAGATCTTAGCCAGGGAAATCAGACACAGCTGCCCAAACAGCCACACACAGGAACATTAAGATAATACCGCACTGGCTCCGGAAACCTCGCTCCTACTGCAGACTGCCCCAGTGCATCAGCTAACAACTGTGGGAGCAACACCAACTGACCCCGAGGACTTTCATGCCTTCTCAAACCACCCCCTGCTCTGACAGGACAAGGAGGGAGAGGTGATGCTGCAAGCAAGGAAGCGAGTTATGTTCAATGCCACAGCGCACAGCAAATGATAACTTCTTCAACAATCAGCTCCAGCTCTGTAGGTGAAGCCTCAGCATATCCATGCTTGCATCGCGCTGCCAGGCTTTCACACGGGTTCCCACCTTTGCGGCACAGCACCTACCGCCACTGTAAGCCCCTGGGAAAACACCCCCATCAACCAGCTCAAGCCACTGAAACCTTGGACATCTCAGCACCACAGGCAGCAATAGATCCTCTCTGGGCTCTCACCAGCACGAGCGCTGAGCTCAGGAAAGCCCAGACACTCAGTGCTTAGGCCCTGTTGGGCCAGGGTTTAGATTTGCTCACTCGCACCCTTTAGACACTTACCTGACATTTCCCCCAGCTTTCTGTATCCGCATACGCTCCTCATATTGGGTGGGGTTGTGCTCCTTACTGAGGCTTAAGGCTGCATGTTTCTGACTCTCTTCATTATAACGACACAGAATCGCCTGTGCTGACAAAAGACCCTTGTGAGTAAACAGCAACAAAACGGCAGCAAGAACTTCTTGAGAGGGAGAGACAAGTTGTGGTGAACGGGGCTACATCTGGCTGATGACTGGTCACCAGGGGTGCTCCTCAGGGCTCAGTCTTGTGCAATGTATTTGTCAGTGATCTGGATGCAGGGGTTGAATGCACCATTAGCAAGTTTGCAGGGAGATGCTGTGGACTCTCAGGAGGGACAAGAGGCCTGCACAGGGATCTGCATAGACTGGAGCAGCGGGCAGTCATCAATGGCATGAAACTTAAGTCCAAGTGCTGGATTCTGAGCCTGGGAGGGAGTAGCACCACACACAAGCATAAATGGATGGCTGGAGAGCAGCCCTGCAGAATGGGACCTGTGGATGCTGGTCAGCAGCAGCTCAGCAGGAGCCAGCGCTGAGCCCGGGCACCACGAGGGCAAACCCCATCCTGGGGGCATCAAACCCAACACGGCCAGTCAGCCAGGAGAGGGGCTTGTGCTGCTGCGCTCAGCGATGCTGCCGCCTCACCTCGAGCCCCGCATACAGTGCTGGGCCCCAGCATTTCAGAGAGATGCGAAGGTCCTTGAATGCCTCCGGAGGAGGACAGCAAAGCTGAGGAAGGGCTAGAAGGAAAGTCTTGTGAGGAGCAGCTGAGGACTCTGGGGTTGTCTAGTTTGGAGGAAAGGAGGCTGAGGGGCGACCTCATGGCTCTGCAGCTTCCTGAAGGAGATGTGGAGAGGGAGGGCTGAGCTCTGCTCCCCGGGATTCAAGGACAGGATGTGCATGAACGGTTCAAAGCTGAGCCAGGGAGGTTCAGACTGGACACGAGGAAGCACTTCTGTCCTGAGAAGGTGCTCAGATACAGGCTTCCTAGAGAGGTGGTTGATGCCCCAAGCCTGTCAGTGTTTAAGAGGCATTTGGACAATGCCCTTAACAACAAGCTTTAACTTTGGGTCAGCCCTGCAGTGGTCAGTTGGACTAGATGATCATTGTAGGTCACTTCCAATTGAAATATTCTATTCTGTTCTAGATACTGTGAGATATTTAGCACCACCAAGAGAGTGCTACCACACACAGTTGTTTTACACTATGGGAGACCACACAGAAGTACCCTGCACCCACCCAAAATAAGATGCTCTGTAGAAACAGTTGGGGAGCTCTCGGCAACTGGGACACCCCACACAAACACCCTTCAGGGCAAATAAAGCTCTCAGAGGAAATGAGACACCAGCAGCGGGCTTCTCCATTCTGCTTACCCGGCTGTCCCCAAGGTTGGCTATGTAGAGAATATTGTCAACAGCAAGGACACAAGTAGCTGTGGAGCCATCCTTCCATGCTGGCTTCCTGAAGGGAACAAAAACACGATTACTAAGGGGAGAAAACAACGTTTAAGAAATTAGTCAGAGTGCTCCTGAGAACTCAAGGAAGCGACATGTGCCAACATGCAGCAGTCAGCTGGCACAGGCCCCCAGGGAGCTGCCTGCAAACATCCAGGGAAACTGCTGGTGGTAAATACCGAGCTGGACAAGGAGAGCAGAGCTGCAAAGAGTTCTGCCTTCTGCATGAACAGCCAAGTCCTAGCTGGTTCCAACGCTGCCAGCCACGCTGCCCTCACAAAACTTTCCTCACACTCCCAGAAAAGCTCATCTGCACTGGAACGGGCTCAGCCCCAGTGACTACCCAGAAGCTACAGTGCTCTGAGCAAACACACACCCCACACTCCCGGGGAGGCTCCTCCTTTGCAGCAAAAGGCAGGCACAGCCTGGACTGCAGCAGACTTGTCTTCATTTTTGTTTTCATTTCCCTCTCTTTCTCCACAGCAGCCCTGCCTGCACGCCACAGTCCTCACCACCCACCTCAGCAACACTACCACTCCTTCAGTCACTCTCCCAATACTTCACTTTCTGTAGTTAAGCTCATACCTCTAGAGCTTTGGGTAAAATGAGAAGCATTTCTTAGATTACAGCTGCCAGGCTAGTCCTCCTCACAATGCAGCCTGGCTACGATGCCACTCTTTACTGAAACTAGCTTTGAGAGGCTGATTTCCAGACATCTGCCATCCAGTTTTTCCAAACTTTGAAGGTGCAGCTGAATGAAGATGTTTCATTTTGTCATCAATACAGCTATCACTAGCGATCTTTTGTAGCAGCTCTGTTGTAAGTCACATTTCTGACCAGAGCCTGGTTTGGGAATGACGCTGTTGTGACAGACTCAAGGAAACTTTTTCCGTTTGCCTGGTCAAGCTTGTTGATCTGATTAGGCTAAGAGACTGAGCCAGTTTGCAATTTACTTAAAACTGGAAGTTTGCAGGGAATCTTAGAATAAGATGCAGTCTCTCCATCTGCGTTAGGTGTCACTACAAAATCAAAAAAAAAAAAAGAAACTCACCCCAACAAACATGTAAAGGACTGGTAACAAAGCGACTGTATTTTAAACACAACCTGCACCTTCCCTAGGCCACATAGTTGGTGTTCAGCAGAGACTGAGAGACGGGTGCTTGCACTCAAAACCCAGACCTGGCTGGGAGGCAAGCTGGTATCTATCCCACAGAAAGTAGCTGCTATGCTTTTCAGACTCATTTTAAAAGAATCTGTGGAGCCAAGCTTAAGATGAGGGACATTCTTCATCACCATCTCCATTTTCAAAAAAAGGTGAAGAGAGCAAGATTTAACCTTGCATTGGGAGAGGTACATCTTTCAACACCAGGCGCTGAAAACTATCCCAGAGATGTGCTCCAGCCTGGCAAGCACACACTAACAGGAAAGCAGCTCTAAGAAAGCTGTATGCAGCCACCTGCAAAGCGCTGCTCTACAGGTACCTCCCAGCACACTTTGATGCTGCCAACACAAAGATGCCATCCCAGGCAGTGTGGCATAAGTCAGTTCAGCAACTTGGTAAGTCTTTAAAAGGGAAAACAAACAAGATGCCCTGATGAAGACAGAGGTGCATTCTTGGTCATGTTCCTTCATTTACCACAAATGTGTATTTTAGCCTCAGGGGTCCCACAGACCACTTACCACAGAGTAAGAACAGAACAGACCGTGATCCGGCCCTAGCCGGCACTCAGCCGGCAGAGATACCGCCTGGCACGGCCACGCTGTGCGGGGTTTCGCCAAAGCACAGACACAACTCGAGGTTTTCTTGGCCTGCAAGATGCAAGCTAAGAAATACAAACACACGGGTAGCATTTACACTTACTGGCTGGATGCCTGCTTTAGAAACTCATCATCTGTGTGTTTGAAGGTGTCCAAAAGGCATCTCTTCACTGTTTTCTCCACGCTGACTACCTCGCCTGTCAGACAACGGAAAACAGCAAGTTAGATCCAGCTAAAATGTATCTGACCTATCCCAGTCCCTCCCTTTGCTCATCCAACATCCAATCAGACAGTGCATCTCTCGGACCCTGCGCAGAGCGGCTGTGGCACATCCTGTGCTCACGCTACCAAAAATCTGCGTGGTAGAATGCATGGGGAATTTACAACATAGCCCTCTGCCCCATGGGTGTATTTTCATGCTTGAAGTGGCGCTACCAAACTGGCAACAGCGCATCCCACATTTGCTTAGCAGTTCCCAACTGGCTACTTGTACCAATGTACTGAAAAGGCTTATAGCTTTCTCCCCCAGGAGCCAGCACGGTCTCACAGGCCCGCTGGGAATAAGAGATGGGAACTGTAGAACTACACCCAAACAGATCAGTATAACAATCCATTGCCATACTGTCAAGGCAGAAAACGTGAAGGTTGTCCTGCAGCCCTTATTCCGTTGCTCTCACCTTTAGGAAACTTCTTAATCAGGTTTTGGTGGAGATTCTGTGCTGCAAACTTTGAGGCTCGGACTCCCCCGTGGCCATCAAAAACAGCAAAGTAGGAGACACGTGTGCTGTGAGGGAACAAAGAGTACCAGAAAGGGGCTAAGAAAGACTGTTAGCCAGAGGGCAGGATCAAATGTATTAGTCTCCGCAACACCCTGCCATGTGTCAGACAGACTGAATAAATACTGCACTCCAAGGCAGAAACAAAGGTAACAAGTCTCTAAGCTCACGCATTCAAGCATTTACATGGTTTACGTGTGCAAACACTGAGCTGAGAACTTGTAATTTTCCACCCCTCAAGAAAATGAAGAGCAGAAAAGTTTATAGACCACAACTTGGCATAAAAGCAGTTAAACATTCTTCCCCCAGGGCAGTGCAACCCCCCCAGCACTATGGAAACATTGGTCCAACCAATGCTATGGTCCTTTCCATGCCTAAACTTTTTGAAACCATGCTCCAGATGGGAAACTTGCATCCCTTGGCACACAAAGCTCTTGGGACAACATTCATTCAGAAGCTAAATCCAGTATCAGGATGATGCTTTAGAGCACTCCTTACACACTCCCCCTTACACACACTTGTATGTGCTAATTTGCTAAGAGATTTAAACTTTTCAAATGAGACAGTTCTGACATTTTCTTGAGCGTGCTCCATTGCCACAGTTAGGGTTTTACATACCGTAAAATGCCCAGGGCAAAGCCTGATTACTTACAATTAAACCAAGGGTCTCTGAACATCCACACTTACATTTGGGTAACAGAGGCTCAATATTCAGAGTTATCAGGCCCCCACAAGCCTTGTGAAGCGAGCCACCTAATCCCCTAAGCACTCCTCATGGGGGTATATTGGTACATAATAGTCCTATGATTCGCCCAGGAACACAGCAAAGGATTCAACCCAGGTCTCCCAATAACCAGCCCAAACCACACAGCATGACACAGGTGTAGTCAAGAACATCAGCTGCTCAACACAAAAAGGATCCTCTCACAGGCTTCGCACCCACAGCGCCACTGCAGCAGCTGGGCCCACTTACATTTGGGAGGGCAGAGGCTGGCACTCCTCAGTGATATCGTTTAAGATGACATGTGCATCCTGCATGTCTTCTCTTTCACCTTTCCTCTCTGCCACGTAACCCTTCAATCCAAGAATGTCCACTGAGCCTAAAGGGGAACAAAGCAGGCACACAAATCAAACTCCTCCATCTCCTCAGCTCAGACTAAAAACCAGTACATCAGCAAACACTTTTCGGCTTTCAGAACCTGATCCTGGCACTACAGCCAAGCGTGGCCCTCCTCCTGCCACAAAACGCCTGCCACCTCTAACAGCTGGCCTCAACGACCTTAAAGGTCTTTTCCAACCAAAATGATTCAATGATTCTGCTGAACAGGCTATATTTATCTTGTAACATGGGTTTTAAGTGCCCCTAAGGTCAGTAGCTACGAAAGCCACTTGCCCCCATTTTGGAGGCAGCTGCAGCTAAGCAGGACTGCTGGGCATCGGACAGGGCTCTCACCAAAAAGGGCTGGGGGAGCAGGGGAAGCATGTGGCCTTGAACCTGCAGATTAAACGAAGCATAGCTTTAAAGAGGGTGCTAAGGTAGGGAAATCAGGGTCTGCTGTTTCCAGAACATTTCATTTCCTTTGTACCCTTGAACACTTCTTATTCCCAAAGCTGCAACACCACACATGGGCACCTGCACTGATGCCAAATGTCCCAAGTGTAACAGCAAATCTCTCTCTCTCTGGCTTTCTTAGCAGCCACCCAGGGGAGAGATTCATGGATGTGCAAAAGAAACCGGTGTGGCTCTGGCCTTCCAGATGTCTCACAACCCATTCCCCTCTCGGGAGCACAGAAACTTATCCTGCAAACACCAGGGTGCTCGCTGCTCAGCTCTGCCACTTGAGCAGGGCTGCAAGGAGGCCCAGGAAGGGGAAGCAGAGAGTGCCAGGGAGCTTGAGGGGCTTCCACAGACCACCCCAGCTATTTGTTCCCTACCAGAGGCTGAAAATGCAAGCAGACTGAAGAACCAAAGCTTAGATTTGGTGTGGACTTACTCAGCCCAACGTCAAAAGTACAAATCGAGTACATTTGTTTTCAAACTGTCTGAAAACCTTTACAAACTTTCTTTTCCACAAGTTCTTCCCTGCCATTCTTCTCTTCCTCCTCCAAGGACTTTCTCTTCTCCCCTTTCCCATGGCTCCCTCCTGATGAGACCTGCTCAGTAGCACTGGAAGCTGAAAGAAAGCAAAAAAAGCAGTTGGCTGAAGTCTTTCAGATCTGTTTTACTTGCATAAACTCAGCAGTAAGTCCTTTGACGGTGAAGCGCTCTCAGGAGCGCAGGCTCCCACACTCACGCAGTATTAAGCAACCAGAATTATTACTGAACAAGACACACTGACTGACCACAATCACACACACACAACTTTGCTCAGCACGTATAACCCGCAGCTCACAGCGCTGCCTGACCCAGCAAGTGCCAATTCGATCCCTTGACGTTGTGTGACCCCAGCTCAGGCACAGCACAGCTCCGTTTGGCTGGCAGGCTGCTGATTCTCCCCACCAACCCACAGTTTATTTCTTACCTACCAGCCTTTTTTGCAGCTAACTGATCAGGAAGTTAGCATTTCAGGTTGGAATACTCATATCTTTATTATTATTGTAATTTTTGTCTATAAATTCTGCCTGCAGCAATGCGAAGAACTGTAGTTTATTACTCTGAACGTGCATGTTTCTTAGGCAGTTCAGAACACAGGTTACAAATTAAAGCTAGCAAGCAAAATGTGATTCCCATAATACCCAGAACCCTAGCCTTCTCCTTCCAGAGATTTATTCTTGTACAGTACAGTAAATTATTTCGCCTCTTCCCAGGTGCTAGCAAACCCTTGGTCGCAGCACGCAGAGAGCCCTGCCAGACCAGCAGCTTGGTTCTGAAAACATTTACAACTGGGAACAAGGCGGCAGCCTCTGACCACAGCAGAAAAGCAGCGGCAGCAGCAGCCCAGCGCTGCCCTCGCTCTGAGCAAGCACACATGTCCCTTCGCTCCCAAAGCAGGGAGCTTTCAGGCACAGACACCGGGGGACCCCAAAAGACATCTGAGGGATGTGTTTCTGGGAACAGACCAAAGTTTACTTTTAAAGTGTCAGAATCTCCATTTAAACAATCAGGGCACAAACAAGTTGCTATAACCAGTGTAAGACCCCCGGATACCAGGTTAATGAGCCGTGCGCCCAACACACCAGGCTACGCCAGTGGATTTTCCTGAGAAGGGCGGGTCAGCAGAGGGGTGGTGAGCTGACACAGCTCCTTACCCGTGTCACCGCTGCTGGCTGGCGGGAGATCATCGAAGAGTAAAGAGCCTCCTCTTACTGGAACACACACAAAAAAAAGGCATGAACTCAATACCTTCGTCCCTTCAAGGAAACAATGTTCCATATATGCACCTCGTGAGGAAAAGAAATTGTAAAATGCCAGTTTACCAAAGCAAGCCAAATTTCAACCTCTGTTACTGGATGGTGGGGCAAATTCAGGCCTTGCGCTTGTTGAATGGAATATTTGTATGGAACATATTATGGAATGAATACATGTGGAACATCTATAACATTCTGGTTATTAAAAAAAAGCAAAACAAAACACAAGAAGAAGAAAGCAGCTGCTCTGCACACTGGTGCTGATAGCCCTGTCTAACAAAGAAAAGGATTTATACAAGTTTCATCTCAAGAGATGCTGATGCAGAAAACACTGGAAGTCAAACTAACGGCAGGAATGAAGCAGCCATACCTGAGCCAACACCGGTGGCTGGCGGGAGATCATCAAAGAGCAGAGGCCCTTTCTGGGCTTCCTTCCCTGTAAGACACCAAGTCAGAGCCAGCACCCACCGCAGGCACAGAGAGGGGTTTCTGGAAGAGACCCCCAGGTGGGGTAACCAAGGGAGAGCCCTGGCCGCCTTCCTCCCCTCTCTAATCCAGGCAGCTCCTACATGAGCAAAACACCCCCTTGCCTACGGATGGGGTGAACATTCATCTTGAAAATAACTTTTTTTTTTTTTCTTTGCTAGGAATCCACTCAGCTTGTGTTAACATCCCTCAGCAGCCCGATCAAGATGTTATAGGATGGGAGGGGCTCAGAAGGCACCAAATTATTTCAGGTAACACGGTTACAGCTCTCCACGGACCCACGGCAGCACAGGAACGGGAAAGGCTCCAGCAAGGCCTAAACCGCACAGATAACATTGCACCTGAACGGGACCCAGCGAAAAGGAAAACAACAAAAAAACCCAAACCCTCTAATTCCTCCTGCGACTAAACCACCCCCGCCTGCAGCCGCGCCCCCGCCCGCTCGCCTTCCCCCGTCCCCAAGTGCACGAAGCCCTCAGCCGCTGTCCCGGGGCGCTCTCCGCAGCCCCAGCCCGCCCCGGCGCGGCCCCGCTGCCTACGGCCACGCTCCGCAGGCCCGGCGGGGCGNGGCGTGGCAGGCCCAGCAGCACGGCCGTTACGCGCCTGCCCCGGGGGTGGCGGGGCCCTCACCCGCCACCGAGGAGCCGGGCTCCGGGAGGTCCCCGAACAGATCCATCCGCCGGCAGCGCCGCCGCCGAGGCCGCTTCCTCTTGCGCAGGCGCCGCCCCGCCCTCCCGGGCTGCCAATCTCCCCGCGAGGCCAATCAGCGGCGGCGGCAGGGCCGGAAGTAAGCGCGCGGCCCGGTGGCGGCGGGGCCGAAGCGGAAGGCCGCCGTTGCCCCGCCCCTGGGGGCGCCTGTCAATCCCCCTGGCGGGAGGCGGCAGCGCGGCTCTTCTCCGCCAATCGGAAGGCGGGGCCGCCCTGCCCATCAGTCCCGTTGCTTCGCGACGGACTCCGCCAGGCTGACCAATCCCAGGGCTGGGTGCCCAGCACCGCCCTCCTGTCCCCACCAATCGCTGGCAAGGGGCGTGGCGGGACCAACGCGTTGCCCAGCGGGGCGGGGAGGGCGTGCGGCGCCCCCTGGCGGTGCCAGTGCGGTCGCTCAAGTCCCGGGGCTCACGGGGCCCCCAGCTGCCGCTGCTGTTGGCTCGCAGGCTCCCGCCCTGCCCGCCCGTCCCAGGAAGGAGCTCAGTGGCACGGGGAACGTTTGCGTTAAATGCCACATTTATTTCAGAACCAAACAAGCCTCATGTGCGCGCGGATGGCCGGGACTCGCGGCGCCAACCCCGGGGCAGCGGGGCGGGAGGACCCGGGGGCGCCGCCATGATCCAGCGGTGGGGAAGGGCGGGCTCCCCCTGCTGCAGGGCACAGCCGCCCGCCCGTGCCCCCCCCGCCACTGCTCCCCGGTGACATCTCCCTTCCGCTGGGGCTCACGGTCGTGCCTGACCCTCGGGGTTGTGTTCCTTGTCCCGGGGGGGGTGGAGTGGTAGAGGGGAGAGGTGAACGGGGACGGGCCGGGGGTGAGTGGTGCTGGCGGGAGTGGGGCCGGTGAGCCGCCCAGGGCAGCCTGTGGGGATGCCGCAGGAGTGCAGCCGTGCCCCGCTCGGCAGCGCTGCCCCAGCCGAGCCAGCTGCTCTGCAGGTTTGCTGGCCTCAGGCAGCGTTGGCTCTGGCTGGAGGACACCAGCCCCACGGCCGCCCCTCGCCCGCAGCGCGGGGAGCACCGCCCAGCTGCGGCCGGTGGACCTGTGTCTGGTCCCTGGCAGATGCAGGTCCTGTGTCCCCCAGAAGCTGCCTCTGCTTCTGCCCTGGAAGAGCCTCCCCTCTCCCCTGGGGCACCCAGTGTTTCCACCCTTAGCCCCTTACACTGAAATTTTAGATGGTAGCGAGTAGTCCCTGCCCAGGCCCCCGCTCCACCCCAGCTGCAGCTCTGCCCCTCCACACCCCCGGGTGGGCACCTCTCCCGCCATGAAGGGCGTAAATCAGCCTCCAGGTCTCTAAAATGGATCACGGCGGGGTAAAAACCTCCAGTTGGATGGGCAGCTCGTCCTGGGCGGGCAAGCTGCCGCCTGCCTGGGGCGTGGGGCTGGGGGGGAGCAGCCCCACCACGGCTTTGGGCCGAGCGATGCGGTGAGATGCCCAAGGAGCTGTGGCGAGGCCGGCAGAACTGGCAAGGGCTCAGAGAGGATCTCAAAGCCCTTTCCGTGACCTGAAACCCAAGCTGAATGGTGCCTGACACGCAGCGAGGGCACCCCTGCAAGCCTCCGCCCACCGGCCACGTCCCAACCCATCCGTGGCCCCGCAACATGGGTGTAACAAGAAGACAGCACCACGTCCGACACACGTGCGCACACACAGACACACACACACACACCACAGACAGCGCGGGGAGGTGCGGCAGAGCCAAGGTGCAGCCGTGCTGTGCGAGGGAAGGGCAGCTGCGAAGGTGTGACAGCGAAGCTGGGGGTGCTGGGAGACGCGCAGAGGAGGATGCTCGCCCAGAGCTGTGCCGGATGCTGCTGGCCGCTCGGGGAGCCCCGAAACAAAGCATCCCCCCCACGCAGGTGAGAGAAGGAGAGGGAGAGCTGCTGCTGCAGGAGGATGGAAGCAGTGATGGTTGGAGAAGAAGGTCTTCTCGGTGAAGCCACCTCCGCCGTGAGAAGCCCCCTGGATTAACGTGCTGACAGAGGCAGGGCGGGAAGGAGATGGGTGCTCGCTTCTGCAGCAGGGGAAGAGGAGTGAGAAAACGGCAGCTGCAACAGTAGAAAACAGCCCCATCTCCACCCCAACACCCCCGCGCCAGGCTCTCCCCTGCCCTCATGAACTGCTTCGAGCCTGTCATCCTGCTGGGAGGAGAAGGGACGTGACAGCCCTTTTTGGAAAGGGTGACAAGCATCCTGCGGATTGGGATGGTCATTCCTAATCCTGTTTCCCAGGGAACTTTCCCATCTGGCTTTGGAAGTGGCCACCTGAACCTCCACATTCCCCGCGGGGATGGGACCCTTGGCGTCCTGCCCTAAGAGATGGGGAATGCCTTTGGACAAGGCCCCCAGGGGCTCCCAGGCCAGGATAAGTGGAGGTGGCCCCCTACTTTTTGTCAGGAAGGACAGCCCCGCACGAGGTGACAGGCAGAGCTGTCCCCAGAGTCCTCATTTTCCCTCCAGCAAGACCAAGCTCCAAAGCAAGGTGACCCATCCACATGGATGTGGGTGCCCTGGCCAGCCAGGATGGTGGGCTCCCCCCTTTCCAGAGGTAGATGGGGCAGGTAGGAATTGCCTCCTTTGGGAAGACATGGTGGGTTGTCCATCCACTGCTCAGGGGAGAAGTAGTTTAAGCTGCAGGGAGGGCAAAGCAGAGGTTTGGGGAACAGCGGGGAGCGAGGGCGAGAGCACCGCTGCTGCCAGGCATGTGCCAGGGATGTCCCCGGGAAGGCATCTCCAGGACCCCGGCCCACCACCAAGGCTCTCCCCTGCCCAGAGGAGGCTTTGTCCGGGGGCCAGGGCCCAACTTATGGGATTTTTGTGACGTAAATAGAAATAAATACTTTATAAATATCATCTTAAGCTACCAACGCCTGATCTTACCCTGCCGTCTCTTGCAGAAACATCAATAAACTAGGAAATCCCCATCCCTAAACTACCACTTTCCCTTCGCATGGAGGCAATTCCTCCTGCTCTCCCACCTCTGAGCTTTACTGCACTCCCACCTCTGTAGATCAAAGACCAGCTTTTAGCCAAAACTGCCCTCCTTGCTCCCTCCCCTCCAACAGGGACCTTTCTGGAGCGTTACAGATGGTGTGACATGAAGGTCACCCAAGGGGTAGCAGGCGCATGAGTAATCCTGCACAGGCAGGTCCAGGCTTTTGCAGCTACGAACGGAAGTGAGTTTCCCCCGTGAAGGTGTGAATCGAGACAGATCCTTCCATGGAGCAGACAGCTGGGGCAGCAGATGGTGTGAGAGATCAGACATTAACATGGGAAGTCTTGAGACGGAATCAGCTATCTTGATCCTGTTGGCAGATGGATGAGGTGGAGGGTGTTTTTCAAGTTAGATTCTCATCTGGGCTGTTCTCCTTCTGGACAGCTTGGATCTGATTTGGAAAACAAGAGGCAAAAGGTGTCAGCGATGTGGACAGTCAGAGGTGTGGTCCCCTGGGTTCAGTGTCGTGGCTACAGGCTGGTGCTTGAATCCAACCAGAGCTGGAGGTACCTGGGACTAACGTCTCTTTAGCCAGAGAACACAAATTTCTGCGCATTTACTCCTGTTGCCCTAGTCCTGCCACTTGAGGTGGTCTCAAGAATTTTGTGATGAGATGCTCTCAAGAACTGCCAGAGATGCTCTCAATAGCAGTGAAGGCCCAGTGTCCCTGCCACCAGGCATCGATGTTGCTTTGAACTCAGCACAAAAATGTCTCTGTACCAGCCAGGATCTGGCCCTAGATCATAGAATCATAGAATAGTTTGGGTTGGAAGGGACCTGCAAAGGTCATCTAGTCCAACCCCACTGCCACGAGCAGAGACATCTTCAGCTAGATTGAAGTACTTAAGTGGAGCTGAAATCAAGATTAATACAGTCCAAGTTTTGCGAGCAAAGAGCCCATCCAGGCACAGCTCTGCACAGGAGGTGCTCCCCATGCCTGGCCAACGGGGCTGCAGCAGGGAGAGCCCTGGGAACAGGGCAGGGAGCACACAGAGCCCACGGACCCCAAACCGACAGCCTCCCTGCACCCCCCTGCCCCAGTTGCCCCCAGTACCTTATAGACCCAGCCAGGAGGGGGTTGAAGGCGTAGAGCCAGTCGTGCATGTCCTTGTCACTGCTTGCCTGCAGCAGGATGCCCCGGTGCTCCGTGCACACCGCAAAAGTGTTGGGAGTCTGCCGGGGGAGAGCCAGGGCTGAGAGCCTCGCCCAAGGGGGTGTGCAGAGTGGGGCTGGTTCCTGGCGCCCTACCTTGAGCATGGCCTGCTGGTCCTCACTGTACTCCACCTGCGCCTTGGAGAGATTGAGCACGGCCCTCTCGACCGCGTCCTTGTCCGAGTTGTAGATGTAGACGTACGGGCGCCGGACCACCACGAAGCGCTTCACCCACCCGTTGGTGTGGGGCTCCAGGAAGTGCAAGTAGCCCTTTTTGGAGACGATGGGGCTGCAGAAGGGACCGAGGTCAGGGTGGGGTACGATGCCCCCCAAGCCCAAGGTGCTCCCTTGCTGGCTGCTCCTACCTGACCCGGATCTCCTGGATGTCGGGCACCAGCAAACGCTGGGGCTCCTTCTCCTCCTCAGGCCGGCGGGCTGGGGACTTCTTCTGCTCTCGTTCTACTGCAGGCTCCAGGTCGGGGCTCTCCACCCTGGAGGAGACCTGGGGGGGCCTGGGGAGGGAGGAGAGGCTGGGGGTGTAGGAAGAGTGACGGCAGGGGAACACCCATCGATCAGGACTGTGTCCCAGTGGTACAGCTGCCCTGCTCAGAGGACACTGGGGCATCACCTGAACCTCCCAGCCACCTTCTTACCTGACCTCGATGGCATTGTAGCGTCCTTCCACCAGTGATGGGCAGGTCGAGGATGGGGTGAGAGTGGTGACCCCGAGAGCTGACATGGAGGGGTCTCTCATCAGGGTCACAGACATTTCAGACAGCTGTAGAGGAGCGGAGGTATGGACTTGAGTTTCTGCCCCAAGCTGGGCAGAGGCAAAGGACCAGGCGCCTGCTTATACGGGGAGAGGCAACACCTCCTGCCGGCAGGGTCTTCTCCTGGCACAGTCCTGAGAACCACCAGCTCCAGGAACACCAGGGAGAGCAGAGGGAGCAGGGACCCCAAAGCAAGAACCACTTGCGCCACGGTGCCCATCTGCCCCCACCCAGCCTGTTCCCCCCGGCCACGCACCCTTCCCAGCCCCTGCCAGCCCCGGAGCCTGGGGCTGCAGCGGTACCTTGCTCTCGCTGGCGCTAATGCAGACGTGGCTGTGGCTGTACTCCCTGTTGAAGGTGTGCGTGAGCAGGCGCAAGCACTGTGGAGAGAGGAGGAAGATGGTGTGGCACGAGGCACCTTCCTCCACCCTCCTACTCCCGCTCCTCTTGGGCTTTCTCCTGCCACAAGCTCCCGCCACCCAATGGAAGCCTCTTCCCAGCTCCACCCCCATGAGCTGGGGATGCTGCAGGCTGGTACCTTCATGGCCACATACCTTCACGGCCAGCTCCTTCTGCCTCTCGCTGGGGGTCTCAGGGGGAGAGGTCCGGCCCTCAGGGGCCCCGTCAACAGAGAGCGGGGAGGAAACGCAGGAGGTGCTTCGGGACTCGGAGTCCTCACTGGAGCAGGGGGACAGGGTCTCCAGGCCCAGGCGCTGGGTCGTTTCCAGCTTCTCACGCAGCAGCAGGTAGTGCCTTGTCTTCTCCACCTGAGCACAGGCAGCCAGGCTCAGGGGTGGCCCCTTCGTCCTGCCCGCATCCTTTCGGGGACCACACTTCCCAGGCCTCATCACACTCATCTGCGCATCAGCTTCGGATCAGCTGTGCCCCGGTAAGCAGCGACGCAGGGGAGAGCGCAGCCCCACTCCTGCCTCCTCCCACCAGCAAGGGGCTGAGGCACCCAGGGTGGGGAATCCCACCTGCACCGGCAGGGCGAGCGGCTGAGCTGCGAATTGCGCTATCTCGGCCTGTTTCTAGCCCAAACTCTTACTTCTTGCAGGAGGCTGAGCTTCTCCAGCTCCCACTGATGGTCAAGGATGAGGCTGTCGCTGCGGGGCCGCCAGCCGGCCAGGTTCTCCTCTCCTCTCACGTAGGCTACAGAGGTGTCCAGCACACGCCGACGCCGTCTCTGCATGCCTGCGGGGACAGACGCGCAGCTGGGGGGACAGACGCACAGCCCTGACCCCAGTCACCACGCCATGCCTCCGGCAAACACCCAGGCAGCGGTACGGCACGCACCTGGGCTGCCGGCGTCGGCCACCCGGCAGAGGCTGAGCTCGTAGACTCCCGTCACGCGGTTGCTGCAAGCAAAGGGAGATGAGTCATTACCAGCTCTGCCTCATCCCCAGGGCCTGGCTATTTCACCCAGGCTGCTGGGATGCCTCGAGTGATGGCTTTCCTGCCCCAGAAAGGCAAGAGCGTTCTGGTACCTCTCAGAAGCCCGCAGGCTGCCGCTGCCAAAAAGATTGCGGATGGAGCGGGAGGCAGGAAGCTTGGCATCCCGGGAGTAGAAAACCATGCTGAAGTCTTTGGTGATGACAGCGGGCTGGGTGCAGTTCTCCATCTGCAGCAGAGCAGGGAGGGAAGAGCATCAGGGGGGCTGCAGTTTGGCAGCCCAGCGGGTCTCTCCTACCCCTGGTGCCCAGTGGTTTCCACTCCCGGGGTCCCGCAGGGCTCCCAGTCCCTAGGTTGAATCCTGCACCCTGCTAGCATAGGTGCCGGCTAAAGAGGGGCTCACGGTGGCTGCACCCCGACGGTGGGGGAAATGCCAGACTTTGTTGGTGTTATAATGGCCCTGACTAAGGTCCTTGCCTCAATATAGGCGGAAAGGGTGATGTAGATTTTCTCCCGGTACGGGGTGACACGGTTGAGCAGCAGCGAGTTGTGCATGGAGCTATCCCACGCCGCCTCAAACTGATAGAAAGTCCTGCCGAAAAAAAGCAGCAGAGCCGGTAAAACAACCTCCATAGGACCCCAGGCAAGCGAGCAAGGAGATGCCATCGTCCCCCCCACCCCGCAGCACTGCAGCAGGCCTGCAGGGACACACAGACATGCACACACAGGGGCACAGCTGGGGACAGCCACTCCAGAGGGCGCAGGCTCAAGGCAAAGGGGGACAAGGCCTCCCAGGAGGGGAACAAGGCGCCCTTGAAACAGCCAACAGACCTGGGTTTTGGGGAGGAGGAGGGACGGCGGGAGGAGCGGGGGCTCAGCTGGGGTGCAGGCAAGGCAGGGCAGGCTGGGAAGGCAAAGGAGGGTGCATGCCCCACCCCCATCCTCGGAGTTGGGGGCTGCCACCCCTAGCGCGCCTGGGTCCGGTCCCCACCATCCAGCTCAGGGCACGCAGCACCTCCTGGCCCCTGCCAGGAGCCACTGTCCCTGTTTGGGTGGTGATGGCCAGAAGGGAAAGGGCAGAGGATGCTTGGCACGGGGGGTGCTGCCAGCCTGCCCCTGGGAAAGCAGCCCCCCTGCCCTGCCAGCACGGTCCCCTTCCCCAGGGCTGCCCCTGTCTGGCAGCAGCACCTGAGGACCGCGATTTATTTGGTGGCTGGCCCCTGTCGAGCTGTCTGCCCCCTGGCTCTTGTTCTGCCCTGACCGCCAGCCCCATCCATCCCCATCCCCACCAGGCTGCCTTGCTCCCCTCACTGTGTTCCACAGCTCCCAGGCTGCGAGCAGGAGCAGGGAGCACCCGGCCCCGCTCGCCTGGTGCCTGTGGGGTCCCACAGAGGACGGCGCAGCCACCCAGAGCAAGAGCAGCAACCACACTCCTCGAGTCAAGCAATCAAGTGCGGGGGAAGCAGGAGGCGGCTCCAGTTCAAGAGCGTAAGGGATCCTCATCTCACCCTCTGCCCCTCTCCTGGGCTCCCTCCTGGGCCACCCTTGCAGTTATGGGACACCCACTCCCCAAAGCCACCCAGAGCTGCCGCAGCCCCAGCTATCGCCTGAGCATCCTCAGGAAGCTGTGGCTCAGAGACTGTCTTAACACGGATGCTCTGGCAGATCCCCAAAGCAGCATCCAGGCGGCTGAGTGGCTCTTCTAATGAGAGCCAGCGCGGCCAGAGGCAGCAGGGAGAGGGTGTTGGCTGCGATTGCCCCCACATTGGAAGAAGGGGGAGAGCGACGCTTTCAGAAGGTGTAGAAAATACATTAAAAAATCCCACATAAGACAGAACCGAGGCAAAGGATCACTTTGCAGACACAGGTCGCTTGAGAAAAGAATGCTCCCCGGGGAGAAGAAGGAGAAAAGGAGCCTCAGGGAAGGGGGGAAAGAGCAAAAAGCAAAGGGAGGAGCCAAAGGAGAAAGAGAGAAAAGCAGGAGGGGCCAGACCGAGCGGGTGCACGTGAAGTACCTAGTATCATTTCCAAACGAAATGCTATATGTAGAAGGCAACCCAAGGACAAACACACACACGTACACACACAGAAAAAATGAAAGATCAGAAAGCATCGTCCGTATGGGGCTGTGCGAGAGCAGGGCCATGAGGAAGAGGAGCCCCTCTTAGGGGGACATGCCCCATATTGGCACTGCTGGCCGAAGGAACTCCTGCCTAGCTGGACCCTGAACCTGAGCCCAGCTCAGCGAGAGCAGGCAGGGGTTTACCCACTTGGGTGAAAACCCTCTGCCTCCCACCTTCCTTGCGGACCAGCGGCTGGGAAGTGAGTACACGCATACTCCCCATCCCCTCAACTCTGCCCTTGCTGCCATCCCAGGGCAAGGAGCTCCAGACCAGCACGCCCCCCCAGGAAGGTGCCCATTGAGGGGGAACCAGCTGTCCCACCACCACCCACACAGTGGCAGATAATTTCTTGGCCTGTCTCCTGGTTCACGGGGAGAGTATCCACGTGCTGAGGGCCCACAGGCAATGCCAGCGTGAGCTCATGTGCTCCTGCAGTGGGGGGCTGGATCCTTGCTGGAGCCACCCCCCTGCACCCTTATGGGGACACGGTGCTGCTGCAGGGACGGCTCTGCCTTGGGGCATCTCCGAGCAGGGCCAGGTTCTAGCTACTGTAGGGATGGCACAAAGCTACAGAGCCCACCGGGTCTCAGGACACCTCATCCCCCGTCTCCCAGATACACGTGGGGCACAGCAGCAGGATACCCCCTCCTCTGGGGCCTCAGCGACGCCCCCATCCAGAGGCTGGCAGCAGCATCTGGGGCCAGCGGCTCTCGCCCACGCTCTGCACATCAGCCTCACCCTGAGGTCCCTGGTGAACACCACCCGTACCCGAACAGCCACTCGCCCCAGTGCACAGTCCGTGCCGTGCCTGGGTGTGCGCACCCGCCACCACACCCGCATACAGACGCGCGCTGCCTGTTCACCGCATCTGCGCCCATGGGACTGCCGTGCGCGGGGTGCTGTGCGTGCCACCGCACCACCCTGCGGCGCTGCCATTGTCACAAGGTGCCCGAGCGAGGGCTGGAGGGGGCCCTGAAGCCCGCACCATGGTCCACACCAGCCCTGTGGCTACTCCAAGTGGCACCGGGGACCGAGCTGGGGCTGCGGCGGGAGACAACGAGGAGGGGGGGGGGGGCGGCGCGCTTGGCTCCGGATGCCGGAGAAATGGAAGAGCAGCAAAGTCAAAAAGCAAGAAGAAAACTCAAATCAGGCGATGGGAACGCAGGCGTGCGAGGGGGAGCGGCAGCCAGCGAGAGCGCGGCCCGAACGAACAGCAAAAGGGGCCAAGTGAGCAAGAGGTGCCAGGGCAGGAGGGAGGAAGGATGGGGCGTGTGGAGGGGTGGGGGACTGGATGTCCAAGTGCTGCCTCCGGTGAGAGTGAGTGCGCCGAGGTGAAGGGGAAGAAAGAAAGAAGAGAGAGAGGAAGGGGGGGTGGAAAAAAAAACAATGGAAACAAATAATACCTAGGCATATCCGAATCAAGAAACTGCCTGCAAAAACACAAAACAGTTACATGGTTAGTGTGGGCTCGGATGGGCAGCAGCAGTGGAGGGAAGCGAAGGGGGACCCTGGGCGCAGTCCCTCACGCCTCCTCCCTGGGAGCTCGATGCAGAGATGGATGAGTGCCCGGGAGGGAGCCAAACCGCTGCCCTGGTCTCCTCCTGAGTGGCTCCGGGGGACTGGGGAAGCTGGGGAGAGGAGCCAGGGCTGCACTGGGCAATGGCGGCTGTGTGGTGTAAGGCAGCGAAGCAGGGAGCGCAAGCAGCCGGGGAGGAGGTGAGGCAGGCCCTGGCTCTGCCCGCTGCCCTCCCTTGCAGGCTGCTGGGGCTAAAGCTTGCGCGACTGCATGCGGGATGGAAGCCGGGGGGATTGTGGTGAGCACCCCTCGGCACCCCACGGGAAGCCGGCCGCCCCCTCATCCTCCTGCCCAGCCCTGGACAGGCTTGATACGGGATGGGTACGGGGCAGATACAGCGTGCACACCAGCCTGTGCCCCCGATTCTGGGCTGGCCCTGTGGCACAGACCCTCTGAGCGTGCAGCTGAGGTGCGCTCTTGCAAAACGTGAGACCACATCTCCCCATGCCCCGAGCATCCCACCCAGCCCAAGCAGTATCCCTTGCCCTGCAGGACCAGTGCGGGGAAGACAGGAGCAGGAGCCACATCCCCCCCTGCCAGGCTGCGCTAGAGATGCTGAAGATCCGTTCCGGCTGCACCCAGGACCAACCCGCCAAATCAGGAGCTGACATAAAACTGTGCAGCCCCAGAAGCCCACGGGTGACGCAGCCACCCAGCTGCCAGCAGTCCAGCGAAATCCACTGCAGCTCTGCTGGGCCGAGCCCTCAGAGCCCGATCGTCCCTGCCTGGACTTGCTCTGGTGTCCTCACGGCTGTACCAAAGTCTCCTGGTCTGACACTCGCACGCACACCCAGCCCCATGATCCGCTCTGCTGCCCGGGTACTGCGTGCCTGTCACTGCACCGCACCCAGAAGCTGCCCCGAGAGCACTGCAAGGTGGCACCTCCCCTCCAGAACCACATCACCCCCCCTCGAAAACACCTTGCCTTGGGACAGGCCGCTTTGGGGCAGCAGTGACCCCAAAGAAAACAAGGGGGAAAAGTGGTCCGCGCTCCCTGCCAGGGTACTCCTACGCCAGCAACCACTTCGCGTACAGCCCAGGACCGGTCCTGCTGCTCCCGGTGCTGCCGATGACTGTTCCCACTTCATCGCGGCTTCCTGCACACACGCATTCTGGCCAGGGACCCCCACCAGCCCCCTAAGTTTTGCCAACAGCCCTGGCGCAGAGGAGAGCTCTGTGCCCCGCATCACCGCTTCCCCGCATCGGCACAGGACCCAGCCAGGGATATCTCAGAGATAAAAAACCTCTGGCCCTGCTGCTGCCCCACCCGTGCCAAATCTATGGTGGGGACACAGCCCTCTGGGATCGGCATCCCCAAAGTCACCTGGCAGCAATGGGAGATGGCTTTCCTGCATCACCTCCATGCAGATGGGGACCAGCTCTCTGTGGTCACAGCTGCCACTGGAGAGCAAGACCCCCATCCATATTCCCTGTAGTGCCAAAGCCTGGTGTGGAGAGGCCTCAAGGAGGAATGGGGCTGGCAGCCCTGAACCCCAAGACCCTCTGCAGCTCCAGAAAAGCCCTCCCAAGGCAGCAATGGGTGGGCAGGGGCTCCCTATGTCCCACTGCCAGCCCTCGCCACAGCCGGGGAAGAACAAGAGAAGAAGCGGCACGCACCGGTCATCCTGGGAGGGGTGGATGTACCCAGAGGAGAGGATGTTCAGGGACAGGATGTTGGGGTCAATGAGAGACTCATCTGCTTCTGGGGTGTTCCGGATGCGACCTGCAAGTGCAGCACGGGGACACCACTGAGGCAACGGGCCTGTGAAGGGCCCCAGAAGGGGCAGGGCCGGCCCAGCTGCCCGCATCCCCAGCAGCCCCCTGTCACAGGCAGCAGCTGCCCAGCGCCCAGTCACTCCAGCTCCTGGACACGGTGGCTGGGACCGAGGAGTCCTGCCCACACAGCACGCCTGTGTCACCTGCCAGGCAGCCGCTACTTTGCTATTGCAGGGTAGGAGGTGAGACAAGGCATAAAGCCCCACGAGAAACAGGCTGAGAGGATGCTCAGGAGCTCGGCGGGCTGGGTGTTGCTCACAGCCCACCCAACCTGGCTTGGCTTACCCACAACCAGCTCCCGCACTTCCTTCCAGCGGATGAGGCTGCCTGTTTCGTGCACCAAGGTGACGGTGATTCTCCTTTGGATCCCCTGAGACCCGCAAGGCCAGAGAGAAGGGGTAGTGGTTAGCAGAGCTCCCAGCAGGAGCCAGAGCCAGGATGGGATCTCAAGGAAGGAGTACCTGGTGGAGGAGGAAGGTCCCGTGGCACGGCATGCCTCCACGGTGGTCCACAACAGCAGGGATGTAGCTGGAAGAGAGGATTGTGGCATGACGCAGAGCCACAGCAGCCTGCCCACAGGTGCAAAGCAGCAGGCAAATCACTGTGCTACCTCCCTCTCCTTCCCATTCCCCTTTCCAGCCGGACTTACTCGCCATTTGCCTCCAGCTCACAGATCTCGAAGAAGACCATCAGGTCATACTTGCACTGGCACGGGCCGGCGCTGGGCCGAGTCATGGTGCTCAGCTTTGTGGCAGGCACTGCGACGGGTCGGAAAGACAGCTTAAAGGGTGAGCTTGCCACTGACATTTGGAATGAGGCACACAACAGCTGGCAGGGTAAGGACAGAGCAGGCAGGGACTGCAGGGAGACACTCAGAGGTGGCAGCAAGGCAGGAGAGAGTGATAGAGGGGGACAACCCCATCCCGGCGGACTTTGCTGACCACTGGCACAGAAAACCAAGGCGCTCAGCCAAACCCCAACAACTTGGGTCTTGGCAGCCAGAGCACAATGGGGACCCTGCGGGATGGTGGGGCTGGGTGGATATCTGAGTCGTCCAGCGTGGGCAGCATCCTCCCTGCCGCTCCGCAGGAGGCGAGAACAGGGGCTTTGCATCCGCCAGGTGCTGCGGGAATGGGTGCCAAGGGCTTTTGGGTACTCTAGCCTGCAGTATGTTTTCTGTTGCCCCTGGTGTTCTAACTGGTGCCCCTGGGGAAGGGGACCCCGCACCCACACAGGGACCACGGGTGGGCAGAGAAGCAGGAGGCCGGATCTCCTACCTGGTTTGGAGAGCGGCATCACGCGGGGGAAGTGGCGCCGGGATGGCCTCAGCGGGCTGCAGAGAGAACTGCCTCGGTTAGAACATTCGCAGGGACCACTGAACTCAGCCAACTCCACCTGTGCCTTGGGGCCACTCTTCATTGCCACCTGCACCCCTCCGTTCTCTGGGTCCCCAGGAAGCTGGGGGTGGCCCCCCTGTGGCCCCCAGGCGCTGGGGGTGGCCCAGGGTGCACCCACCTCAGGACGTCCTTGCAGAGGGGAGGAAAGGGGTGCTGCTGATAGTGCCCAAAGACTTCAAATACAATCGGCTGGCTCTTGATGTATTCAATGAAGGACTTGGTCACCTCCACAGCAATCTGGAAGAGAAAGAGCCGGCAGCGGCACAGTTTAGCTGGGAAAGGCATGCAGCCAGCAACAGCACTGGGGAGGTGGGACGGTGCAAGCCTATCCGGTCCCCTGCATCCCTTACTCATCCCCTTCCCCGTGGGTACTCTTCCCATCATGAAATCCCAGCCTTTTTGGGTAAAAAGTTGCAGCTTTTGGTCTTTTTCTCACACATCCACCTTGTCTAAGATTGGCTTAGCTGGGTGGCTGTGACAGACTGGGAGAGCCAGGAGGAAGCTGCTCCCTTGGGGAGAAGAACCAGCCAATGGCCCCACAGAGCCCCTGGCAGCCGGGGGGGGCAGGGGAGGGATACATACATTTTGGACATGATAGAAGCCCAGCGGTGGTCCCCGTCCTGTGTTTTTCAAAGGCTCTGTCGAAAAGGCCTCATCGTGGCGATGGATGAAGCTGCAGAGGGAATGAAGGTGGCTCAGCAGCTGCGGGGTGGGGATGTGCCGGAGCAGGGAGGGAAGAGAGGGCAGGGATCAGGAGAAAAGCCCACTCCCCTGGGGCTGCCAACTGCACCCTGGGCTGGCTCAGGACCCCCTGAAGCCGACGGGAGCTTCTCCCTGCGTTTCATCAGTGACAGAACAAGGCACCATACAAGCAGGTGGGCTCATTCCGCAGCCTTGGTTTTGCCTCCCCATCCACGAAGGGCTCAGAGGTGGTGGGGCTGGGGCTCCCCGATGTTCGCCGCCAGCCCTGAGGCAATGGCTGGAGCACAGTGGGAGACATGCAGCCAGGGGGCACCAGGGGCTCACTTGAACTGGCAGAAGATGTCTGCGTATTCCGCAGAGATGCTGGAGGCTTGCAGGACCGTCACGCGGAAAGTGAAGATGCTGCCCAGCTTCAGGTGGTCCAGAGCTGCCTCCAGTGGCCCGTCTGGCGCAGGCTTCTCCGGGCTGTCCAGGAGAAGGTCCTCTGGGGTCACTGCAGGGAGGGGAGGGTCCTCAGCCCCTCGGTGTCTGCTGGCAGCGCTGCACCGGGGCAGCGGGCTCTTGATGCTTAAGCAGGCACAGAAGACTGTGTGCAGCGCTGAGGGGGCTGCCCCCCAACAGGTTGTCACCACCCCCTCACCTGCACAGGTGTTGTTGTTGACTTCGTCGGCAGAGGGACCCACGTCGCTGACTTGGCCCTGGCCTTCAACGATGCGCAGCTCCTCCTGGGAGGTTCCCGAGCGAGACATCCCCACAGCTGGGCACGACTCCGACTGGAACTGCACCACAAGTGGGGCTCAGGGACGCCGGTGCTCCCCGCGGTGGTACTGCTTGTGCCACCACCGCTGTCCTGAGCGCTAGGGCACATCCAGCTCTCCCCTCCTACCCCCCAGCAGCCCACCCAGAACTCAGGAAAGAATAGGGTACACCAGTGGGTGCTGGAGGGCTGGAGGTTGCCAAGTGGGCTGGGAGAACGAACGGTGCCTTCAGCATGATGCCTGCACCTCTGGGAGTCCGGTGGCCCCCATGGGGGAGCATCGCCATGGCAGGCAGGGGTCTGGGCACCCACCAAGCGACAGCCACCATCGTACCTTCTCAAAGTGCTGGTCGTCGAAGGATATCTTGGCTGTCCCCGACTGCCGCACACCGGAGCCGTAGTCGGGGGCTTCCTCATCCGCTAGAGGAGGGATGGGAGTGAGCCTGCACAGGCGGTGCAGGGGATACAAGGGGCACATTTCGGGGTGCAGGGGGTCCCCCTCCTACCTGAGATGGCCTGGACAGCCACACGCAGGAAGCCCTTCACCTCGCCCTTCTCGCTGACGATGGCCACGCGGTGGACCAGGGGCACGGGGTAGAGGAGGTTGCTCAGATAGACAAAGGCCCTGCCGGAGAGTGGTGGGGGAGACACAACACAGGGGAGAGCGGTCACTGCTCCCACCCGTGGGTCCCCAGGCGCGGGTGGCACGGCCGGCGGCGGCCGCGATCCCAGGTCACCGGTCACGGCGCAACCGCGGCGCTGCAAAGCAAAACTAAAGAGAAGGCAGCCAGGGCCAGCCGAGAGGGGTGGGGAGCAGGCAGCGGGCGGGCAGCGTGCTGCAGGCAGCACCATGAAGCAGATGGGGCTCGCGTACCTCTCCAGCTGTCACCTCCATGGCGGGCGGGGAGGGGAAGGGGGCTGTGCTGGTGCCATCGTGAAGCTGGGAGGGAAGAGGACCTTCTCTGCGGTGGAGAGCCACAGGACTGGGGCAGGAGGTGCTGCGACATGACTCGGGGGGCGGCTGTGGAGTCACCATGGGGAAGACGGGGTAAGGGAGGGTGACAAGGGAGGTAGAGGCCGGTGGGAGCGAAGGAAGGGAGAGGAGGAGGTCCTGGCTGAAGGTCAGAAGCCTCCAGAGATGAACCTGCCGGGGGAGTCTTGGCCCTGGCTCTGCCTGCGGTGTTGCAGGACCGTCGGTGGCCTGTGCCCAGCTGGGATGGAGGCTGCACGGCATAGCTGGCGTCATCAGAGCTCTGTGTCCTTCCACCCCATCCCTTTGCAAACGTGGATCCAGCGGCCCAGGCCACGCACCAGCGTGTCACGGGGGTGGCACAGCAGGCTGCTCCTGTGGCCGAGGAAGGAGCTGCTCGCTCCCTGTGCGGCAGGCCTGAGCCTCCCTGCCGTCCTCCTTGCATCCAGGTCACCAATGCTACCACGGCAAGTTGCTGTGCCGGGGTTCGACGTGATGGCCGCACCACATCTCTGTGGCACCTCCCAGCAGGCTGCAGCTCCCTGCTTCGCAAGCTGTTTGCCTCTGCTTGCCACCTTCCTCAACCTTGCTGCCTACCAGCTCGCTGTTCAATGTTCCTCCTGGCACTCTGGCGATGGTGGCGTGCTGTGCCCTCAATGGTGACGAGTCGCCTCCGCAGCCTTTGGCGCCGAGCTCCCTGCTGAGCAGTACAAACTGCCCTTGTCTGTGGGGCAGCACTGATCCCAGCAAAAGTGGGTGCAGGGTGCCTGGCACCCCTCCCCGGGGCACCCACTGGCATCTTGACGTGCAGCATCTTCGGGTGCTGGGGCCGGCCAGGACACTTCTGCTTCAGGGGGCTCCCATGAGGGTTGCATCTCCAGGCAGCTGGCAGTGCTGCCTGCAACATCCCAGCCTTGCACGCATCTTTGCAGACATCCAAGGGCACCTGAAAGTGCCCAGGTGGCTCTTGCAGGAGGCTCCAGCCCCACACTTGCAGCCCAAGCCCCGAAGTCCGGAGGTTTCCCTTGCTCTCGTGCCTCCCATTGACCTCCAACAGCTTTCTTGTATCCGAAGCATCTCCAGAGACTCCAGTTGTGGAAGCAAAGGCGATGCCTCCTCACCACCTCCAGCTGGGCCTGTCTCACCCCATCTCTTCTCAGAGGCCGCTAGGGACAAGTGGCTGGACCGCGCCAGGGCTTCCCGGCAGGACCACACACCCAGGGCACAGCCCCGCGACCACGGGGGGGTCTCGAAAGCGTGGGGGTCTGGGCACACCCGCCTGCCTGAAGTCACAGGGAGCTAGTGCTGAAGCCAAGGGAGTGGGGAGGGCAGGAGAGAGGGGAAGGGGGCAGGAGGGGAAGGGGAGGAGGGGAACAAGTGTGTCACTAGAGGAAGGAGGGCAGGGACACTAACCACAAGATTGGTGAGGTGCAAAGATGGCATGCTCAGACCAAAGAAAAGCCTTTCCAAAGGAACACAGAAGTGAAATAACCCCAATTTTAGCTAAAGCTTTGGAGAGATAGAGCCAGCAGCTTAAAAAAAAAAAAAATCAAAAAAAAAAAAAAAAAAAGGAAAAAAAAAAAAAAAAAACCAAAAAAAAAAAAAAACAAAAAAAAAAAAAAAAAAAGAAAGGAAAAAAAAAATCAAAGACAAAGATCCAATCATAAACAAATCCAAGCACACTTCACAAGAAATGTGGCCGGCAGAGCTGCTGCGCGAGGAGCCAAACCCAGGGCAGACTCAAAAGAAGTCGAAAGGTGCCGAGCTCCGTGGAATGTGCCCCCGGCATGGAGCGGGGCTGCTGCCACAGGGCCTCGTTTGGGTTTTTGAGGTGCCTCCAAGAGTTTTGGAGTTTTTTTTGATGTTTAGTGGTTTTTTGTTTGTTTGTTTGTTTTAAATAAGGAAAAAAGGAAAAAAGAAAAAAGGGGAAGAACCCAGCTCTTTCGGCCTGAGGCTGCAGGACTCTTACTCCACCTCCGCCCTCTCTGCCTGCACTGGTCCCCTCCTCCCCACCTCTCTGCCCGCACCCTGCCTAGCAGGGATAAGCCTGGCTTAACATGCCAAGGAAGAGGAGCTCCAGCTTCCCCAGTCAGGGCAGTCCCCGTGGGGCAGAGGCTCCGGGACCAGCTCCAGGCACATATTCCCTTGGGAAAACCCTGGAGCAGAGCTGGCAGCACCTCATCCCAGTTGGGGAATGGGTAGATTGCAACCAGCTTTGGTGTGGCTGGTGGGATTCTCCAGGCCAAGACTGATGGAGCCCAGGGGCATCTCCTGGCCAACGGATAGGAGAAATCAAAGCTCTTGTCTTTGGCTGGAGCCAAGGAGGAGTTGGAGCCTCCCTGAACATCTCCTGTGCCAAGCTGGCAGGGATGGCCCCAAACCAAGGACTGGGCACGGGCAGCAAGAGAAAACGCCGTTTTTCACAGAGCCCTCCTCTTCCTCCTGCACCCAGCTCTCGCCTTGCTCCCCTCAGCTTCATCCCCCCGACTGCCTGGGGACATCCAAGCCTCCACATTCAGGGGGGATTACGCTGACCGATGCAGCCGGGACAGCCAAGCCGGTGCCAGAGGCACACGTGGCTTCAAAGTGCCAGCAGCACCATGCGGTCACCCCGAGCTCAGTGGGAGGTGGCCCTCCCTGGGACAGAAATGCTCAGGACTGAGACCCCCGTGCAGCTCCCCTGGCTCCTTTGGTGCTGGAGACACGGCAGAGCTCCCTTTCTCGGGGGCTGCCCCAAAGAAGGACCTACCCAAAGAGTCTCCGGCGGAGCTGCCACCGTCCGCCTTCTCCTGCTGTCCCCTACTGCCGCTGTGCTGGTCACAGCCCTACCTCGCTGGCCACCTGCCACCCCGGCGGGCGCCCCAGGCTCGGTGGCAGTCCCGGCCATCCAGCCGCTCGCTCCCTGTGCCTCCGGGATGCCCCGGAGGTGGGAGTCGTGTCCGAAAGCAGTTCCCTCATGCGAAAGAGCTAGTTCCTTCCCGGCATGCTCTCCTAAAACCTCACCAACCTTCCTACTAAACTGAACAGGGGGGAGCGGTCGTAAAACGGATCCCGGCCATCACACAGCGGGCACTCCGGAAAGATGTCTTCCTCCAGGTCCTCTGCCTCCTCCTCCTCCTGCCCCTGGTGCTGCTCGTCAGCAGGCTCGGTGATGTCGGAGTCGGGGTTCGAGAAGGTAGGGGAGGGGGTGAGATCAGCCATGCGCTCGCTCATGCATGTGTTGAAAAGAGGAGAGCTGTTGCAGCCAGAGATATCTGAACTAAGGTTAGTACGACAAGATAGAAGACAAGTTAACACCAGCTGTTCCAAACAGAAAGAGCAAGAATAGGAATTTTGCTTTTTTTTTGGGTTGGTTTTTTTTTTTTTTTAAATCAGTTGGGTTTTGAGGTGGGATTTTTTTTTTTTTCTCAAACCAAAGGATGCCAGGAAATAAAGACCTGCCCGTCCAGTGTGTCCCTAGAGGAAGCCACCAACGGCCGTCAGCTACAAAGGGCGGAGAAAAGAGCAACCCAAGGAACTGGTGCGAACAGTGGGGATTTGCCTCACTGGCTTTGCGGGCAACGTGGGGACGAAGCGGGTGGCATGAGACTCCCCACCAACCCCACCGCTGAAGGGAATCTCCCCACGTGCCATGGCACGGGTGGGATGCCTCCACAGCACGTGTGGTTGGTTGGGCCATGCAGCTCAGCCCCCCGCTGGGGCAGACCCCTTCTCCGGGGTGGCCCACCCTCGTTGCCGGCACCACATCCTTCCAACCAGCATGTGGGAAACGCACGGAGACACATGGCACGTACCATACAGACGGATGCCCGGACACCAACGCGTGCACATGGACGCGTGCCCGCCAGAGCAGAAGTGGCAACGGCACAGGCTCTCGGCCTGCCGGGCAGCCGCAGCCCCTGCCTCCCACCAGTGGCAAGCCCAGAGCCCGCGCCGCACAGCACTGTGTTACAGCAGGCAGAGAGAGCATTGCCAGCGACACACGGGTCCCTCGGGGTCCTGGCAGCCAACACGGAGGAGAGCCATCGCAGGCACAACGGGCCCTGGCTGGCACCGGGGGGTGCCGCAGCATCCTCCCACAGCGCAGCCCCGGGAGCCAAACGCCCTGTGTGTGGCGGAGCCGGCAGCACCTCCTCCTGCGGGGCTGCCTGTGGGTCCCAGCCGTGCCTGGAAGGAGCCAAAGCGCTCACCTGCCGACCAGCCTGAACCAGGGGAAGCGGTCGTAGAAAGGATCTCCGCCAGTCACCACGTTGTCGCAGTCCTCGATGACGCTAGAAGGCACTTCTGCTGCACGGTCATACATTTCACGCATCAGGTCCAGGCGTTGCCTGCAGGTAGAGGGGGCCGTGGTGAGAAATCAGGCTGAGGCCAGCTGAGCCCTTCCCGGCATGGGCATCATTCACCCACCTCAGCTTCTCCAGGGTCCAGTAATGTGTCGCCCCATTCTTCTGGTCCTGGACTTCTACGGCCACAATGGTCCGGGGGAACGGCCGCTTCTCCCGGTCCTTGGCAGCATCGGGAGGCAGCAGGTCGGGAGGGAGAGGCGAGTACAGTGTGTCCGTCAGGAGCACGAACTGGAACTGAACCTGAGGAGGGGCAGAGGGGGACGGTGAGCCACCCGGGAGGACAGCAGGCTCCGTGCGGTGCCTCCAGCGACCCCGTCCTCGGCACGTCCCGGCTGCCCGCGCTTGTGGGTGCCGCAGCGAGAGAGGAGCCCCAGGCACCCACCTTCTTCTTCAGCTCCACGCTGATGGCGTTGGCTTCCTTGAGGAAGATGGCGTTGCCCCAGAGCAGGTCACGGAGGGAGGTGAACTGGTACCACTTCCACTTCCTAAAGGCCCAGAGGGCCAGTTCAAACTCCCGCTCTGTCCACTGCACTGTGGGGACATGGAGTGACAGTTACCCCACTGCTGAGACAAATGACATTGGCACAGAGGTGCCCAGAGGACCCATGGTCCACTCTTCTTGCTTCTGCAGAGAGCGTCAAAACCCTGCGGTGGCACCCAGCCCTCACCTTCATCCTCAGGTTCGTCCTCTTCCTCATTTGCCTCAGGGTAATACCTAGAGTCCATCTGCTTCTGCAAAGCCTCCAATTTGCTCTCATAGTCCTGGGGGAAGCAGGGAGAGGGATGATGCAACCCAGAAGGTGTGACCTCCCTCCACGTTGCCACACAGCACTTCTCCCCCCTGCAGGAACCCGGCGCCCTCCCTCCTCTGGTTCCCTGTTTATGGGGACAACCCCAGGAACAGCAGGTTTGTCCTTGTTTTTAGGACACACAGAGCCACCCCATGCAAAGGATTCGGTCACGCCTGGGCAGCCTGAGAAGGAGCCGGGTCCTGGCCACCTACCAGCCTTTGCTGCTCGAGAAGGTAATTCGCCTCTTCCCGCTCCCTCCGGTACTGGTCCTCCAGTTCCTGGAGACTGGGAGGAACAGGGAAGGAGAGGATGACCAACCTGGAGGTGGATACCCAACTCTCCATCGCCCCAGCCCCTGTGCCCTCACCGCTGCTCCATCTCCTGCTTCATGTCGATGCCCTGTTTCTCCAGCAGCTCTCTTTGGGCGAAAGCCCAATCCACGGGCTCAGCGGGGGTCTCGGCACACGGGGTTCGCTCCCGCTCCTGCCGAGCCTGCTCGGGGTGGTTGAAGCGGAAGACGTGGCTCTTCCCCATGATTATGCGGTTTCCTAGTGGGATGCAAGTGGGGTGGGTGGAAAGAGTGCGGGTTTAATGTGGGACAACCTGCAGGGCCCTCGTGGGATGGGGGGAGGCAGGTTAGAGCAGCGCTGGTGCGCTGGCTCCAGGGACCCACCTGAGCGCAGGATGCTGGGCTCTGTCACTTTTTTGCCATTCACGTAGGTGTCAGCACCTTCACAGGGCTCCAGGGTCACTATTACTGTAGAGACGGTGGGAAGGGGAGAGAAGAAGTAAACGTAAGGTGGAAGTTGCTCCTGCAGCCTTGGAAAGGGAGAACTGCTCCAAGCAGCATCCCAGGCACAGAATGGAGGGACACTGGGGTACCCACCAGCAGCACCCACACCCTGGGCAAGCAAAGGGGCTCAGCCAACCTCATTAATCAGAGCAGTCCCAAGGACTAAAAGCAGCTAGAGATTGGATGTGAGAGGAGATCAAAGCCTCCAGCAGGCATCTCCAGCCTCTCCAGGCGCACCTCCCAAAGCCCTTTCAACCCCAGGTTCCTGCTGGTGCACGGGGTGGGCTCTGCTCCATGTCTTGGGTTGGCAAATCATCTATGGCCTGCTATTCGCTCCCACCCCGATCTCCCTGGCTTGCCTCACCACGGCAGCTTCCACGTGCCCCGCACAAGGTTCGCTCCCAGCGAGGGGAGCGCCATAGCTTGCTCTGCAAGCAGGGAAAGGCCACAGCCATGTGGGATAGCCTCACTAGTCTGAGGAGGGCAGGACCCCCAGCTGTGAGCAGGTGCTGGGGACACGCAAAGGGGCTGGGGTCCCCGAGGAGGTAGAGCCTCTCCAGACAAGGAATACCTTCACCACTGGTTTTGGTGTCGCTGCGGAAAAGGCAGTGCTCTTCCTTAATGAAGTGCCCACTGAGAACGATGTCTTGCCTCTTCTCTGCATCTTCCCGGCCAACCCTGCCAGGGGGAAACCCAGCTCGATGCTTCCTCAAAGCAGCCCCTCCCAGGGCCTCCCCCCAACACCATTCTTGGGGCTGACAGAAGCAGCCCTTGATGCACAGCAGGACCAACGTCCCTAAAGAGATTGCCAGGCAAACACATTTTTCTCAAGTGGCTACGGTGCTTTGTGGATGCCCTGGGAATGGTGCCTAGCCCAGGGACACCTGTCACCTCCCTGCCCACCCGGGCAAGGCAGGCACTGAGGTGTGGACTTGGCTCTTGCTTCTGCGCCAGACCTGGCCCTCACCTTGTTATCCCGTCCTTGATGTAGTAGAGAAGACACTCAGACATGAGTGGGTCCTCGTTCAGGTTGACCAAGTGGGGCGTCTGGCAAAAACAAACAAGCAGTCACCCCAGTGTGCCCCACCTACCCAGACACTGAGGGATGCTCCCGAGGGAGGTGGGAACTCAGCAGCACCTCAGGCTGCCCCCTGCACGTGGATGGGCTGTCCTGCCCTCCATAGCTCCAGGACAATATGGCAGGTACTTATCAAGGGGACTGCAGAGAACCAAGGAGCCAGATGAGGATGACCTGCTTCCACAATGCCTCCTTGCTTCCCTCCTCAAAGGGCTGAGTGCTGGGCACCCTTTCCCTGGCTGCCTTTGAAAATTATTGTTGGAAACAGGCCCAACACAGAGCTGGACACTTCCCTGATATGATTTAGTATCTCCTGGGGCAGGATCCTGCTTGCTTGCGCTGTGTGTCCACAGGCTCTTGCCTCCCCATAGTCCCCAGCTCCACTGCGGACAGTGTAGCTAAGGCAGAAACAGGTCCTATGCAGCAGCTGGTTTAGGATAGGAGGAACTAAAAGTGCCTGTTTTCTTCCACTGATAGTACAAGGATAGATGAAGCACCCAAAAGAGCAGATCCAACCAAAAGTAGCGGAGACCTGAAACTAGATCTCCAGGCTGAATTTTACTCCCTGGTCTGCTTCCTAACAGTTCCCTCCCGTCACTTTCTTCCTCTGGGTGACAAACCACTTCGTTCTTGATGAGAGGGAAGTTTCTCCTCTGGCCACAGACCTCTCCAGTTGCACCCAGCTTGTCTCACCCCATTGCAAGCTGCTGTGATTGTACCTTCAGGCAACAGGCAAAGTCCTGGGAGTATCAGTAGGTGAAGTTCTGAGCTTCCCAGAAATGAGAACAGAGACTGTAAGAAACATCTTAGCAGCCCGCTGACACCCAGCATGCAGAGATTTCCACATCACAACAGTGCGACGAGCCCTGGCTGATAGGAGAGACTCACTCCAAACGGTGCAGGAGAGCTGGAGTTCAAGGGAAATGCAGGCTCTTCTCCATGCTGGCTGGCAGGAAGAAGTTGGCCAGAACACTTAACCTCAGGCCCATCTGGGCAAACACAATGGCCCCAGGGTCTGAGACTCTTTCGGCTTGCAGTTTTTCTCCAGATTTGCAAGGCTGATTAGTGGAAGGCAGATGCTCTACCCTCCACTGTGCTACTTGGAGAAGTAACCACCCCAGCGACGGCATACAGCAGGACAACAAAGTCCTGCCCTGCTTGCCCTTAACAAAATGGGGTTTTGCACACTATCGATGCTAACTTTCCTCACCAGCCACTGGAGAAGTCTGAGGAGTTTCCACCCACCAGATAGCTGAAGGGTAAGGAGGCACCAAGACCAGCACAGCAATGCCCCACCTCCAAGACCAACCTGCTTTGGGGAATAAACACCCACACTTTCTACACAAAGGTCTGGGGTCCTAACAGGCAGTGGCTGAGACAAGAATAAGAAACAAAGACGACGATGTAGAAATTACTCCAAAGAGCCACACCAAGGCACGCAAGGAGAAGGTCCCAAAGCCTTCACCGAGTGTCACCACCTCAGCTGGGGACACACACATCTACTAAAACATGTGGCCAAGCCAACCAGCATCAGCTGCCAGGGAAGGTCTCAGAGCATCCCCTGGTGCGGTGGGAGAGCCGAGCAAGCGCACCCTGGTCACACCTGCACCTCGGCAGCCTGTGCTGCTCTGTGGGCTTCACGGGGTTGGGGCTGTAAACTGGACATCACTACACTCGTGGTTATACAGACAAGTGAGGGGCAGCGATGTGCTGTAACTGGTGCTTGGCACAGTTTGCTGGCACACAAACTCTTTGGGGCACAGCCAGTATTTTCTTAGAAAATACTTTCCAGGGGGCTACAAGCGATAGGGTATGGAATGCTTCCACATCCACATTTCTCAGCAAAGACTTGCCGGTTTCAAGGGCAGCAATTTCAAACACACCAAAGTATGGATTTTTTATCAGCTGACACTCAAGTGCAACACAGTGATTGTCAGCAAAGCGCCCTCCTGAATGGGGAGAGCATCCAGGCAATGGGGGTTGGACTTGTAGCCACGTGTTTCAACCCATGTTCATACCCAGCAGGGTCAACACTGGAATTTCCCCAGTAGGTTTCAGAGCAAAGAAAAGGCTAGTGAAATATTTGGGGCTGGCCAGTAACAACAGGGCAGGCTGTAAGGGAGCTTGTGGATACACAGCAGCCCTCCTTCACCAGAAAGAAGATAATAAGATGATCCTACCTTTTTAGGAGAGAAGACACCCAAGGTGCCTCCGTCCTCCCTCATGGCCACCCCCATTTCAGCCAGCAATGCCTCCCTGAAGGAACAAGGGAAAGAAGAGCCTGTCAAAGCCTCACAAGCACCTGGAGCTGGCATTGACAAGTCCAGGACAGGACCTGAGCCCACGGGTTTGCCCCATGGATCACAGCTGTAGTGCTTGCTTCAGCTCTCTCCATGCCACAGGAGGGTTTCCCAGAGCAGACCACATCTGTGCAGGCTGACATGGTGGCCCTGGGGTGCCCGGGAGCAGCCAGGGTACAGCTGGATGGTCAAATCGCCCAACTGCCTCCAGGAGTGCGAAGTGGAGAGGGGAGATGCCTGGGGAACCCCAGCCTGTCCCACCCATCCCGTCCCATCCCATCCCGTCCCATCCCGTCCCGTCNTCCTCCGCAGCTTCTCCTCCCATGTCTCATTCAGCTCCGCGATGATCTTCTCCGTTTCCTGGCAAGTGTGTGGTTAGCAGTGTGCTACGGGCAGCAGACCTGCCCGCTCTGCCAGGCTCTGCCCAGCATGCTGCAGCAGGACACTGGTCCCAGTTTCAGGCTGGTTTAAATGAGCTGCAGCAGCATTTCACACGTCTTTCCCTGTCTTCAAAGAGCGAGGCACGAAGAGCAGCTTGCTGCCAGCCTGCTGCTGTGCCGTGCTGAGCCAGGAGCACCCATCCCGAGCTGGGAGCACCCACCACATAGGGCAAAGGCAGCAGCCACCCCATGGGGAGGACGGCAGCACGAGGTGGACCCTACCACAACAAACCCTCTCCAGTATGGCAGCCTGGAGCACTGGGCAGCTCTGGGCCTGTCCACTCTGCAAGAGCGCTCCCAAGCATTGCTTCACATGAGCATCACCCATAATGGGTTTCCGGAAAATACCAAGCCCCCTCCACAAGCCTAAGTGCAAAAGCGTTGAGCTGAGCCCTCCATCCTGCTGGGCACCGACCTCTTACCTTGAGTCTTTCGATTGCCTCTTCGCTACCCGGAGCAAACATGATGCGCTCGTGGAGGCTGGCGACAGAGGCGGCGCGGCTGGACAAGGCTGACAGGGAGGAAGAGGGGCTGATCCCGGCAATGGCGTTGGTCACTGTGGAGAGATTGTCATGGCGGTGACTCAGCTCTGCCCCTCTAGCATCATTATTGTTCTCAAAGTCGGACACATCTACGGGTAGGGAAGGAGGGATGGGCCAGATAAAGACACACGGGCAGGAAAAGAGAGAGAAAGAGAAAGATAGAGACAAGAAAAGCTGTTGGAAAAAGAAAAAAAAAAAAAAAA
>VWYH01008245.1:109688-132887 GCA_013399365.1 Pampusana beccarii
AAAAAAAAAAAAAAAAAAAAAAGGAGTGGCTGGGTGCAGCAAGAAGAGAGCCAGGAATTACAAGGAAAAGGCACAGGCAGCAGCACAGTGGCGCAGGCAGCAGCGGGGCAAGGGCACACACGTCTCTCCCCCGGCCTGGGCAGCTCCCCAGGCACACGGGACTGTTTTGGGAGCCACACGAACAGCCCTGGAGCCTTCCTGGGCTCCCAGAGATGCTTTTATGCAACACCAGATCCTGCAGCCATCAGGTCTGGGATCAACCGTCTTCCCCAAGAGCATACTGCTGCCCCTGGCATTCTCTCCCACCAACACAACCCAGGTGGTTCTCCCTGCCTGGCTGCCCTTGATTAGCTGAATTTGGGGGCAGAGAATGAGAAGGGAAGGGGAGAAGAGGTGGTGGCCCTCTGCCCTACAAAGGGGTCAGTGGGACAGAGCAGGAGGAGCCATGGGATTCCCTCGCTGACACAGTCCAGTCCCTTGGCCCGCTAGAGCAGCATCTTGGTGAGGCAGGCAGAGAGAGGGCAAAGTGAGGGCAGGGCGGCAGCGCAACCGTTACGGGCAGCAGTGCTCGCCTGTCAGCACCCAGAGCAGCAGCTGCCACCAGGCCCTGCAGCAAAGGGACCCAGGTATCAGAGATGCTCCTCCAGCCCTGAGAAGTCACGGGGGCTCAGCGCAGTGTGCCAGAGGTGGGCCAGGCACAGGTCAGTGGGAGCAGCGCTAGTCACCCATCTCTATCAGCCCGCATCAGAAAAGCCAGGCCAGGAGGGGACGGGCCAGGTCCCCATCGCTTCAGCAGGCTCGGCACAGCCTGGCTGCACTGCCTGGCCCAGGGAGGGATGGGGTGATAGTGCTCATCCACAGGCAAAAGCCTTCTGGCTGTCACCTCACACCCCTCCACCAGGACAGTGCCGTGCCAGCCTGCCCAAGCACCGTGCCGGGCTCCACTCCTGATGAACCCCAGCGCAGCAAAAGCAGCAGCAGCGACAGGAAACATTATGACAGCATGGAAGGAGTTCTTATGGGGATCAGTCCCTTGGCACAGCAGAAGGGGAGAACATTGGTTCCTCCAAATGCTATCCTGAGCCCAGGCGCTAACTGCGACTCTGCCACCATCCCCTTGGCCAGCTCCCTGGGGACGGCCAGCCTGCTGGCAAGAGCCCCTTCATCAGCTGGGACCGGCTACGGGAGCCCTCCCCATGCTGCAAAGGTGTTCCCAGGCGCAGCCTACACCTCCCAAAGCCATGAAGCAACAGAGAGTACCAGTGATGGGGAATACACACATTTGGATCCTCCTGCAGCAGGATGGGCTAAGAAAGAGAGAGAGGGCAGGGAGCAGGGGTAAGACAGAGAGAACAGAACAAGAGTGGGTTCATCTCAGCAGGATTTCCCACAGCACACAGAGGAGAGGCCACGGGTGGGTGCAGCCCCAGGAACATCTTCCTGGCGCCTCTGCCAGGTGCAGTGGGCTGAAGACGGGAGGTGGAGGGGGAGAAGGGTGTAAAGCAGCTCCTCCTGCTTACGAGAGCTGGCTGGGGGTTGCGAACACGTGCGCAGGGACGCCAGCCCCCTGGGCAAGGGGAGCTCCGGCCCACCTCTGCCTGGGGCTGCTGTTAGAGAGCACACAGTGGTACCTACTGTCAATGATGTCTCCGAGGCCCTGGGCGTAGAGAAGGTCACGCAGGCGTGCCACCTCATCCTTCAGCTCTCGGATTAGCTTGTTGTTGGGGTCCTCATTGATGACGGCGTTGCAGCGGATCTGCTTGGCACGGTCGGCGTACCTAGGGATGAGCAGAGCCCTGAGCAGTGGCGCAGAGGCAAACCCCCAGCTGCTTGGCAAGCGGGAGTGCTGCTGAGCCCCTCCAGCAAGTGATCCTTTGGAGAACGCCAGCATTGGGACAATCCTTTGGCCTCCTGTATAAGGTTGCAGCACTTCCCCATCCAGGGATGCCACAGAGGCGAGGAGAGCACATGGCAGGTGCTTGGGTTTCAGAGCCACCCCCTGCCCTCGCTCCCCGTGTGGGGACAAGGGTACTTCTTCCTACCTGAGGGTGCTGAGGGTCTCGTCATAGTTGATGTCGGCAGGACTGAGAGCAGCGACCATGGCTGTCCTGGAGTTGCCCCCTGCCCGCAAAGATACACTTGCATCAGGGAGACATCAGTTGCCACGCCAGCCGTCACCCACCATTCAGTGCCTGCTGCCGGGCCCGGAGCTCCCGCCCATGTCCTCACCCAGGTTCTCCCGCAGCAGCCAGGTCAGCACCGAGTCGCGGTAGGGAATGAAATCTGTCTTCTTCTTCTTTTTGTTCTGGGGGATGAAGAGCAGAGGGAAGGGCTGTCAGGCTGCCTGCTTGCCTCAGAGGGAAAGTGACAGCCAGGGCCCAGACATGGGGACTCGGAGGAGAACGGCTCTGCCCGGCCATCGTGATCTCGGGCAGCTCTGCTCAGCTTCACAGGTCGTGCCTGTGAAGTGCTCTGCCTGGGCTGGGCGGGTGTTTAGCGCCAGGTACCGAGAGCCACAGGGGTGAGGAGGGTGATGAGGATACAGAGGGCTTTGTCAAACCCCAGAAGAAGCGTGGCTTGGGTCCGGGCAGAGCCTGAGTCTCAAACCACTCTGCAACACATTCCCACCCACCTGTGCTAAAAACCAGCCCACTCCTCCCCAGCCTGGCCAGGGCACCTACCTTGTTCGGCCCCGAATCCTGCAAAGAAAGCAGAAAGACTTTAAGTGAGCTGCTCCCTGCCTTGGCACCCACCACAGCTCCCTGTCCCCCAGGCAGAAAGTGGCTGGCACAGGTCCCCATGGAGATGGCAGCCTCACCAGCCCTAGGAACAGCTTGGGATGTATCTGCCTGTCCCACGTATCTGCCGGGATGCCCACCCCTTGGAGCTGAGCCCATCCCTGCTGAGTTGAGCCCATTCCCCTACAGTGCCACCGCTCATCTATGATCCAGCTACCTACCATTTCGGCCAGGGCAGAGATGACTTTCCCCAGCGTGGTCAAGGACTTGTTGATGTTTGCTCCTTCCTGGTGGAGAGAGGAAAAACCCAGATGCTCAGGCCCCATTTTAGAGCGGCACTAAAGCCCAGTGCACCAGGAAGATGGAGAAGTCCCAGTATGGGGTGGGCAAAAAGCAGCTGGTCTTACTGGATAACCAGTACCTCCCAGCTGGGACTCATGGACCCGGTGGAACTGGCACTGGGCAGCTTTCAGACAAAACCCTATCAAGGTTTTTGGTAACGTAGTGGGCAAGGAACCAGGTAAGGAAAGAAGACGTCACAGCTGGGGACGAGGGGGCAGGACACGGTGTCCCTGCCAGCAGAAGGGAACCTCACGCCACCTCTCACCTTTAGTCTTGTGCCCTTCGCACCGGTGGAGTCAGCTCGCTCGCTCCCTGCCAGGTCCACCAAGCTGATTTTGCTGACCTGCAGGCAGACATGAGGCTGTCAGCCCCAGTTGGCACAGCAAACTGGGTCCCAGCATGTAGCAGAGGAGGGAACAAAGACTTCTTGCAAAGTGACACTGCTCTGAGGGCAGAGGTGGGCTCTGCGGGGTCGCCTTGCCAGGATTTGGCCAGGAGCAGGGCTAACATCCTTGCAGGCAGGGCTGGAGGGCACCAGCTGCCAAATATCCTGTCCAAGGGCCAGTCCTTCAAGGGACCGTGAGCCCAGCGTGTGCCTGGGTCTTATCTCCATCCTGTTTCAACCTTACATCAGGCTTCACCATCCCATCACAAACGGTGTTGACAGCACACAAAGCCCTTCCTGGGCCCACGCGGGTTCCCCCAGGTCCTCCGGGCTCTGGTCTCACCTTCTCAGTGGTGATGTCTGTCTCGGCGTCGTGCCGCTTCTGTGTGAAGATGATGTTGAACACGGCGTGGGAGCGGCTGCTGGTCTCATTCATGTTGGTGGCAGCCACCGTGCTGCAGGGAGAGGAGGACAGGGAGGTGTGACACCCTGCAGGGGACACTGGAGCGGCTGGCACTGTGGCCAGGGCTCATTTCACGACAGGGTACGTGATGGGAAGGCAAGTCTGGAGGACAGGAGAGGACTCTGGGAGGAGATGTACAAAAGTCCAGGCTTCCTCCTGCTGGCTCCAGTGTGTTTTGAGAGCAGGAATTAGATAAGGCGAAAATAAGTGGGAGGTACCCAGCGCTCAGACAGGAGGGGACTGCCACCTCCAGAGCAGCCAGACAGGCAAAGCAAGGAAGTTAAGCAGGACTTCCTGGAGACGTCTGCAAGCCCTCCAAATCCTGGCTATCTCCTGCTTCCTCAACTCACCGGGCCTTGTTCCCAGAGTCCATGAGGTCCTGGATGTCATTGTAGGAGGTGACAGCCAGCTTGGAAAGGTCCTCAACGTACGGACCCATAAGGGGATGCTCCCTCACCCGCAGGTTCCCCTTGTTCTTGGGGTTCAGGAGGTCCCTGACACGCTCGCAGTATATCTCCATGTAGCTCACCTAGAGCAGAGGGCACAGGCAGGGCTAGTGGCCAGCAGGACGTGGACAGGCAGCGTGTAGGCAAAATCAGGCCCTGCCCACCCATCCCACCCCACCCACAGGGATGGGACCCCCCCAAAGAGGGGTCTGCACACCAGCATGGCTTGCAGAGCCAGGTGGGAGCCTGGAGCCGTACTAGGCAGGCAATAGGGTGCCTACCTCCACGGAGTAGGACATGTTGTCGTTCGTTGTGTCATTGATGCGGGAGAAGAGGTCCTCGCACAGCTGTGGAGAGAAGAGCCAGAAGGATGCTCCTGCCTGGGGTGCCCAGGTCACAGGGATTTCTACCTTCTCACCCCAAAAAGCAGAGCACCTGAGTGCTGGGACGGCTCCTGGGGAGCTGGCAGAGCACCCCCTGCACTGATATAGGTGGCTCAGCATCCCCAGAAAGCCCCTGGTGCCCTGCTGGGCCAGCACACAGCAGCTCTCAGCAAGCACAGCCGGTGGGGGCTCAGCGCTTCAACTACCGCTACTCACAAACACAAGCTTCGTGTGGCCAGGCTGGAATTCATCCCATTTCAGAGGAGTCTGGCATGACCCTCCTTGTCCCCTCACCCTCTGGCAGAGCCCTGCCAGCTCGCTGGAGCAGCAGGGCTGTTGTAGACATCGGCAAAGCCTGGCCCCGCTCCCACCTTGCTCCCCTCTTCCCTCCGCGCTCCAATTTTCCTTTGGGCATCCTGCTGGGACCAGGGAACAAGGCAGCTTTTCACCAGGTGGTACCTGCGGGATGATGCCTTGCTGGTCCTTCTCCTGTTTCCCCATCATGGTGTAGGATTTTCCGGCACCCGTCTGCCCATAAGCGAAGATGCAGACGTTATAGCCTTCAAAGGCATGTTGCAACATTTCCTCGCCAATGTCCCGGTACACTTGCTTCTGAGATGCATAGTTGATGTCTGCAGGCTGCATAGAGGAGGGACACACGGAGAAATTTCGCAAAGAGGTTCTCCTGCCTCTCCCAGCCCAGCCCAGTGCTCCAGGCGGGCTCAGGCCCCTTGCTTCTTACCGTGGTGTGGGACCAGTAGGAATAGTCAAAGCTGAAGCTTTTTGGTGTCTCTTTAGGCTGCTTTGGGTTCAGGATAGCTAGGGGAAACAGACGGGAACATGAGGTCACTGAGCCGCCTGTGGTAACCCCATCACCCACATCCCACTCGTGAGGGGAGAAGGGTGATGGGGTTCGGTCCAAAATGGTCCTGGAAAGCAGGACCGGCACCCTCCAGCTCTGCAGATGGGTCCAGAGCCCCCAGACCCCAGCAGACCCTGCAGAGGAGGCAGGTGCCACGGCCCAGTAGAGCCTGCAGCAGCCCAGGGAGCAGGGCAGCGCCTTGCCCAAAACATCCCGCTGGGCACAGCGTGGGGGAAACAGCTCCTTCCCTCCAGCTCCTTCCTGCTCCGGCGCCTCGGCACCACCACGGGAGAGGCCCAGCCTTCCCTCAGCCCTCAGCCGGGGAGGCCGTGCCCAAAGCGGCACACGCTGGTGCTGCGGGTGAGAGCAGCTGCAGTCCCATCGGGCCTCCCCCAGGCCCCTTCCAGCTCCCGGCTCTCCTCCCCGGAGGAGGGTGATTAATGCCTCGTGTTACACTGCCAGAGGAAACAAGAGCCTGCTTTTTCCCATCCCCTGGGTGAAAAGGAGGTTGCCATGGAAATTGCAGACTGCATCGCTTCTCTCCCTTGCTCACCGCTTCCCCCCGCCCCCTGTAGAGCATTCACGATGGGTTTTTTTCCTGAAATAACAGATGCCTCAGAAGAAACCCAAACCAGCACAGCAATCACGAGATCCAGCCATCAGCTATGTTAGGCAACATTGAAATGCCCTTGCAGGCTGGCGCAGCACAGCTCCCATGCCCACAGCCCCCAGCTGTGGGGCTGCCGGGGACGAGGAGGCCGCGCAGCACCCAGGCCGACGTAGCCCCCTCCATCGCAGCCCCAACCTGCCCTGCCCCAGGGCTGGTGCTTGGCCAAGGCTCACGCCCGCTCAGGATTCAAGCTGGGACCTTCCCAAGCAGCCCCAGGCACGGCACAGCCCGCTCCCCGTGGGCTTGGATGTGCCAGCGCGTGGCATCGTGAATATGGATGCTTCCCGCTCCAAATTCCTCCTCCATCGCCACAATGGATTCTCCCTCAGGAGGGACCTGATGCTTCTGTCCTGAGACCCATCCATCTCTGCCTGCAAAGGCAGCGAGGCAGCGTATGAAGGGTGGGAAGGGGTGTCAGGATCCAGCCTTGACCACAAAATAACAGCATGGTGCTGCTCAGATGCCCCTCGCCGTGGGCTCCGGCACCAGAGAGGGGCTGGGCGCTGGCTCCGTGCCTGCTCGCCTGCCTGCTGGAGGCAGCGTGACTCAGGTGCTCCGGGTGCCTCCTGCATCCCAGGCAGACTAATTACCAAAGCCAGAGCTGCTCTCTCAGGAGAAAGGGCTGGGAAGCGACATCTCTGCAGCAACTGCCCATCCCACAGATGCAAATGGGAACCTGGAGGTCTGAAAGGGCACCAGGCCTTTCTGGGCAGCTCAGGCAGCCGCGGGGGGTGCCCATCCCTGCCCATGCCTGGCTGGTGTGTCGAGGGCATGCGAGCAGCTATGGCAGAGAAGCAGGCATAGAGGCCATGTGAGAAATCTGGTGGAATTGCTCTAATGGCTCCTGGCGTTCACCTGGCAGCTCTGCCATGCCATCCACCCCCCCAGCCCTCACCTCGGCTCTGTCTCTGCCCTGCAGAGGTGGCCCTTGCCAGAGCAAACCGGAGCATCACCCCCCTAAAAATCAGTCCAACAGGGGTAAAAGCAGGAGCAAGCAGGATGGGGCTGCACAAGGCGGCTGTTCTGTATCCGAGTGCCAGCCCACGCCGGGCACAGGGCGGAGGAGCAGCCGGGGACGGCACCGAGCAGCTCCGGTCATCCCAGCTGCAGTCGCTCAGCTGGCCTGGGGGGCCAGAGACCGGGACATGGGGGAGAAGGGTGCACAGCAGACCTCCCATCCCCGAGCTGAAACACTCTCCCCATGCCCCTTTCGTTCTCATTTATTTTGCCCCCACATGGCTGGACGCCACTGGTGGGTTTTTCCCTCTCCTGTGACCAGGCATCCCAGAGCTTCTGCAAAGCTGCTGCAAAAGATTCATGCTCCAACCAAAGAGGATTAAAAAAGCAGGGGGTGTGTAGGGGGAAGACAGACATACAGACAAGAGGGGGAGGAGGAAAACATCTGGAGATGACCCTTGTCTTTGCCCTGAAGAGCCAGTGGCATGGCAGAGCACAGCAAGTGAGCAAACACCAAGCAGGATGAAACCCAAGACCCACAGAAGAGAAAATAATTGCCGTATTTTAAGGTCTGCAGAGGCACGGCTCCAGCTGGAGAATACTAATGGCCTTGTGGGATGAAAGCCGGGGTCCCTTCCCCGCTGTCCTGGTGGGAGCTGGCAGGAGAGGGGCCGGGGGTGTTGGTGCCGGGCTGGTCCCCACGGAGCGGGGACATCAGGGAAACAAAGGGGACATCAGGGAAACAAAGCGCCAGTGTTGGCAGGCGGCTGCGGCACAGCGAGCCAAGGGGGCAGAGGCTGCAAGTCCGAGGGACGAGGACAGCAGAGAAGGGCTGACCCCTTCCTGCCCGGGCCCCCACTGCCCATCACAGGGCTTAATGAATCAGGCAGAACAACCTGCCCCACCCCAGTATGTGCAGGGTTCTCTGCAAATAATCCCAGGAAGGGGAAAACTTGCTCTCACCTCCCCAACACATTTATTTTTGGCTTCTATGCAAGGAGCCAGGAGGCTGAGACAGTCCTGCTCTGAGGAGTGGGGAGGGGAGGCCAGCCAGCACTACCAGCATCCTCCTGCCTCCCTCAGCTGGCATGAGAAGCAGGAACACGAGTCCCCCCACACCTGCCCCCCAGCCAAGGGGATTAGCCGAGGGCTTGTCCGTTCATGGAGAAAAACTTCACTGTCAGCAAAAGGCTGGCCAGGGCGCTGCCCCTTCCCACAGCCCTGCCAGCCCCCCTCAGGGGACACGGGGCCTGGGGCACGGCCTGGGGGCAGATCCGTCTGAGCAAACATGGCCATAGTGGAAGTGAGGGATGCCCGATACTCTTGACCTGGGCCTGGAGCGTGGCAGGTCCCCTCCAGCCATCACAGCCCGAAGAGAAGGCTCCCTGGGCGGCACCCAGGCCCAGGCATGGGCCAGAAGGGCTCCCTCACTGTCAGAGGAGCATCCCTGTGCACCCAGGCAGGGGGAGCCCCCCCGGACAGGGGAGGCTCGCAGATGCTGCCCCACAGACCCCCCTTCCATTCCTGCTCCCCAGGCCTAGGATGCGCAGGGCAGGGGTCACAGAGCCGCCCCGCACCCATGGGTGCCCTCCTCCTCCTCCCTCCGGCGGGGCTGTGGCGGCAGCCTGGCAGAGCACGGCGGGGGCGGCTGGCGCCGCTGCTTCACCCACTGCCACTGGTGACGCAGGAAGGCCCGGGTAGGCAGGCGGGGAGGGAGTTATTTTAGACGTTGTCCCATCTGGAGGCTTCCAGAGCCAAAGAGGAGGGATTCAGCTGCCTTTCCCACCCCACACTTCCAGTAGCCGTTATTTAAGCAGGGGCGAATGCTCGATGGGCTCATACGGGACAGGAAGACCCAAGCCCCCATGCTACGTCCCCCGCTCCCCAAGCACATCGTTTCCCCAGTAAATCCCACTCCTGCCTCTCCATCCTGACGATGTAGTGGCTCCAAGCCCCACAGAAGCCGGGATGGGCCCCTGCGCGGTACCTGGCCAGGCAGCGCTGTCAGGAGCCGCTCGCTGGCCAGCACACGGCTCCCATGCCTGCGCAGGTGACCACAGGCCGGGCACCCTCGGTTCCATATCCACGTACCAGCATTTCCAGGCTCTCCTGATACTTCCTCCCCATCCCCAGGGGTTGCTGCCCAAGGGCTCAATATCACATAGATCCCGCTGCTGCCATTTCAGCAGCGGGGCTGCATTTCCCTGTTGGAAAGGCGACATCTCCCCCAGATTCCCTCCTCCAGGCAATGCCTGGCGCTACGGGCATCTGCACCAAAGACCCTGGCAGCCCAGCGCTCGCTGCCGCAGCCAATGTGCGCTCCTCCCCGGGCAGCACCCAAGGCCTCCCCGAGCCCCTCCGCTCCTGACACGGGCACTCACTGGTGGTGCTTCCCGACATCTGGATAATGCATTTAGATTCCCGGCTCATCTCCCGGGAGTTGAAGGGCCGGACGCGCACCGCCACCTTCACGGATGCTCCCGCCATTGTGTCGGCCAGAAGTGGGTCCTGCTAGCGGGGAGCAGCGGCTGTCCTGAAAGGAGGGAAGAAAAGGGGGTTAGGAAAGCTTGCATCCCAATCCTCATCTCACGGCTATGCCGGAAAAATGAACAGACAGGCTGTGCAGCGAAACCCCCTGGGAAGACCTTTGCCCAAAAAGTTGACATTTTGTTTCATCCCTCTTGTTTCATAAGTGTTTATTGCAGTAAGTGGCAAATCTTTGAGATGACAAATTAATTCAAATGAATTATCCTTCTGTTTCTATACTTTATCTAACAACCTGGACTCGCTATTCATGAGAAAAACTGAGGTTTCTGTTGAAAAGAATAATTCATATGTTGTGAAAACAGAAATAGATTGAAGTGTTAAATTTGACTAAAAAACAAAACCACCACCACCAACCACCAGAACAGAGAGAGAGAGAAGGGCAAATTGTAAGGTTTTAATACTGAGTCTAAGTTTGTGGTTTCGTATCACTGATGTATCCGAATCTGTTTACTGGCTTTATGCATTCAGTTGACATTGGTTTGGGGTTGGTTTAAACTGTCTAATGGGATTTGTAATTTGGGCTTCCTGAAGAATTAAAAAAAAAAAAAAAGAGTTTATTTTTCACATTTAAAAGAAAAAAGAAAAGAATTTGGTTAGGGTTGGTTGATCCTGGGTTATTGGATTTTAATCTTGAGGAGGAAGAAATAGATTTGCAAAACAGACTCAGATATAGGTATCCTTAGATTTTCAGTGTAATAACAGAAAGAGAACATGGGATTTTTTTTGTTTTGTGGACTATATTCTGAACGCTATCAAAAAAGAATGAATCTTTTTCTTCTTCTGTGTCTATGCCATGTTACCCCTTTGGGATAACTGCCCACGTTTTGCATGTCCTGCCTCCCCCTTGTATCTTGGGTCAGAACCCCCTGCTTGGTCCCAGGGACATCCCTGCCCATACCCCAGGGAAGCACCCAGAGCCTCTGTCACCCTGCAGCATCACTCGGTGAGCACCCACAGCAGGGGACAGGGCCACGCAGGCACCGTCAGTATCAGCGTGACCCCCGAGGAGCAGTTTTTCCATCCCGGGGTGCAGATGGCACTGAGCAGGCAGCCTCTCACTTGCAAGCAAGCCCACAACCCCCTGCCCATCACTCAAGCCTCCTGCCTCCGCTCCAGCCCCAGCAGAGCAGGGACTGGGCAGCAGGATTGGGTAGAGGAGGGGTGGAAAACTACGGCATTCATGCTGAGAAAGGAGGCGGCTGTTGAACACAACTGCTGGTATTTGCCTCTCATTCAGCTCCCAGCAAAAGGAGAAGCGCAGTGTCAGCAGGAGCAGCAGCAAACAGCAAGTCAGTGGTGCTCGCATTCAGCTGAAGCTCCCAGCTCGTGTTCATTTTTCCACTCCTTTCGCCGATAAATTATTAATCACAAACCTTCACAACAGAAAACAAACAGCTCTCTAATGTCTCCCCAGAACAGCCACCCATCCCAGCATTAGTGTCTAGGCTCTCTGCAGCCAGTCCCACCTTTCCCGAGCCCCAGTTAAGCCTCACTAGCCAGAAAACAATGCTGGGGTGCCTTCCCTTGACTGCTGGGTCATTCAGTATCAGCCCTGAAGACATCCCGTTCCTGCCTTCTAACATCCCCTCTCCTGCCGGTCCCCTGCTCCCTGCCTCCCCATGCTGAGCCTGCCAGTGGAAGAGGAGCTCAGCACCCGCAGCACAGGCAGGCACTGGCTCCTCTGGCATCCCTGCGTGTGGGACTCCAGCTACGGTCTTTGCAAATGCCCTTGTGGGGGGGTTGAGCCTGGCCCTTGCCAGTGGGATGCTCACTGTGGGAGGAAGGAGATCAGGAGCGAGCAATGGCACAGCTCTGGTTACGTGGACCGTGACCCGAAGGAAGTGGAGCAGTAATGGGTCCTCAACGTGAGATGGGTTTTGCCACGGTGGAAATGAAAAATACAACTGAATTTGTGGAAAAGGAGGGAAAAAAACAAAAAAAAAAACAAAACAAACAAAGGAAAGAGGAAAGAGGAAAGAAGAAAGAGAAAAAAGGAAAAAAGAAAAAGAAAAGAGAAAAAAGAAAAAAAGAAAAAAGAAAAAAAGGAAAAAATAAATCCATAGAATGGAAAGTGTCCCAAGAGAAGGGAATGGCTTTAAAACTGAGGTTTGACAGCAACGGCTTCATTACTAAAGGGGGTGGGAGGAAAACCAACGTGTGCTCTGCCCAAAACCAGTTATATCCATGGCACAGTGGAAAAATTTGCAGCCAGAAAGTATTGTAAGCTTGGTGCTGTCTTTCAAAAACACTTCACCTCTTTTAAAAGTGAGCCTGCACCCCTGACAGCAGGATGAATGCTCTCCCACTAGAGTTCCCAAACCCTCCTCTTACCGGCCTGTGGGGATGGCTCCAGAGCTCCCACAATTGCACCCTTAAATCCCACCGGCTCCACAGTTCAAGCATTTGGTCTCAGGCTTTCTTGAGCATGAATTATTTTAAATGGGCATCTAACACCACCATTGAGTCCCTGAGCCAGCAAGCAGGCCAACAGGCCTCTGCATTCCCTACTCTGCTGCTTTCTCGGATGCAGGAGAAAGGAAAAAATTCAACAGGACTCTTTGCCAAAGGGGAACGACAAGGTTAGCTTTCCCATGAAAGGGCAGGATGTATTCCTCGGTGGAAGAGCTGCATCCTCACAAGGCCACTGGCTCGAGCTGCTCCACCCTGCGATACTGCTGGCGCTCAGGGATCCATCGCTGGGCTAAACCCCAAGCAGGACCTGAACACGACCATGTCAAATGCATCCCTGCCTTCCCCCTGCTTTGCACTCTCTCCAGCTCTCAGGGCTGCAGAAGGTGGGTCAGGTCCCCAGGCTCCCACCTCGTGGCACAGCCCTCGGCAAGAGCCACAGGCATGGCACACCCACCAGCAACCCCAGCAGCCCTGGGACTGACCACTGCCTGCCACGGGCCGCTCCAGGCTCGCCCTTGGTTCCCTCCTGCCCCCGCGCCATTCCCGCAACAGCCCCCTTCCAGCCCTACCGCTTCCCATAAAGAAGCACCAGTTTCTCTTTCGTCCCACTTTTCCACGCACCTCGTCTTCCTGTGTGCCCTCCGTGGGTGGTGGTTTGTCCTCCCCTGCCACGAGTGCCCCCCACACCAGCACCCCCCACAGAAACCCTAGGGACGCTGTGAGAAGCCCCCTCGTCCCCAGCAGAACCTTTGCCCGCCATCTCCGTGCCCACATCCCAGTGTATTCCCAGCGAGCCACCCAGCTCGCCCAGCCCAGCAGCACAGGCTCCTCTCTCTGCCATTATTCCCCACTGCAGAGCAACGAGCTTGGCTCCATTTTCTGCCTCCATCCATTTCCTTCAGCTTCCTCGGTCGGCAACGCCCCGCTTCCCTCCTGCTGCTCTGCAGCTCTCCGGTCCCATCTCTGCCACAGCGACACAGAGACTCCAGACCCCATGCCCCGCTGGGGAACGCCGACAAGCCCCCAGCCCAGCTCCTTCCCCCGGCTCTTCACTTTCCCACCTCGGACGTGGGGAGGAATTCAGCCCGCAGCCCACGTAACATGGCGGCGCCGCCAGCCGTCGCTGGCTTCAAGCGCTCAGCATCCCGCACAGAGAGGCCGTGCCGCAGCCGGCAGGCCGCGGGCAGGCAGCTGGAGCCCAGCCAGGTCACTCTGCCCGGGTCACAGTCAGACACTGCCTGCTTAATCCGCCATCGAGAGAAATTCAATAACCCGCTATCAGCCTTTCACCGAGAGCCGGCCAGGACCGCGGCCCCGCTTGCCGCTCCCTCCCAGGGTCACCGCACACACAAGGGAGACAGCAGAGGAGGACAGCAGACTCCTTTGGGCCGTGGCGCCAGGGGACGTACAGACCCGTCCCCCAGCTCCGCAGGGCATCTCTTCCCCTCCCATCCCGCTGCTCTCTGCCCATCCCTACCAGCACACCCGCCAGCCCTCGGTGGTGAGCGAAAGGCCTAGAGAGTGATGATTAACTGGATCAGCTAAGATTAATTGGGTAGAGATTAGCTAACAAGAGCTCTCTTAAATACGGGGCTACCGACTGGCAGCTGCCCTGTCATGGCCGAGAGGTGACCAACGGGCCAGGAAGCGTCATCCCCAAGTGCCACCTGCAGTGAACTCTTCCCCTAAGGATGCTGCAGGTGCGCTGGGTGCTGCAGGACACGGGGGTTCAAGTGATGCTAACACGGGCTGGCATGGCCAGGATGTCCCATTCCCTGTCCCCAGCACGGGGCAGGAGCTGCCTTGCCGGGGCTGCAGGCAGCTCTGGCAGATGAAGAGCTCCCTGCGCTGAAGGAAATCCAAGGCGAGCTTCTTCTTTTGTCTGCCTGCATCCCCACATCACCTCAGCAGCGAGGGCGGATGCCCCATCTGGCTGCGCCTCCTGAGCCATGGTGCTCTCAGCTGCCGACAGGCTTTGTTTTAATAAGCCCTTCCCCTGCACCCCTCGTTGGGGCCCGCCAGCTCCATCCAGGACCATGGGACCCTGCCCTCCCTCTGGGGACAACGGGGACAGCGGGGAACCCTAGGGACAGCTGGCCCAGATGACGCAGCACCGTTGGCGCCGGGGCTGCCCCCCACTCACCTCCGGCCCCACACAGCGCGATGGGCTGTGACGGTGCAGTTTTTCCCGGAGCAGCACACATGAGTGCGGATGCAGCTCCGAGGACAGCCTGAAATCGCCATCCCCGGCTGAAATCCTGTCCCTCGCTTCCCTGGCACCATCACGGGCACTGTGCCTCCTCGCCTCCTGCTCGCCCCGATGGGGGACATGGCTTCAGGGCAGCGTTTGCAGCTCCCTGAGATTATCAATGCAGATTAAATTTGCAGGTAGCAAATTTAAGGTCATGGACGAGGGGGTTTGCTGCCGCAAAGGCAAGTCACCCCACACTCTGCCGCCCGTTCCCTCCATCCTGTCTTCTGCGCGCTAAAACCCCCGGTTGGGGAACAGGCAGCAAGCTCCGCCAGGTTATTGGTATGGCTGAGCACAGAGGGGTGGGCAGCTGGGGCTGGGGGGCAACACCAAGTCTCCCCCTGCCCCGGGTTGTGACGCTGCAGGTCTGGCCACATGCAGGGAGGTGGGGGGAGTGGCGGCATCTGTGCCAGTGTCAGCTGCCACCTCCCAGACAAAATGGAGATCAGCAGCGTGCAGGGACGGCAGAGCCCACCGCACCTCTGGCTGCACCCAGGCGGTGGGTTCTGCTGCCCTCCCAGCTCTGTGACACTGACGCTGCCTGCCAAGGGCTGCTCCAGGGAACGGGGCGTGGAAGGACGGCCGTGGGGTGTCAGGGGGGATGCTCAGCTGGTTCCTTGTCCTTCCTGAGCCTCACAGCGAAGCGTGGGACCTGAGCAGGCAGGAGAGCCCAGCACAGAGGGGGTCTGCGGGGTCTGGGGGAGGGGACCAGGAGGAGGAGAACAATGGGGCAGGTGCAGGGCTGCTCCCTGGGAGCCGGGGCGGCCAAGTGCAGGGCTCTACACCAGACCCTCCCCGCCGGGACCACTCCCTCCTCCAGCCAGAAGCCATTGGAGCTGGCTCGCAGTGACACGGCAGCCCTTGCCCAGCTGTGCCCAGGCACAAGGTCGGTAGCAGCAGCTCGTCCTTGTGGGGCAAGCAAGAGCCTCAGCTTTGCTGCGTCTTCACCAGCCCCTCCCCTGTGGTGAGAGCCCCAGCCGAGGCGCCCACTGCTTCCTTCAACACCGTCGTTGACTCTGAAGCATAACGATGATGGTGCAAGATGGCTCAGCTTCATGCTCAGAGCCACCTGCCCCGGCGGACAGAGTCCGTGTGCCCCCTCCCACGGGCTGCGGCCACGGCATCTTCCCCCACCCAACGCAGGCTGGAGCCAGAGCCGCCGAAGGGTCGCCCCATGCCCAGGCAGGCGCCCCACGGCGAGATCCTTCTGGAAGCCGGGGTGGCACCGCCGGTCCAGCGGGCAGCCCCCGCCCGGCCCCCTCCCCCGCGCCTCTGGGGGCCCCGCAAAATGGCTGCCAGCCGCAGCCCCCCGCCCCGCCGGATCCCCGGGGGGGCACGTCCCGCGTCCCCCCGCCCCGCCCCGGCGGCGATCCAGCGCNGGTGCCGGTGGCGATGCCGGTGCCGGTGAGGGTGGCGGCAGCCCCGCCCCTGCGGTCCCCGCCCGCCCCGCCCCGCCCCGCGCGCTGGTTGGCCGCCGCCGCCCGGGAGAAAGGGGGGGGGGACCGGGAGGGCGCGAGCGGGGATGGAGCGATGACGTCAGCGCATCCCCCCCACCCCCGGTCCGCGCTGCGGAACCGCCGCAAGGGCGCGGGGAGGGCGGGGCCCCGCGTCACCGGGCAACCATCGCCCGGCAACCGTCGCCTGGCAACGCCCCCCCCATCCCCGGTTTCCCGGTACCCCGGCCCCGCACGCGTGCTGTGACCCCCCCCAGGGCTTCCCGGCGGCCCCGGGCCCGCTCCCCGGCCCGGCCTCCAGCCCCGGCGGTCAGCATCCAGCTCTCTCACGCACCGCAGCCGCTGCACCCCCCGCGCTGCCGGGTCCCGAGCGCCGCAGCTCCCGGTCCATCTGCGCCGGGGAATTTAGACCCAGCACAGAAAGAAGATTATGCGTTTGCCACCAGCTGTTTGCAGCAGCGCATCCTCCCTCGCCCCTCCGCACCAACCACAAGGCCATATGTCCACTCCCTGCCTCAGTCTTCCCCCCCCTAAATGTTCCTGGAGCGCAGGCAGCTCAGAGGTCGTCATGCACCCGTGCACCACAGCGGTGCTGGGGCTCCAGAAGGTCCTGCCGGTGTTTTGGGGACTGTTTCAGTGATGCTGAGAGCATCCTGCCGCAATCCCAGCAAAGGGGAGTCAGCTCAGCCAGAGGAGCACATGACTGGGGCACAGGATGAAGGGGCTGGCTTGGCAGCTCTGGGGACATCAGGACTTCTTGTCCTCACTTTGGTAGATGATGAGCAGGCAGCCGTTAAAGCTAACTACGGTTTCCATCATCCATGCGGTATCTGTCAGAGATGGCCATCCAAGCTGCCCAGGAACAAGTGCTCTTGGCCCCATGTGCTTGCCCCAAATGGCTCCAGATCCAGCCATCGGTGCCAGCTCTGCCAGGGGAGACTTTCCACCCCGTAACCATCATCCTCAGCCCGAAGTTTTGCTCACTGAGTGCCTCCTCTGGCCAGGAACCTGCAACTGGACCTGCCAGGAGCGGGCAGCTCGTTCACATTTCAGGGCGTGGATGGCAGAGAATGTCAGAGGATGGGCACGATTCAGTGGACGTGGGCACACGGGGCAGGTGACAGGCACGACATATTGAACAGGCACGTGTGATCTGATCAGGACGAGCTGCGATGCCCACGAGCCAGGCTGAGCCCGCAGAGCACAGCTCGCTGCGGCAAGCGCGGCAGCCGTGTCCCACCCCATGGGACTGTCAGTTGGCCAGATGTTCTTCTGTGAGGCAAGTCCCTGGTCAGGGGGACCTGGCCAACAAGAGCTTTGTGCTGCTGGAGCGGTGGTGACCGTGGCAGCTGTGCCGGACCGGTCCCAGCACAACCACGGCACAAGAGCTGTGCGACCAAGAGCAGGGACCGCACCTGCTGGGATGGTGTTGGGAACCATCAACCACGGTGTCCTGGGAGCCTTGGGGACGGAGTCTGCGTGGGTGCTTGCCAGTCCCAGAGGCTGGCGTGCCTGGGGAGCAACCCCCTCAGCACTAGCAGAGGGGACCCCTCAAAATGAGGGGGCTGAGACAGCAGGGACAGCGCTGGTGGCACATTAACCAGATAAGGAGGCGGCCAGGGGCAGAGTCCAGGCAGCAGGGGAAGCACTGACCCACATGGTCAGGGTCCACAGGGGCGCTGGACACGGCGGCACGGGATGCGCTGCGCTGCGGTGCTGGGTGCTGCACAGGCAACCTGCACCGCTCCTCTCCTCCGCGCTCGGCTCCTGGGGGTGGCAAGGCACGCCATGGCCACCAACCTGCTCCACGTGCCCCCGCCCCAGGGGCTGCTTCGGCCCCTGGTTGTGCCAGAGAGGCTGCTGCTTGGGCCGGGGCCCAGCAATGTGCCCCCCCGCATCCTGGCTGCAGGTGGCCAGCAGCTCCTGGGCCACATGCACCCCGAGGTGCTGCAGGTGAGCTGCCCCGGCCCAGCCTTCCTCCTGTCCCCTCCTCTCCCTCACCCCCCACGAGGGGCTGGGACAGCTCTGCCCGGGCGAAGAGGGCAATAGCGGTGCCAGTCGGGCCCCTGCTGCCGCAGGTGATGGATGAGATCAAGGCGGGCATCCAGTACGCCTTCCAGACACAAAACCGGTTGACCCTGGCCATCAGCGGCACCGGCCACTGTGCCATGGAAGCTGCCCTCGTCAACCTCCTGGAGCACGGTGACACCGCGCTGGTGGCTGTCAACGGCATCTGGGGACAACGCGCCGCCGACATTGCCAGGAGATTGGGTATGCCGGGGACAGCCAGACGGCAGTGGTGGGGCTTGTGGGTGGGATGCCAGAATGTGACCCTTGGCTTGCTGTCCCCATCCCGGTGGCAGTGACTGGTGACACAACTTCTGCAGCCAGAGAGAGCTCCAGATTTTTTCCAGGGTGACACCTCTCTACTTACGGTGGTTTACGGCTTTTCCACCACGCAGACCCGCAGGAGGCCAGACCCTTGTGGGTGGCTGCGCTCCTGGTTCATGCATGAGCAACTCCCCCTTGGCGCGGGTGGCTGCCCAGTGAGAGCCGTGCCCAAACCTCACTCTCCCTCTGCCCAAACCCCTCTCAGGAGCCGTTGTCCATGAGCTGTGGAAGCCCCTGGGTGAGTACTTCACCCCACGGGACATCGAGGAGGTGAGTGCTGGCCACGGCGCGGGGCAGCGGGTGTGAGCCGCGCCGGGAGCCGTCACCTTCCCCTCTGCTCCACGCAGGGCCTGGTGCGGCACAAGCCCTCGGTGCTCTTCATCACCCATGGCGAGTCCTCAACGGGGGTGCTGCAGCCGCTGGAGGGGCTGGGCGAGCTGTGCCACCGGTCAGTGCACGGCAGGCACCTGCAGGTGCTGGTGGCACCCCAAGGTCACCGCTGGGGACTGGGACACGGGGACTTACACGCCTGGGCTCTCCTCTGTCTCTGTTGTGCTGCAAGTGGTCGGTGCCAGTGAGACACGAGACCTTGGGGTGACCAGGTTGCCAGAGCTGGAGGAAGCGAGGTGGCAGGAGGAGGTGGCGGGGACGCCAGGCTGAGCTCTGTCCTCCCACAGGCACGGCTGCCTGCTGCTCGTGGACGCGGTCGCATCGCTCGGGGGAGCCCCCATCTTCATGGACCGGCAGGGTGAGAACCACAGTGCCATCACAGACACCCAGGGGACAAGGGGGCTTTACACCTGGGCCAAGGAGAGAGGGCAGTGGGATCAGCCCCACCACCCGCATTTTGGGTTGCCAGCACTAGAAACTGGTCCAGCTGCAGCCAGAGAGCCCAATCCCTCCGCGGGATCATCAGCAGCGCCAGGGTGTCCCCCAAAGCTTGCCAAACACAAGCAGGACCCGCGCATGTGCCGCCCTGTGCTTCCCATCAGCTGCCTGCAGCTGGGCTGGGGAGGCTCAGTGTGTCCTCGCTGGGAGCCCCCAGTTCTTAAGGAGCTTCCTCTCCCCTCGGGCAGAGATCGACGTCCTATACTCGGGGTCTCAGAAAGTCCTCAACGCGCCCCCCGGCAGCGCGCCCATCTCATTCAGTGAGCGAGCCAGGTAAGGGCAGCCAGGTGCCACCATGGGGAAGGGGCAATGGGGCTGGGAAGAGGCTGTCACCCCACCGCTTTGCCAGCTCTCTGCTCCTGCCCCGCTCCGGGGAGCTCACCCCGCAGCAGCTCTACAGGGTTGGAGCCCAACACATCCCTGGGCAGCAATGGGTGCTGGAGCCACGTTTGGCGTTTGTTTTGAGTGGCCCCCCACCCTGGAGCTGGCAGGGTCAAGGTCCAGCTCCACCCCTGCACTCTGCTTCTCCAGGGAGAAGATACTGAGGAGGAAGACGCAGCCTTCGTCCTTCTACCTGGACATGGGCTGGCTGGCAAACTACTGGGGCTGCGATGGTGAGCCGCGGAGGTGAGGGCCGGCTGTCCCAAGACAGATGGGCGCAGTCGCCCCCCCGCAGCCTTCGCCCTGTTTCGGGGCCTGCCCGCCCTGCGAGGCTCAGGCCCTGTCTCCCCATTGCCCTGTTGGCTGGTCACAAAGAGACCCCGGGGAATTTGCAGCCCCTCTGTGCTGGTGGCAGGGGAGGGAGCACACCGTACCCTGCTCCCCCCTCGCCGCGAGCTCTGCCAGATGTGCCCGGCTGCCCCTTGGGTTTTGCAGGTACCACCACACAGCACCAATCAACAGCTTCTTCAGCCTGCGGGAAGGCCTGGCCATGCTGGCGGAGCTGGTGAGCGGTGCCGGGCAGGCAGGGGGGCACCGGCAGTGCCGGTGGGGCCTGGGGGAGCGGTGGGTGCCAGGAGGTTGCAGGGACCGTCTCTGTCCTCCTCTCTGCCCACAGGGTCTGGAGAGCTCGTGGGAACGCCACCGGGCCAGCTGTGCCCAGCTGTGCCAGGGTTTGCGCGACTTGGGGCTCGAGCTCTTCGTGAAGGAGGAGGTGGGTGTGGGGCGAGCCCCCCACCACGGTGCGAGGGCAGGGTGAGGACGTGGCCCTGTGTGGCTGGAGATGGGCTTGGGTGGGTTTCGATGCCGGAGAAAAAAATCAACCCCCCGTGCTGCTCTCTCCTGGCGGGGTGCCGCGCTCACCAGGGCACACGGCCACAGGCAGGAAGCTGCGTATTTACCCGGTTTCTCTCTTCCCCAGAAGGCAAGACTTCCCACCATCACCGCTGTCAGGGTGCCCAAGGGCTACGACTGGAAGGAGATCACAGGCTTTCTGATGGAGAACCACGCCATCGAGATCGCCGGGGGCCTGGGCCCCTCGGCGGGCAAGGTGGGCAGCATCTTCCCCCTCCAGCAGCCCCTGGCTGTGCACCAGAGCCAGCCGCAGCCACATCCATCAGTAGCACATCCCACGACTAACTTGGTGCTCTCTGGCTGCAAACAGCAAACACACACTGGATGCAGCCCATCACCTGCATCAACACATAGTGGCTCCTAACCACACGCAACTGACACGCGCAATTGAATAACCGCGCACACAATTAAGTAGAGTGACACGTCTTTTGGGGAACCATGTGCTAAACAGGAGCAAGCAGGGAGTTGTGCACATGCATTCACGCCTGGCTGCACACATGGCCACTCCTCGCACGCCCCCTGCTCTGTGCCGGAGCCTGCGCTCTGCCACTGCCCGCTCTGCCCAGAGGGAGATGGTGCAAAGCTGGGTGCTGCAGGGAGATGCTCGCCCTTGTCCTCCCAGGTCCTGCGAATCGGCCTCATGGGCTGCAACTCAACCAGCAGCAACGTGGACCGTGTGTTGCGTGGCCTGCGAGACGCCCTCGGACGCTGCCACCGCAGCCAGCTGTGAGCACCCCTGCAAAGGGGGTGTCCAGACGAGGCGGCGTGGCACTGCCCCCCATGCCTGGCTGCAGGCAGCTGGCACGCAGAGCGGCTCCGCTGCCTCCCCGGAGCGCTGGCAGGAAACACTGCAACACCCAACAACCCAAGCCAGAGGAGGAAAGAGATGTGGGGGCGAGGGCTGCAGCCCAGCAGACGTGGGACATGGCTCACAAACCCTTCTCCCTGTCCCCACACAAGGTGACTCCTCACCCTTATGGCCGGCACTCCCCAGCTGCTCCCCTTCCCCTGCCCCCAGGGCATGGCACTCCACTGTAAGCTGACACAAGGGCTGGATGCAGAATCTGACTGCAGGTCCCTTCCCTTCCCACCACCATCACCCTCGGCCATCCCTGCACCAGATCCCAGCTGTGCAGGGCACCAGCCATCCCCCCCAGATTAGGTACCCTGGGATGAAACATCCACCCCAGTGCCCAGCTCTACCAGGGAAGCCAAGAGGCTGTGCAGCTTCACCCAGCTGCAGCAGATGTGCACTTGCGCCCCCCGGTACCATCTTCCCTCAATAAAGCAACATGGCAGCACGCCCCTCCCTGGTCCCATAGCTCGCCTTGCACCCCCTTGAAGTTTTGAGGCACCCGAGCGGGGTGGTAGTGGGGTCCTGCTCAGCTTTGCTGGGGGATTTCTCGCTGGATCTTGGAGAGGAGCTGGGACATTGCTGAGTGGCGCACGTCATCCTGGATCTGGTACACCTGGAACTGAGCAGAGGCAGATAGGGAGTGAGGGGAGAGGGGCCCAGCTCTGCTCGAGCCCCACACCCCAGCATCGCCAGTTGCCCACAGCCTCCACGGTGGGGTTGGGCAGCACATGCCCACGGCTCCCAGGGGCCACGAGGGCTCTGAGGGGCAAATTCCAGCACATCCTGAGCTGCCCAGCCCTGGTGGCTTCTGGCACTGCTGTGGTCTGCACTGCAAGACCAGTTGAGCATCTCTGGTCCCAGTTACCTGGCTGAGCAGGATGTCAAAATAGGCTGTGTCCCAGTAGGACCCGTCCTCGGCAGGGAGCTGCAGGAGGGCTTGAGTTCTGGGGTCTGCCTTCCAGCCCTCGGTGTGCACAGGGAGGTCAAAATGGAAGTGGAGAAAGCGTTGGGGGTCCCAGGCAAAGCTTTCCACCTTAGGGTAGAGGGAGGTGAAGTCTGGGCGGTCTCCTTGGAACAGGTTCTCCTCCGGGTGCAGGAAGTGGGGCAGGCGCTGGGTGGCCAGGCAGCGGAGGAGGATCACCAAGAGCCTGTAGACCGAGCCTTCCAGGTCCTGCCAGTCCTCTGGGGACGGGAAGAACTCGGTGCTCCACAGTAGCACCATCTGTGGGGAGGGAGGGGAGTGTATAGGACTGGACACTCGCCGCAAAGGCTGCGCCTTCACAGCCTGCATGTCACTGCACAACCACCCATGGGGCTGAGCCCCACTGCCATCACGTCCTCAGCAGCCTGGGGCTGCACAGGTGCTCAGAGCTGCTGCTACGGCTGCTGCTGGTGCGGCCAATGCCCCACCACCCCTTAGTTTTGAACCTTTGCTTCACTCCCCAAAGAGCTCCCGTCTCAGCTCCAAGGCAGGTCCCAGCTCTGCAGCAGCTCCAAAACAACATGTCCAAGCTTTCCACATAGCAACAGTAAAAATCCCTGCTTGCGGTTTCCATCCGCCGCTGGCAAGGCAGGTGAACCCCCAGCAACTGCCACGCCAGCTTCTTCAGCACTCTGCTGGCTAACGGCCCAGCACGGGTGCCTTTAGGTGACATGGCACAACAGGCATTGCACACAGCGGGCTGGAGCAGACGGTGCTTTTGTGAAGGACAGATGCATACTATGCCCTTTTCAAAAAGAAGAGAGAGGAAGAAAGAGGAAGAAAGAGGAAGAAAGAGGAAGAAAGAGGAAGAGAGAGGAAGAGAGAGGAAGAGAGAGGAAGAGAGAGGAAGAGAGAGGAAGAGAGAGGAAGAGAGAGGAA